>JADDOH010000335.1:0-268044 GCA_016648135.1 Agrypnia vestita | reverse complement strand
ATACCCTTTATTTTTCTTTTACATTTAATCGTTTGTTGTATTTTAATTATGTATAAACCTGTTGTAAAAGGCTATTAAGCCGTGTAATTAATTAATAATAATAAAAATAATAATAATAATAATAATAATAATAATAATAATAATAATAATAATAATAATAATAATAATAATAATAATAATAATATTAAGAATAAAACAAAATCGGCGGACTCTAAAAGTAATATGTATTGACCTTATAAAGATGTAGACTAGCGGGGTTTTATTATAGAAGCAATCAATTCTTTAACAGCAACAAGTGGACAAGTGGTTGCTTCATGGGTTTGTTAAAACTTATAGGTGGACGGAATCCTAGATTCAAAGCTTAATCCCGGTATTTCGGATAAATATAAGAATATGTAACATCGGAAAATGACGGGTAACGGGTTTTATGAAAAATATCGGTGCGTATAATCATTAGAGTATGATCATTAGAATTGGAGTCTAGTCTCGATGACCCGGGAAGTACGGATACGTAAGACGGAAATAAGGACTATGTTGCAGTATTATTAAGATATATAAATACTTACAATTGTCGAGCTAGAGTCTAATTCCGGTATCTCGAGGAATATAAATTCAAGGAAAAGAAAATAATGTCTAGTTTCGGTTTGATTAAGGTATATACACCGTATAGTTGCCGAGGCTGGATACTAAGCCCCAGCTACGGAAACTTATAAGCGGGTAATGGCAGGATCAAAGGTTAGGTCGCGAACTATAGTTAATTAGGGGTCTGTGAATCGTGTGCGCGTGCAAGGCAAGTGTTCGCAATCCTTAGGTATAAAGTGAGGTACATAAAGTGAAACTACGATGCACTGGAATGGATATAATCGGCGGCAGATGGGTAAGTCATGTCATCCTCTTTCCGTTTTGAGATTATAACGATATATAAAGGTGGCGCACGATTAAGAAGAATGGTCTCGGGTTCGACACCCCAGACAGAGACGGAAGAAGCGCCGACAGTGAAAGCTAACCCCTGTACCGTAAACTTTACATATGTTTTCCCGCAGGTGTTCTTTGCATGTTGGATCCGTACTGACCATAATAGGGGCGAATTAATTCGCCAAATAACCCTTCTCTGCATGTGTGTGAACTTCCAGGGATCGCGCGGCCCGTGTGCTCGACGCCGAATTTAATTATTCATTTCTATTTATTTATTTAATTGATGATTCATTAATACATTAGGTGTTTATTTGTCTATTCATATGCCGCGTCCCAGTTATATATAGTCAGGCGGCGTTTCGATAGCATCATCATCGGCCCGTGTGCTCGACGCCGAATTTAATTATTCATTTCTATTTATTTATTTAATTGATGATTCATTAATTCATTAGGTGTTTATTTGTCTATTCATATGCCGCGTCCCAGTTATATATAGTCAGGCGGCGTTTCGATAGCATCATCATCGGCCCGTGTGCTCGACGCCGAACTTAATTATTCATTTCTATTTATTTATTTAATTGATGATTCATTAATTAATTAGGTATGTATTTGTCTATTCATATGCCGCGTCCCAGTTATATGGGTCAAGGCTGGGCGTTTTCGATATGCAACTCATCGGCCCGTGTGCTCGACGGCGAAACTTACGTATTTCCTTTCTATTTATTTACTTAATTGATGAGTCCATTCCAATCTAATTAGGTGTATTTGTGTTGTCTATTCATATGCCGCGTCCCAGTTATAATTAGTCAGGCGGCGTTTCGATAGCATCATCCATCATCACCAATCATCATCAGTGGCCCAGTTATAGATTGTCAGATGACGTGTCAATAGTATGCATTCATCATCATCTTCATTAGCGGTGTTCCAGTCATATATAGTCAGGAGGCGTTCCGATAGTATCATCATCATCATTAGCAGTGTCCCAGTTATATATAGTCAGGGGGCGTTTCGATAGCATCATCATCATCACCATCTTCTTCATTAGCGGTGTCCCAGTCATATATAGTCAGGAGGCGTTCCGATAGTGTCATCACCATCATTAGCAGTGTCCCAGTTGTATATCGTCAGGAGACGTTTCAATAGTATCATCATCATCATCTTCATTAGCGGTGTTCCAGTCACATATAGTCAGGAGGCGTTCTGATAGTATCATCATCATCACTAGCGGTGTTCCAGATATATATCGTCGGGAGGCGTTGCGATAGTATCATCATCATCATCGTCATCACTAGCGGTGTTTCAGCTTTATATCGTCAGGAGGCGTTTCGATAGTATCATCAACATCATCATCATTAGCAGTGTCCCAGTTATATATTGTCAGGAGACGTTTAAATAGCATCATCATCATCACCATCATTAGCAGCGTCCCAGTCGTATATCGTCAGGAGGTGTTTCAATAGTATCATCATCATCATCATCATTAGCAGTGTCTCAGTTATATATATAGTCAGGGGCGTTTCGGTAGTATCACCAACATCATCATCATAGCAGTGTCCCAGTTATATATCGTCAGGAGGTGTTTCAATAGTATCATCATCATCATCATCATTAGCAGTGTCCCAGTTATATATAGTCAGGGGCGTTTCGATAGCATCATCATCATCATCATCATCATTAGCGGTGTTTCAGCTATATATCGTCAGGAGTCGTTACGATAGTATCATCATCATCATTAGCGGTGTTTCGGCTATATATAGTCAGGAGACGTTACGATACTATCATCATCATCATCATCATCACTAGCGGCGGTTCAGCTAAATATCATCAGGTGACGTTTCGATAGTGACAACATCATCTTCATCAGTGATGGCAGGGTTCCAGGTACACATCAGTCGGAGATAATTAGGCAGATCCCATCATCATCGATGGCAGGATTCTAGCTGTACACCATTTGGAGAAAATACACCGACATCCCTGGCCAGGGGCTAGGCATATCCCTACTGTCCAGATCCACCTTTCCATCTACTAATACGAGGGGTCATGGCCTCGTGAAACCACATGGCAACCAACCATTACAAGTATTTATTTATGTATTGTATATGTAGGTCTATGTATGTATATTATATTTTATTAGTATGTATCTATTCGTACGTAGTGTATGAGGGGGCTCTTCACGGATGGCACAACACCCGTGCGGATGTCTTCCCTCGTCTGGAATGGATTGAACGTATTGATGCATACCAGATTATAATAAGTACTACCTGGGAGAGTGGTTGCAGTCACTGTAGTGTCGCGAATGGCCAATGGGCTGCAGTTGCTCACAGGCGAGGGTTGGGGAGCCTAGGAAACTCCCCTTCCCCACTCGCATATTTTGACTTGACAGGTGGCCCGGGACCATCTTTACAGTAGCTTCAGTATATATACCGTAGTTTAACTTAGTTTAACCTGGAGGAGTTGGAATTCGGGGGGCAAACTGGCTCTGAGCCCGGACGCCAGACACTGACGCGAGGGATGGTGCGGTACTTTGCACAGAAGAGGCCCAACATGAAAAGGCGCATCCAGGCTCAGGTCAACGTATCCGGAACTCGTGTCGGGAGAAGGAAGATGGGATCAGTCACCGATGAGCCTTTGGGTATGGAGGAGCCGAATTTAAAGCAACCACATTTTCCGCGTACACATACATTTATACATACCTCCCACACCCCCTTATCCATTAGAACCCAACGTACCACTAGAATGAGACATAGGGCCAGATACAGGTGACGGAACTTAGGCCGGCTAGTAAATAAACGTAACAATGTAATTGATATAAAGATAATGCAGAGTAAATATAAAAGATCGTAGGGAATAAGCACAGCGAGATAACGGCGGAAGATAAAATTATTAATCAGCGAGGGCGTCGAAGACGGAATCATCCATAGGAGCGGCTACGAAGGACTCGAGGGCTTTCAGGGGATCTATGTACTCTATATGTGCATGCGCATGCGATAACGGCACGTTACTAACCTTTCCAGTGGATGGCGATCGATCCCATACAGGTAGGACAATGGGGGATCGAGCGGAGAGGGCGTGGGAGCAGAGGATCGCGCACTCTGGAAGCGCAGCTACACCAGATGCAGTGGTTCAGTCCGTAGGAATGATAGGTAAATAATATAGGGCCACGGAACATAGTATGTTTAGCAATTGCACCGTAGGGCTTAATTGACGTGCTAGGTAGTTTTGTTTGCGTTTTCCATGAACATTCACGAACTTCATACCCCAGTATTTAATTTAAATTTAGCTTGCGTTAGGGTTACCACAAAACCAATTCATCCCCTATAGTTCGAAACAAAAAATTACACAACGTGAACTGGGGAGGTCTTGAATAAAGCGAGGGTGTTTGGAAATACTACGTTAAAAACCGTAGAGCCTTCACCCGACGTAGATAGATAGCTTGTTTGCCTCTAACAAGGCGTAAACTCAGTTAGGAGTAGGATCGAGCTGAAAGGCGAAGAAGAGGAGCCATCACAAGCGAAAGCAAAGATTTTATTTTTTATTTATTTTTATTTATTTATTTATCTTCATCTTGTTACATGACGTAGGAGATGGAGCCGCTCATCTCACTAGGAAGAACCTGTGCGAAGATGAGCAGCTGAACAATATAGTGAGATAAAAAAATAATAAAGTTATACAACAAAATACTATATAACTATAAAATTAATTAATTAATTAATTGAGTATATAAATATAAAATGTGGATAATAAGAACAGTATATATTTTATAATACAAAAGCAATAGTGAAAGTTGAGTAATACATATAAAAAATCATATGCATGGATAGTAACAAAATGTATATATAATAGCACAGTTAAAAGTATATTTAGGTATATACCTATATAAGAAAATTAAATGAATGTTTGTGTATATTAAATAGTGATAAGAAATGAAGTTTAATGAGCAATAAATTATGACCTGTTATCGGCAGTTGGGTATTTGTGCAAATGCAGGTGACAATAATGTCTTCTCGAATACTGTTGTGTAAAAAGTTAAGAGTAGGGTGTCCACACTGACTATGACAGAATGGACACCAAAGACATTTGGATATCACTTCCATCAGTCTGCACAACACCCTTAACCATTTTTTTTTAAAAGTGACAGAGTGTTTGCACTCTTAATATTTTCGGGAATTATTTGTTAAGTTATCTTTATTTGGCGCATTGAGGGTAAAATTTATTTTGTAACGGAAGTTTCGCAGGCATAGCGGGTGGATTTTAGTGGGGGTGCGTGTAGCGAGAAACAGCGGGGCGTGTGGTGAGAAGCAGCGTGCAGCAAAAATGCGAAACCACGAAATGCACTTGAAATTAGTGTTTCAGTAATATCGAAATATAATCATTTTGTTCGAATTCCCGAAACGAAATGCTACGGCTGGAGAAAAACTGGAAAAAAAAGACGCGCGAACGGAAACGCGGCAAGGACATGACTTAGCCACCATCGATTATATCTAGCCTACCAAAAATATACTTTATTAAGAGCAAGGGTTACCATTAATTTAAGGACGTTTTCGTTAGCCCCCATTATTTTAAATTTTCGTGTTTCCATTTCTGTAAGTAATCGACAATGATCAGTGTTGATTTTTACAACACAATATTTTGAGCGTCTTTACTCTATATTTTTTTAATATTTAATTTTTAAGTATAACTTGTACTTAAAACTGTCTTTGTAAAACGTTGGAGTATCATAAAAGTTTTTTCTACTAGCTCCATGACACACTGCATAATATGTGCGTATAGTCAGTACATTGAAATTAGCTGTTAGTAAATATATATTTCGGGATCATCATCATCATCTTATTTCCCTTGTTCTATTCGGGTCGCGGACCCACCGCATCGACAAGGCGCCTTCATTCATCTCTTTCTTGCGCGGATTGTGCTACTTTTTATTTCGGGATAAAAAGGTAAATTAAATAAATGTGACAGAATAGAGTTATATATTAAATGAACGAATAAAAAAAATTTTATGCTAAGAATATTTTAAAATACATGTTTTATTTCGGTATTCGATTTTGCATAAATTCTAGATACTTACCTATAACTGATTTTAAAGTTGTGACTGCACGCCACTGGCACAAGTATACAGTGAGGATTGATGGTTAAGTATTTATATTGATTACTTCCTTCAATTCTTTAAATTGGTACACCAGTGGTTAGTCAAAGCAATCCTCGTTATTGAAAATGATAATATATACGTGTAGTGAAAAAAATAAAACGACGTACGGAGCTCACTATGTAAAATGTGATAAAACACTTATAAATATACAAAGCTATTTAATAAAAAAATGTACGTCCATAACAAGCCGTTCTGATAAATGATTCCAGTGTAATCCAGGTAAAATACTGTATCAAGTAGGATACGATATTATTTTTTACCCTTCTGAACATCAGATATGGTTTAAATTTATTCAAATTTAGCCACGCGAAAAATGATGAACTATCGCAATGTAACGACCGATATTTTTCCTACTATTGAAATTTAAGATCAAAAAAATCAAATCATTGTTATATCAAAAAACAAAACGATGAGAAATGTCAAGACATCTGTCAAATTTCTGTAATTATCGAGGACATGTAAGCTTTTATTTAATACTAGCTTACCCGCGTGGCTTCGTACGCGTAGATTTATTGTAACTTTTAGTTTAATTTTATAAATTTGTTTATTAACCTTAACATAAAAATATATGTCGTCCAAGATTTTTTATATAAATTTTTGAGTTCTACAACTTCTCTGTAAAATTTATTTAAATATCTCTTACCGTTAAGGCAGCGATCGTAAAAAACGCATCGCTCGACCATTTTTTCGTCGATTTTAGTTGTAAAATAGGTCACCACAAAAGCTCTTTTATTTTTACTTGATAATATATAGCCATTTTCCACCCTGAAAGTCCATTATAAATATTGGTGAAAGAATTTTTGGTGAGTATATTTGAGAAATTAGATGAGTAGTCTCGGAGATTACCTCCAAAATTCAAACTTATAAACATACAAACTTAACCTCTTTATATATTAGTATGCTCTACATAACAATTGCAGGATTTTGAAGCTGAAAATTCATAAATTTGTTGTTGTCTGAACTATTTGTTTTTTTTTAATTTTCTTTTGGCTTAAACCCGTAACTAAATATAATAAAATAATATTATAAAAATATCAATATCATATAATTTCGACCTTTGCGTGTTGCTTGATCCGCGTGCTAATTGCGTATCACTCTAAATATCTAAAGTATTAATTCCAGCAGGTTAAGTAATTACGAACCAAAAAACAGACTACTTAATTTATATATATATAAATTTGGAGACTTTGACTATTATGTTTGCTTCATCACTTTATTTACTGCGGCTCGGAAAAACTCGTACACTGGAAAAAAAATGTCTCAAGTTTTCATGGCGTTCTCCGTCTTCCGTGGCCTCGACATCCGGCAATATTTCCCTGGAATATGAGGTGCAAGATCTCACACTTCTCTGAATATCTTATCACATGTCTGAGATATTCAAGTTTTCGGATTTTTAATGTTTAATAACTTATTTTTATTTTCTTATTCGAACCATAACATCTTTATACGTAAATCTGTCCAAATCTGGCAATTGAAGTTATTATGTGAATGAATAATGCTTTACCTATTTTTTCGTATTTTGTTGTCACTTACGTTATAAAAAGCTTTTTATTTTATAAAAAAAATCATGTTTTTATAAAAAAAATTGCACATGTTTCTTTTGTAACGCATGAAAAAAGAATGCATGCATAATGACGAACTGAAATGCAGTATTTATTTTCATTGAATTAATTCACATTACAAACATGGTGTGTAAGCTAATATGTACTCGGTTATTTATGATTTTTATAATATAAGATTTTTACAGGAGTCAAAACATTTATTTTTAAAAGCACACTTTCTTCATTATTAATTATTTTAAGCAGCTACATTTTTAATATCTCGATACATCAAACAGTTGTCATTCTGTTTTTTCCATTTGTTAATCTTTTTGTATTTATATACAATAAAATTACCACATAGACCTTACACTCACTAATTTACCTCAATCTGTAAATAAAGCTTTTTAAAAAGGGTACAATTAGTATAAAGTAGTTTTTTCCGTCAAAAATGACGTACTTTTACACGTTTGGTGTGATTCTAATAAATAAGTAAGTATGCAAAATGTGAGTAAAATCTGTCAAACGGTATAGGTTTACCCCACCTCCTCCCCAGAAAAAAAAATATCGGGAGAGGGGGTAGAGCAAAGTGAGAAAAAAGTAAATTGTGGCCAATGTTTTCCGCTGGGTTCTCAAAAATAATTAAGCAAAATTCGGGTAAGATCTGTCAAACGGTACAGATTTAAATGAAGGGTGTGAGTAAAGGGGGAGGTGGTTAATTTGGACTTTTCCGCCAGGTCTTAAAGAATAAATGTGCAAAATTTGGGTCAGATTAGTCAAACGTTTAGGGACGGACTTGTTACATAGAGAATTATATTTATGATTAAATCTAATACCATGCGAGATAGTAATGGATGTACGTATTAGTTTTAATTTTCATTATATTTATATATTTCGAAATATTAAAAATATATATATTATTAAAAAACAAAATCTAATTCAGTGTTTCATTAAAAAGTCAATGTTTTAAACCAACTAACGTCGTTTTCCCGCAGGGATAGGCAGAGAGGATTGAACGTCACACTCTTCTATCCTGGCACACCACTTTTGCTTCGGCCACATTCATACATCTTCTCATACACGTTCTACGGTTGTTGAGGCTTTTAACAGGGCCATCCTCAAATACATGTAGTACCTGATCGTGCCAGGTTTTCAATGTTTTCATTTTTAATAATAATAATTTTGAAATCATACAAAATTTGATAACGGAATAAAAATTATTGGATTGGATGAAATATTTAAGAAATAGTCAAATGTTCATTATTCACGCGTTCATCGTTCATTAAGATGGCTCTAAAACTAATACAAATCCATGCCTGTTAGTTCGCCTCCTCCGGTGTAATAAGAAAGAAGCGAATCTCCGAAAGTTTCCGAAACTCTGGTTCGTCTCTCTTATTATGTTGCTCGAAGGCAACTTGTTCTACACAGTCGGCGCCACCTTCCAACGTACAGAGAAAGCGATCTTCAAAGTTTGTAACGCCAGGATGTCTCGGTTTACCTTTAGTTTGGCAACTGTTGCTGAATTAGCTGGTGCCAGCGTCAGTCACCTGGCATACAACTCGTCAGAAACAAAGAGACGTACAAAGTAGTATGGATACTTGAAAGCGTGGGATCTTTCGTAATACAACCCACGCAATTAAGAATTACTACAATTTGTACCCCGCCTGTCCCTTAAAATAATTTAGTATTCTATTTTATGTTATTTTCTATCATATTTAATTAGAATGCAGCAAAATGCGTTCGCATCATGCAAAGAATTTATCACACCACGAAGTCACGACTCGACAATCAAAAGCTGGAATGGAGGTTTTGAACCAATAGCAATTGTTATAAGTGACGACATCCCTCGTCACGTTTTTATTGTTATATATTTTCTGTTGCTGATGTTCTTTTCAAAATATAATTGTGATCAAATTCATTCATTCATTCATATTATGTTAATTGATTTATGTGCTTTCTGTTTCATTATTTCAATTTATACACCCAAAATTAAATTCAGTACATGTGCACTGTATTAAATGTGCATTTTTTTATTGCTTATCCGTTGATGAAGAACTGTTATGGATAGCGATATTCTAGTTTGTGTTTTACGCCTTCAGTTGGAACATAATGCGCGTGCACATCCGTCCTGCTTTGGTCCAACGCAAGGCATACAACACAGCTCGTGGCTTTTTATGTATGCCAAAGAAGTAAAACTTGTAACGCGCGTAAATAAGTACGCACACCTAATTTTTTTCTTGATTTATTTATTTTCTCTATAATATCTATATATAAATAAATGAATATCCTTCTGTACTTTTGTGTCGTCTATTAATTTTAACATTAAATCTAATAGTATGTAAATAAAATTTGATTAAATACTTTTGAAAACCCGACTCAAAATATAGACACAATACCCTATCTACCCCGCTCCTTTCGACTGATTAAAATTGAATGTCATCTGTTCCAAAATTTGCACAGTTATTTGTTATTACCCTGGAAAAACATATGTACCCTTCCCTTTTCTCATAGCCAGAACACGCCCTTTCCAACCGACATGTATGTATTAATTGTGTACTATTCGCCATCCATATTTTGTTGGGTTATATTTTAACACCCTTAAGAAAGTATAATAATTCTAACCCAGACAACTCGCTATTCCTTAACACTTAGTTACAGTCCTCAAACATTTCGTTCCCTTATTAACCACCACCCCCATTTCCCGTTTTATCCTTCCACAACCCCCATTTCCTCGATCTCGGAGATTTGCGTAGGTAACATATTCAATATGTTATATATTACTACACTACAAATATATTATATCATATTCTATGGCCAAGTGTGACGCATATAATAAATAGAAAATATGAAAGAAAACCAATAAATAGAAAAGTATTAATTTAATTTAAATGCACGAAGCGGGTGGAAATGTTCTGTAAAAAACTTATTTGGTCTTCAACACAGAAAATTCTGAAAGACCGTGAAAAATTGGTTACAAATAAAGAAGGAAATTTTGTTTTACGATAAATTTCCAAATAGAAAACAAATAGCAAAAATAATAGATAATAAAAGCGTTTATATTGTTACAAATTTGAAAACTGTAATTTTCGAGTAGCTGTAGGGAGTAGATTCTTTTAACGATATCTTATATATTTTTGTCTGTCTTTTGTCGACTTAGGGGTTTTATAGGCGTCCTGTATCGATCCCGGCAGAAGTAAGATAAGAATAAAACACAAGAATAAAGTGAAAGTTAAAAATTTAAATTAAAAAAGTGAAAAATTTAACTGATACATGAAACATGGCGACAATTTAGTTACACTGAACTGAACTCGAAGTATGACAGCCTTATTGGTGGGAGACTTTCATGTCACCCGCGAACAAGTACGGCTAGTCCGTAACTTTTGAGGCCTTTTTAGCCTTGACAATGGCACGTGATACCATGTCGAAACGTCGGCCTAGGTCTTCTCAGGGAGACCATTTACAGAAAACGCGAGGGAGTCCAGAAGTTACTTTTGTTACATATATATATATATATATATATATAAATATATACTAATGTATGGAAGTGAAGCCTGGAGCTGGCAGAAGAGGAACGAAAGTAGATTGAATGCAGTGGAGATGAGGTCCCTTAGACGTATGTGTGATAAATCCATGTATGATAGAGTAAAGAATGAAGATATTAGGAATGAATGTAAAGCTGATGGTAGCAGATACAGAGAATAAAAATAGGGTCGCTCAGGTGGTTTGGGCATGTTGAGCGAATGAATGAGGAAAGAATGGTAAGAAAGATATATGATGAAAGTGTTGACGGCGCCAGAAAGAGAGGGCGACCACGGAAGACGTGGCATGACCAGATTAACCAGATACTGGAAGATGGTCCTGTTATAAGTCTGAACAACCGTCGAGCTTGCATGCGAAGATGTATGAATGTAGACGAAGCGAAAGTTGTATGTCAGGACAGAAGAGTATGGCGCTCTATCCTCTCTGCCTACCCCCTCGGGGAAACGGCGTGATGGTAAGTAAGTAAGTATGAGTGTACCATTTTACATACATATTGTAGGTATCTGGCTAAAATCTTTTCTCTCTTTTAACAATATACGTACACGAAACGGAACGCTCAAAGCCGATAGAGTAGCAATTAGCAATTATATAATACATAGAAATATTATATGTTGTTAAAAAATTAATTAATTTTCTTAATAAACTTGCTCTTTGAATACTGAAAGGTTCTTTTTTATGAAATTACGTTGATGTCAGTTTTATTTCAGCCCGATTTACTAAAATAATTTATTCATATATGTATTTAGAATTTCCTCGAATAGTACATTTGTATATATTAATATACAAATCTACAACTATTCGATATATTAACGATGTCCTCGAATAGTTGTAGAATGTTATAACATACTGCTGAAAATGAACACATGTTCAATTTTAAGAATAAAGTATTCATCAAATATATATTATAACATCTATTTTGGAACATGTTTAAGATTAGTTATGATGCAGAATTGAGGGTCATGGGGATAAATAATATCATAAATTAGCTAATAAGTAATATATATTACTTATTTTAGATTTCTGAACTTCTGATTAAATCTTGCATCAAATTAATTACAACTCAATTATGAAAAAAGTATAAATTCAAACTTTACAAGATGCATTCTGGCGAATTCGATGTACCTATAGAAAATTATCAATTCTCAAATCGACAGCCCTGTTCTCCTTATAGAAGTTCATTCACTATCACTTAGTCTCTATATATTTGGCAACGAGTACAGTAAAATTGAAGACATACATATTTCATGAAGGTTTGACTACGTTTTAGAAAAACCAGCTATCAATTTTAAGATGTTGATAGTTTTGTGATAACTCAAAAATTACGTAACAGTGTTTCGTGTCATTGCTAAGCCCTATTTTATATTTAAAGTATCTTTTTGACGGTCGACAGAGAGGCGGCGGTAGCATCATGCGTTAAGCGGCCGGTTCGGGTTTGCTGGCCCGGGGTTCAAGCCCCATCTCCAGCCCTTTAATTTGTTTTTTTATTAGCCGTGAATTCGTATGAAATTACGGACGTTACATGATGTTACGGACTATAGTTATTTTTTTTGATTGAATTTAAATTTTTAAAAGTGAAATCGTAATTAGTTGAAATATACAAAGAGCATATAATTTTTATTAATTGATAGATTTTATATTTAATATCTTTAATCTCATTTATAAAATAAAAAAGCCTGTGGACCGGACGAAATACCTACCGAAATTTTGAAATTAATTGATGACAAAAATATTGAGTACTTGTTAAAGCTGTTTAATATTATTTATGACACGGGGGTCATCCCCCAAGATTGGCTTAAATCTACATTCATCACTCTCCCTAAGAAACCACACCCCAAAAAATGCGGGGATTATCGTCTGATCAGCCTTATGAGTCATGTGTTAAAAGTATTTTTAAAGATTATACATTCACGAATAAGATTAAAATGTGAATGTGATTTGGATAACTCCCAGTTTGGCTTCAGGAGTGGTTTTGGAACACGAGAAGCGTTACTGGCAATAGATGTGCTACTGCAGAAATGCCGCGACCAACGAAAAGACGTTTTTGCATGTTTCATTGATTATGAAAAGGCATTTGATAGAGTGAAACACGCGGACCTCATCAAGATGCTCCAAGTGCGTGGTATTGATGACAAAGACATTAACATTATTAAAAACCTATATTGGAACCAGGAAGCTGTCATCAAGTTGGAAACTAGCTCAACAAAGTCTATACCAATCAAACGTGGAGTTCGACAAGGGTGTATATTGTCACCTATGTTATTCAATTTATACTTATACGTCAATAATATCAGGTATGCGGATGATACAGTCATTCTGGCAGATAGTATGGAAGACTTACAAACACTCGTAAACAGAATTAATGAGGCTGGTGTGAGACTGGGTCTTAACATGAACGTGTGTAAAACAAAATTCATGGTGTTTAGTAGGCAAGATCACACGGGAGCACGCCTCACATTGAATGGGGCTGGTATAGAGAGAGTGACAAAGTTTAAATACCTTGGAAGTATCCTAGCGGAAGACCTCGACCCAGAAACCGAAGTCAAATGCAGAATTGAAGCATCGCGAGCTGCTTTTAACAAAATGAGACAGATATTCTGCGATGACAATCTTAACCTGAAACTTCGACAGCGACTGGTCAAATGTTATATATGGTCAGTCCTGCTGTACGGAGTGGAATCGTGGACCCTCAAAGTGAGTAGCATGAACCGGCTGGAGGCGTTCGAAATGTGGATACATCGGAGAATGCTCCGGATACCCTGGACGGATATGGTCGGCAACACAAGAGTTCTTCAAAGAGCTAGAGTGAATAGAGAGTTGCTGACAAATATCAAAATCCGAAAGGTATCGTATTTGGGTCATGTGCTCAGAGGAGAAAAATATGAATTGCTCCACCTGATTCTTATGGGCAAGATAGAGGGTCGTAGAGGTTTTGGAAGGAGACAAATTTCCTGGCTCCGCAATATACGCGACGGGACGGGCATAAGAAGTGTTGGAGAGCTGTTTCAGACAGGGACGCTTTCTCTCGGGTGATAGTCAACGTTGGGAGGACCTGACATGACACCAAAAGAATAAGAAGAATCTCATTTATCACAATTGTATAAAAAATTATTTATTTATATTTCATCACACATCACATAATCACAAAAAATCATAAAACAAATAAAAAAAAAAATAAAAAAAACACATCATCATAAATTATTATTAATAATTAAAATTAGTTATAAAATTATACACAATGGAATTTATTAGAAATGTTTAAATTTATTGGACGTGGAAATAATTGGAGAATGAAAATTTGTTAAAATAGGAATGTCAGGGCCTTCAAAATTATACATTGGAGACTTATTAATGATAAGACATAAACATCAGGTTGTAAAACTGATAGTGCTTCTGAGCTATAAGCAGCGAGCAGCGAAGAGACTTCCTGATGTTGGGGTAGAGGTACCATAGTCGAGGGCAGTCATGACCGTCCGCGTCCTAGAGTCAAGCCCTAAGTCAGAAAATTCATAGTAGAGATGTTATCATGAGTTTATTTTGATTTACGCAAGTGACACTGTTTTTAGAAAATTACCCAAATTACAATTCTAACTAAAATCTATGAATATATTATTGAGTTTTAAAAATGTAATTTATATAAAATAACTTTGTAAACACCACTTTTTTACTGAAAAAAAATTCAACATGTTTCGAAGCCAATGGCTTCTTCGTCAGGATAATAAAAATAAAATTTAAAAATCGAAGTATAGATAATCAGAATATTAAAAAAGGTATATATATGGAAAATGAATAATTTAAAGTACCTACTTACAAAAAAGTACTTAAAGTAACTATATAACTTTTTTAATATTTTGATTATTTATACTTCAATTTTTAAATTTTATTTTTGTTATCCAGACGCCATTTTTGTTAGCCATGTGCTCTGAAACATTTCGAATTTTTTTCAACAAAAAAGTGGTGAGAACAAAGTTTATTTCTATAAAATATAAGAAAAAACATAGTTTAAAGAAAAAATAAACAAATACAAATCTTATTATTTGTTATCCTGACAAAGGGGCCATGGACATATATGTCGATTTTTTTCAACAAAAAAGTGGTGTAAACAAAGTTTATTTTTATAAAATATAATTATAATGTCACCACAAAATAATTTTACTGTGTTTGAAGAAGAAGTATATATATTCTATTAATTTACACTTTACTTATTTGTCGTTAATAAATAAATAAATAATAATAATAATACTATGCTATATCCAAATTAATTTTGCACACGATTCGTAGATTTATAGGTGAGTTTATAATGGAATTATCGTTACAAATATTAATATGTTTCACCTAATTCAAATACCAAAATGTACAACGTACAAAAATATCTAATAAATAAAAATAAACATATACGACTAGTATAAATCCAAAAGTGAAATTCTCCTGCATTATCTGCTCAGAGCCTAGTGTGTGCAATATTTGCTGAAGCTACTAATACGACAGATTTCACTCAGGCTACCAGGCTATTTCGGATAAAACGATGCGTCATGATACCGGGTCGTGTTTCATATAAATTAGATTGTCACGCTGTCTAAAATCTGCACTCCTATGTTTGAAGAAAGCGTGATTTGTTTATAATTCTGCTGATGATTCTTGTGTTTTAATTTTGTTCCTATCCACACAAAATCTAAAAAGCCAATTTTTATTTGCTGAATACGCCATGTAGATGCCGGCACGTTGACTAAATAACTGTTAAAGTTTTTTTTTATTAATCATGCAGTTATCATATGCCTCAAAGCAAAATGGATTATATGTATGTATTGTGACATATTAAAATATGTATCAATCAACACATGACAAACATTAAATACTATAAAAAAATTCCAGAATCTATAAGGTTGTCTTCATTTAAATGTGTTCTTTAACTTTTTACCTTAATATTTATTAAGTAACAAACTCGGTTTGTTAATGAACTATTTATACCATGCTGATTAACGAACTGAGTTGAGATATCCATCAGGGAATTTTTCTAAAAACTTTGAAAATAAAAAAGCGTTATATTTTAAATGTCACATAATCCTTTGTATCCCGTATACATGAGATATTTTGCAATACATAATATTCTTTAATTATTATTTTTATATTATGTTATGGGGAAGTATGAGATTTTTTAATAAGATATAACTGTTAGTTATAGATATTATTATAAGTACCTAATTCTTGTAACAAAATTAATAAAGGAGTTATTGTCACCAAGGGTATCTTAGAGTTTTGACAATAACATCATCTGATCTGTTCCGATTTTAAGGTTATTTTGTCAATTTTACAATTATTAGAAACTAATTGTCCATCTACTTGTCTGTTTTTTATTCAATTCCACACCCTTCATTCAATCTACATCAAATTTTCTACTTAACTAAACTATTCTTAGAACCATGCTAGAACAAAGGCACCCCTCCCCTTTCCCTTGACTACTCTCTGCCCCACATGGAAGTTTATTATATTATATGTAGAATACCATCCGTTTCGAATTTAGCATCGCAACCTGCGGAATGCGCATCCCTACGGAAAATATAGGCACGTTCCCTCCTCCCTTTGGCCATCCCATACCCTCCTCATATAAATATGTATAAAACTGAATGCCAAATTTTTATATGTTTGTTTTTTAAAAATTTTTTTTGGTGTATTATTGCCAACCACTACTCAGAGAACGTGTACATTAAAATTCTTTCACGCACACATACATATGGTATACATCATGTATTCAAATATATGCATGCAAATATGTATGAATGTGGATAAAACGAGAGTTGTATGTCAGGACAAAAGTAGCGCTCTATCCTCTTTGCTTACCCCCACGGAGAAATAGCGTGATGGTAAGTAAGTAAGTATTCGAATAGACTATTATGCTAGAAACATCTGTAGTGTTTTCCATGACATAGTATATAAAGATTTCGCAGTTTTACTTATATATAAATAAACGTATATACGTGTATATATTTAAATTCGTTTCCCATATAAATGGATTTTTCTCTGAGGGACTTCTATAATTAAAATTTTTGCATATTTGCTCTTTAGGATATAACGTCGATTGTGTGAATTCGTTTGAACAAGTCAAAAAGCGAGGCAAAAATTAGAGCGGCCCACGCACACGCGCACACTCTGACGTTTCTCCGTCAGGCCGCAGAATAAATTTCCACCTAAAATTTCGTGGTTTTACTAAATATTTACGTGAAATTAATTTTAACCAATTTCCGCCGCAAAGTTAGGACGTGTGACCGGAGCAGCCTTCCGGAGCCGGGAGTGTTAAACAAATTTTTGGCACATAAAGACTCGTTAGTGTTAAGATTCCGAACAGAGGGTTCGCTAAATATGTATTTTCCCTATATCAAGTTCTCCCGGGGGAAAAATGTTAGCCCCCGCCCTTCCCCCTTCCCGCCCCGCGCCCTCCACCCTTCCGGAGCGGGGGTCCTCCGAGGATATATCACGTATTTACATGCAAACTAAATTTCAGCAATGGATAGGGCTCTAAGCTGAATAATAAATAGGCGATTACAACATCAGCGAGCGAATTTAAATTTGATTTTCGAATTTTCCGTGAGACGTCAAAGACTTACATTTGCATATTAATGGTGGTTTGCGAAAACTCTAATTAAGGAGCGCTCGGATTGTCCACAATCCTTATAAAGTGTTGCATTACTTTTGTGCGGGGATTCAAAGTAGTGCCGTTGGAAAAACGCTCCCAAAAAAGGGTAATTGCATTTGCGGACACCTAAAATAAAATCAAATCGAAACACGTATAATCGTAATCGTTATCATTAAATTAATTTATTTTTAAATGTTAATACATTTTTTATTGTGAATTTGCTGTTGTACAACAAAATTCTATGCTTTTTAAAGCAAATAAAATAAAAAATTAGAAATCAATATACTGAAAACATTAATATAGGTATATGTTCAAAAATAAAATATTTTAGTAGTATCAAAGATATTTTAGATTTATTAACTGATAAGATTTATTTTGGCATAACCTAGCGTACATATACTACTCAAAGGTTTTTGGCAATATAAAATTGATAAAAGGAGTGCGCAGTGAAAACAAGAAGGATGACTTATTAAAAAATATATATTTTTCTGGCAGAATATTATAAAATATTAATATCTGTATAAGATGTTAACTATTGTAATAGGAATATTATGAATAGAATATTATTAAATATTTCTTATTTCAGTTTCTTTTCAATAAATATGCCTAGAAAAAAGTCATGCTTTGTTCTCACTGCGCGTCCCTGATTGATAATAGACATATTATTTAACACAGGTAGCTATATATAAGACTAAAAATTGTCGTAATCTTAAGTGATTAACATAGCTAAATTTATTTGAAAGAATTTGAAGCATTTGCGGCCTTCCCATAACAAAACAATGTGCTAGAAAGCACGAAAGCACATTTTTGTCACCCACTCCCACCCATGCACATGATCTCACATGACATCTGTCACTAATGTCAATTAAATGGAATGAAAAAATTTTGGATGCTGGTCGCGCTAGTGATTATTACAACCCACATATGAAACAGGTTGTAAAATTTAAATTATACAACAACAAAAAATATACAACTTCCAAAAATTTGATAGACGTAGTTCTTATGTCATCAATTGGAGAACGTTACATTGTGTAAAGTGATTACTTAAGCCAGCCGTACGATAGGTCGTAAACTCTATGAAAACCCAAAGACTTCCATACTTTTCCATAAAAAAATATAATTTTATCTTCCAAAATCATGTTTCCTATGACTTTAAAGGCTATTTTTCCTATAAAATCTCGAATTCAGTACATTATAATTAAGGAATCCTCGATTACATTTTTTGGATAATTATAATTAATACATTATAATTAAGGAATCCTCGATTAAATTTTTTGGATATTACAGCCTTTGCTTTTATGACCCACATATAACTTTTTCAGAAAAAATATTTGTTTTCACTTACT
Source organism: Agrypnia vestita (assembly GCA_016648135.1). Taxonomy (NCBI): domain Eukaryota; kingdom Metazoa; phylum Arthropoda; class Insecta; order Trichoptera; family Phryganeidae; genus Agrypnia; species Agrypnia vestita. The sequence goes on along the minus strand of JADDOH010000335.1, from coordinate 248,931 downwards.
AATACGCAAATTTAACTGTAATTTTCAAAATTGAACTATGCGTGTCTCGACAGAATAAATTGTGGTGAACGGAAAATGGAAACACCAAGAAAACGTGAATATAATATCATTTAATTGTAAAATTGGTTGTGTTTAAATTGATCGTTTATCAAATAAACTTAAATACCTTGTGCTAGCTAAAAGGTTTTATTTAATGTTCTATGTAAAAACATTTTACTTTTTAAAAAGATGAAAACTTTGATACATAAAAAAATCAATAATTTTTGTATAGGTAAAGCTTAAGATTTTTAAATAGCAATAACTATTCTGAATTTGAAACAAACCATTTTTTTTAATATTAACAAGAATCTAGAAATTTAGCATACAAATAATGTAGGCTTACAGTTAAATAAATTAAATTAGATATATATTTCATCATCATCATCTTAATCCTTTTCTCCTAGTAGGGTCGGGGCCCAAAGACTAGACAAGGTGCTTCCATATTCTCATATCTTGTGCTGCTTCCACAATACTTAACCAGTTCAGATCTATTCTGTTTTCATACACTTTCTTTGTTGTTTCTCGCAGCTTAATCTGGGGCGACCCACCGGTCTCTCCCTTCTGGATACTCGTTACTTTGGTATTATAAGCACATGATCAAGCCACTTCATTTGTGATTTTTCTATATGTAGAAATAGGGGCTCTATGACGAGTGTGTGGCTTATTAAAGCACTTCTCACTTCGTCTATAAAGCCATGTACTCACTAGGGGACAAATTGTCCCTCAACAGCACGCGCGACAAAGAGTCTACGTGACGTTGCAACGTCGTGCACTGTTTCGCCACGTCGCGCACAACATAGCGCGGCATTTCTACGTGCCGTGGCAACGTTGCCATGCGCACGGTACCCGAGCGTACTCACTGCAACATTCTGCGGAGCGTCAGTACCACGTGGTATGTTTACAAGTGAATACGCATGCGCTGTATCTGTCAAGAAGACAATGCGGGGAAACGAAATCGTTCTTGAACTGATCGAGCTGTATCGATCGAAGATCGCATAGAATGTCCGTCCTTCTTTCTCTTTGCAGTAAATAATTTCGCATTCTCCTCTTTTTTCTCCTCTTACTTTTCGATAAACTCATTAACATAAACAGATACGCGGCTGTCATCATAATCTCATAGGGCGATATATTTCCGCGACGTCTGGAAAACAATAATTATTTGCAAAAAGGACCTTGTTTTTAATAATATTCAATTTACTACAGTAAAACCTCGTTAATTTGAAATTGCGACCCAAAAAAACATTTCGAATTGCGCGGAACCCCGTTTTCGCCAAATGAGATACCGCGGCTGTCAACATAACCTCATCGGATGACATTTTCGCGACAAGATATGCGAGTCCCGGTGTGTACACGTCAAATGACCGCGTCATTGTCCCCGAAACATGAGCGTAGATGCGACATGCCGAGCGGAATGTTTCGCGATTTGTCCCCTAGTGAATACATGGCTTAAGTCTGACTCCCGCTACCCCCCAGCGGCCCGGATTATTTCTCACACTCTCTTCGTTAGGATCCAAATTTGATGACCATATATTATCGTAGGCCTTCTTCTTTGGTATGGTGGGGGATCATTGAAGGTGACCTACCACATACCCTGGGCTGTTTTATGCGCCATGTGTCCATATCGGCCCAACACGTTCGCCGCCTGGTTGGCATTATTTTATGCTAAAGCGTCCTCCCCGCCCAGCCTGTCGTCCCAGCAAACAAGGACGAAGACCAGACGAGTCGGTCGCGCAAAACCTTCAATGACCGATGCGATAAATGTCTTTATTTCTTTAAGGATTACACAAAGAAAAGTAAAATAAAAGAACATCTACAATCTAAAAAATACAATAAAACAACACCCGAGGAGACATCACACGGGACAAGAATAAATCAACACCCCTCCTTGGAGGAAAAAGGACAAAACAAAAATAAAAACATGTAGCATTTGTGTTAGAAGAGGCTAAAACCACCGGTTAGACACCGGTTCAGGAGAAACAACGTAACAATTGACAAAATAAGATACAAAACAGAAAGATAACATGGTAGTGCAAATAACAAAAGAAAACACAGTAAAAATTAACAAGAATGTAAAAAAGTAACCCATAACAACCAAGTTTTTATTATACTCTCTTTCTTTGTAAAATATAACAACAATTAAAGACGAATTAAAACATAAAACATAACACTAAACTTACAGTAATTTAATATATTTATAAAATGTCAGATGTTTTGAGCTTTGATAAGACACTTCATGATTTGAAAATTAAATTCTAAAAACAGTCAGTCAATTTAGATTTTCGACATTCGTAGTGAAGCACCTATTATGCATACCGACGGAGTAATTCAAATTTAGAAAATATTCCGCGACGTTATCGGGCCGCCGTAGTCAAACTTTTCTAATGAAAATTTGATAGATCTTCTTGATCGTCGCCACGAGTCTGCTTGCCAAGTTTCAGCTCAATTGGATCACGGGAAAAGGGTCAAAAATCGATCCAAAGTTTTTGTTGACGACAAATAAGCAGACGCCACGAGTTAATATAAAGGGAGTAAAAAGAGAAGAAAACAAAGAAAGACCGAGGCAGGGCAACAGCACGACCAAGGGTACATCAGGACCACAGAGCAGGTCGCCTCGGGATTTCCCAACGCCTCACCCAAATTCCCACTCATTGGTGGGATATCTAAGTTTGTGAGCCAATCTATGGCTTCAGGAATCACCCTGTGGAGGTTGTCTTTTCCGTCGGGGGATGAGTGGAGCGGGTATTCGTTGACCACATGTTCCGTGGTCAGCACCGGGCCGCATTCGCATCACGTGGGAGCAATGGCTAAGCTATATTCCGTGAGCATAATAATATGGTGGGTCCGTACACAGATATGAAAGTAATCAGTTTTGTCTTGACACCTTATTATCGCAGCATAAAGAAAACGCAGATCGCCGACCGCAGCTCCGTTCTTATGTCTATTTCAGTTTCCTGCCTCCCATCGCTAGAAAATTCCACCCCGAGGTATTTGAATTTATCGATTTGCTCCTTTGTACACTGATCGGGCGCTACTATTAGTCTCCTCGTACGACCATAACCTCTGTTTTGGCTGTGCTGATATTTATATAACTTTTTTTTTTATTTAATCAAGTATCACCGAGACGAAGCTATTTATATGAGAAACGTGTATAGAAGTCTTTTATTAGATGGCCCATGGATTACAACCTGCATGAGCTGGCTCTACACAATGCAATTTTCACCAATTCCATCGTAAGAACATCCACGCATCAACTTTTTTTAATTGTATAATATTTTAAGATTAATATAATTATATAATATATCTTAATCTTGATTAAATAATAATCCCGCAGTGGACAAATCCAGTAATTGTGTTTTCAGAACATAGCTGTATATAAAAATACGGTTAATAATAAATACTGGTCTATAAAAAGTGTTTAAAATTTAAAATATTAATTTTCAAGCGTATTCTAAGTCTGTATGTTAAATAATTGGGAAAAAGTCATATATACCTACATTTAAAAGAGTATTTCACATTAAATATATAGAAGTTTGATGGAAAATATACAAGAAGATGGCTGTAGATTTATCATTACCAGCTACGAAATCTGTGTATACTGTTTCATGAGAAGATACTACAGATATAAAACGCGCACAAGGCCACAACTTAAGGAGAATATTGGCTACAAGTAGAATGTTATTTTGAATATACATCGTTATTTTCAAAGAATTACTACGATTCTTGATATCTTGCAAAATCATTTATAATCATGCACGTATTTGCAATTATTTTATTACTCTAGTTGATAATTTTTAAAAATGTATAAATTCCATACCACATAATTTTTCTGTAGAAGACATAAAAATAGTTCGTGATTTAAAATTAAAACGTAATATTAAAATGTAATATTTCATAAATGCGAGGCTGACTTTAGATTTAAAGTTTTAAGTTGATTTTTTTCCATTTCTATATTTTATAATCGTTCTTTCAACTTGACTTCCAAAATTGGTCGGTACGATAAGATAAGATAATAAGAAATTCGCATGACGGGTAACTTCAGAACGTCCAACTTCTCGACAAACCAAGTTTCCGAAAGAGCAACTTTTCGAAAAAAAAATGTTATGTGAAATAGATTTTGTATCTTCTTATCCACTTACTAATATCTATTTACTAATTTTTACCAAAATTTATACTCGTTCGTGCAGTTATCTGTCGGAATAATGAGCCCAGGGGGTGCAGTGAGAACAAGAAGCATAACATTTTATAAGCGTATATATACATATTTTGAAAAAAACAAAACGAAATAAGAGATATTTGTCGTAATATTATATATCACAATAATTAACATATTATTCAGATTTTAATATCAGATGTCAAAATGTTCCGCCAGTTAAATACTCAATTTCGATATTTTATCCAAACATATATTTAAATAAACTTCATGCTTCTTGTTATCCACATTACATCAGCTTTGTGGTTAAACGACGTAGAAAATATACCTCACCTTTTTACCTTTTTGTAAAGGTAGCATCATACTGTACATAGCGATTTGCTATAAATATTATAATAACGATGAAATTATATTTTAAACTAATAGAAAACGGCTTTGTAGTCGGTATCTATTGATCTGGATTACTTGCCCCAGCAAACCTTTTATAGAAATATTAAGCCTTAAATAACCCTCACACATTGTTCTGATAATATTGATAAATATTATTCTATTGTGCGTGGATGAAATTTTGCGTGCGCGTATACGGATGAAATTTTGCACTCGGAGATTGGACGGCTTCAAAATCAAAACCGCCACTATCCAATTAACCAAAATAATCTAATAATCTCTTTCAAATACGTTAAATGTTTTCGAAGCATTTTAACAACACTAGTTAAATACTTTTGTCTCAATTTTGTTAGTATTAGCAATTGTCTGTTATATTCTTTTAAGAGAGACAAAATTTTAATCCCGGTATACCTATATTATTTAATATTCCACATAAAAGATTTTCTTTCGAAGTAAATATAGAATATTATTTTTAATAATACAGAAAATAAAAAAATAATTTTTAAAATAGAGTTGGGTACATGTATCACGCGTCACTTCAATATTATATTTATTTTTAAACTAGACTATAAAAATAAAAGTAATTTTATTTCCAGGGACAATGCTCGTACCTTTGACCCCTTGAGCATTAAATTTCTTATTACTAAATCAACAAGCAAGTCCGATTCGTTGGAAAAATTGTATCAGAAACGATTTAGTTATAACAGACAAATGTTATTTTTTAAATATATGTTTAAATGAACAGTTATTTAATTATTTTTATTTTTGGTATATTACATTTCAATTTGTTTAAATTAGTTTTATATTTAAGACTTTGTATAAGGAGGTACTAAATATTTTTTTAATTTTTAAGTTCTAATTTTAAGATAGGTAATTAATTCATGAACATAAATATTCAATATTCATATTTTAATCTTCTAAGGTGAGAATAATGTGGCTTTTCTAACTAGTGATGGGTCCGCTCTGTACTCACTACTACAATGTAGTACTACACTACATTGAAGTGCACACTTCGCACATTTTGATGTGTAGTGCACACTACAAACTACAAACACCAAAGTTATTGAAAGTAGGTATAAACTTCAAATAGTACACTTCATTTCAAAGCGAACACTACAAAGTACATACACTTCAAAGTTATCGAAAGTATGAGAAACATACTTTAAATAGTGCATTTTTTACGTGAAATTTTTACGGGAAAGTTGAAGTATATCTACGAAGAAATCTCTGGAAACTGTACAACATTTGGCGACCTTTTTTTTTTTAGGTCGCCAAATGTTACTTTGGAGAAAATATCGTCATTTATAAATATTTTTGTTGTTGACTTTTTTTTTTAGCTCGCCAAACTTTTATTTATTTATTTTATTTAAAAAAATACTTCACTTCATTTAAAAATTTACTTCACTATTACTTCATTTCATTACTTCACTTCATTTACTTCACTTCAATTACTTCACTTCAATTACTTCACTTCACTTACTTCACTTCATTTACTTCACTTCATTTCGTAGTACTACAATTACTTCACTTCAAGTAGTTTTTACTACAATTGTAGTGTACACTTTATAGTCTTCAAACTGGTGAACGTGTGTGTGTTGTAGTCTTCATTTTGAAATGTAGTTTTTCCCTTCGCTAATGGTAACATATCAAATCAATATATTGATTCTAAAAACGGAGACCACTGTATGGCGCTCACAGAATCGCACATCTAATCTTCGGTGACAAAGCGAGAATTGTTACCACTTCAGGTAGACTGTCATTACGATTTAGATTTTTTATAAGAAATATCTTTAATTATATTTCATTGAAAATACATCTCTGACAACGACAGCTGGGTGACTCGAGACCTTCCAACGCCCCACTGTCTTCTGGTGTCCCTTATATTTCCTTTCAATGGAGTCATTAACGGTTGTGATGAGGCGATACAACCCCTTTCACAAAGCGTCAGGGAATATGAATTATGTTGCCTTGTAGCTGGAACAAAATAAACGGATCATAGCTGAGGAAGTGTGAGCTGTGATCGTTTGTAACATCAATTTACTGTTAATGTCGTTATTCTTTGATTGCTTTATTTGTTTTTCATGGGGATTCATATATTTGCAAAAAAAAATAACAAAATAACAAATTGAGAAGATACAGAAACATTAATTAAACGCATTTTATTGATTTACTTCTTTTAGGAAAAGTTAAGGCAGCACATTTACTGCAAATAATGCATATTTGGGCGTTTTTTTTACGAAAATGTGGGTTTTTATTATTTATTTATATCAGAATTTATACTCTAAAATACAATTTTTAAGGCAATAACTAAGGTAAAACCTTTGTTATTTTACACAATTAATTTACTGGAAATTATTTACAACAATTAATAAAATATAAGCACTAATCGACAGGCCGCAGCCAAAAAATCATTTTTAATGTCCTAGGCGGCGCTAATTTTTAATGATTATTTATATGTACGCATAGTATGTTTTTTATACGTATAAAGTATACTTCATTATCTTTAATCCGTAATAAGGAAATAAATATTCCATATTAATAAAGTTGTAATGTTTTAAATTTGCAAAAAAATAATTTACGTTTTTCTATGATTTTAAAACGCTTTTTATTTATATAAAGAGATGATTTTAAACAGTATATTCCATTTATTCCCGTATTTTGAGGATTATCTCACTTAATAATAGGAAGTTTTTTTATAAAAATACCTTAATTAATATTTATAAATAAAAATTCCAAATTATGAAATGTGTCAATAAATGACGTAATTCTAAAACAGAATTCCGTCGACAGCGGTGTCATTTATGTCCAGTTTATTACTTTTATATAATAACAAAGGTTCTATCAAGTTGCCGCCCTAAAAAAATGCAGTTTAAAGTAGGTATGCATTCTGATATAAATGAATAATAAAAACCTACAAAAAACGCCGAAATATGCATTTGCAGTGAATGTCCAGCCTAAATTAGCATACAAGAGATAAAAAATGGTAAATTTTGCCAATTATAAACATTGTATTAAAGATTACTTATTAGTGATATAAGCAAAGTGTGACAATTTGAGATAGTTTATAGTTTCAAAATATGTTGAGAAGGAGTAAGAAGGGGGAAGTGGGACGATATATTAGGATAAAGGACGAAATTTGGGATTATATGCGAATATAAATTGAGTGAACTAGTTTGGGTGCGGTTGTGTTAATGTCCCGAATAGTCGAGTTAAAAAAATGATGTGGTTGTAATTTAAGTTGAATGAATTTGTAAGTGGATTTGTAGATGAATGAATTTTGTTTTGAGTTGGTCTTAGTAGTAGTAAAGTAGGCGACTGTCTGCTGTTACCATTTGGGATATGAAAGGATAGACGTTAAAGAAGATCAGGAGAAAGTACATTTATATTTATTTTATATTTAAAGAAAATTGTATTAATCAAATAGAAAGGTACACAGAAAAATATTTAAAATATACATCTTATTTAACATTATATAAAGTAAATTGATTAATTAAATTTGACATCGCACATAAAGTTTCCTACTAACGCCCACATTAAGTTTAATACATGAAATCTATCTAGACACCGAGTTAATTTGATAAACGAAAACTTTATTATAAATATAAAATTTAAAAATTCTCTCCTATGGATTCACCTTTTATTGTATTTTTATGCCAGGATTGAGAATTTCTTGAATGTTAAGACAGTACTCTGCCAACTTTACCGACGTCCTAATGGATTGTGGTATAAATTGTCACGAGATAGAAGAATCAGAAATAATTGCACCTAATCGGTGATCTCAGAGCACTCTTCATATTTTACACTAAATTTGAAGATACTAGAAAGTTATTGAATGGTCCACATTAATCTAGAATTAACTGGGCTATTTTTATAAACTCTAGTATCATCGAGACAATAAAAGGCCTATAAAAAGGGATCGACCGGCTAATTCGCACAGTGACAGCATCACAATCCACAGAAAAAGCAACGACTAACAGTGTGGCCAGCGTGCGTCTGTGATTTCATCGATAGTAAATCATGAAAGTATCTACCGACAAACGAAAAATTTTCTAGTGCGACCGTGATCGATTTAAATAAAGTGCTTCAGTATATGAGAGACAAGTTATTCAGTTGTGATTATTAGTGCGAATTACGAAATTATATAAAACGTGCTATGATCATTCTATTACATTAAGAGTAAATTAAAGAACAATACTCCAATAAAATTCGTGTTCTGTGACTTTGCGTATAAAATAAATGTTTAAATAGTTTTTAGTTTGCCTCCCACAGCCACGATCTCTTAATAGTATATTCAAAAAATGGAGTAGCGTGTATCTACTTATCTAGCGCGGTAGAAGTTATACTTCTTTGGCGTGATTGTGATAATTGGTATTTTTTTTTAAATTGAAAAGCGAACGCGAAATACGTCGCAAATCAATATTCTTACTATTTTAATACTAAGCTAGGCGCTTATGCTATGAAAATAGGACTAACTTGTTGATCTGGAGTGAGGTTCGAACTCGCGGCCTTTGGATCACAAGGCGAAAGTCCTAACCACAAGACCAACAAGCTACTCAATTTAAATTAATTAAAAACATAAATTAATACAATAAAATGATGTCTAGGAAGTTGATAAATATATTTTATTATACTTAAATGTAGTTAAATTAAATTATTAATATTTGTTTTTGAAGTGGTACAAATGTAACTATAGGTTTGTGATAGCTAAAATTTGTGATGTAGTCTTCTGTTTTACTTGAAGTTCCACCATTAAATTGCTCATAAAGAAGGAGGTGATGTCCTCCATAAAATGATTATGTAGTAGGTGTCATTTTGGATTATTTTGTATTTATCTTTATTTATTTGTTTGTTTACGGGAAACTTATATCACAAATAAAAATCAGTTTACACGTGAAAATTAAATAGTAAAGAAACCATCTTACAAGTTCTCACAGAATTAATAAGTTTTGTTTTAATATTTAACAAGATTAACTTAACAATATCCAAAAATGTGAAAGTCAAAGAATTAAAGGAAAAAGGATAATGTGGAATAAAGTTTAGTTATCATAGAAAGCACTCGAACGGATACGGATATGTCTAAGGGCCAGCTGTATCAACTTGGATTATAGTTGGTTTAACTGAAAATCATATTTTTGTCGGTGCTAGGATTTCGCGGCCACTCAGAATCTTCTGGTTTGTATTTTCTGGGTAAAATGCCGTGTTTTTTTTATTTCATATTTTAACGACCTTTCTGGCCGATGTTTCGAATTCCGTTACAGGTTCCAATGATGTAATAAGCTGTAGGTGCGTCACAAGCGTGAAATCTTGGCGACTCAAAAGTAAGGTAATTGCCTTACTTGCATTCGTTGTCGGACGGACCGAATCAAAACGCCGACTACGAAAACTACACCGAAAAAAGTCCCGGGGAAAAGGGATCAGAGTATCGTAGACTATTGTAAGAATGAGTATGTTATTTTGGCCACCGTGACTTCAAATTACCTAATTTTTACGTGATTACTTGATTATGTAATTTGTTGTCGCTTTCAATGCGATATTTGCTACATATGAAATCCGGCTTGTACGGGAATAACGTGTCTATATTATAATACGTCAATGGCAGGGTCCGAGTTTTTGTGAGTGTTTGTGTTGTGGTTAAGTACTGACTTTTTTTGACTGACTGACTGACTGAATGTATATGACTGAAAATACTCGTCATAAAAATAAAAAAAAATGTCGAAATCAGGCTGGGAACGTTGTCAGTGTTGTGTTAAGGGGGGGGTAAAGTTAATTCGTACAAAAAAAGTCATGTTTTTGTGATTTTTTTGTGACGACACAGTAAAAATCTCTTTATTAAAACCAATGGTATATTAAAGGATGATATTTGAAAAATATTGTGTAAAATTTTCAAGACGAAATGTTAAAAAATACGGCAATGGCAGCAATTATTCGGACACGTCTCGGAAAAAAGTAGAATTGCGGTGTCCATCATAACTTGGTGCTAGATCATCTGAAATCAAAAAATCAAAGTTCATTCGTTAGATAATAGTTTTTTCCAGGTAACGCTGGGAGGGTTTTTTGAAATTTCAATTTTTCAATTTTTTGGAACACTTTGAAGGGAAAAACGCGATTTTTTGCGAAAAATATCGACTAATTTGTTATTAAAAAATAAAAATTAATAACAAATTTGAAAAAAAGTCTCCAGCGTTACCTCGTAAATTATGTACAGAAATAGTGTTCAAAATTTCAAAAAGATCGGTGCAGTAGTTTTGAAGTTATGATGGACACCGACTTTGAAAACGTGAGATGTGGGGAAAACGATTTTAAGTTTTGCACACTGTAAAATTCAAAATAAAACTCAACACTTATTTTATACTTACACATAATCGTCGATGCCATGTTCACACAGCAAAGAGCTTTCATCATCAGCATCTTTTTGTCCTTGTCTACGCAAAACTCTTCCAATACAATAGCACGTCCGGTAGTCCTCAGGTGAGCGCGTCTCTTAGCTGCCCGAGCAGGTATAGAAAATCAGTCTGAGTATCGCTCAAATGTTCATAATTTCGTCAATTTTGCTCCGATTGACTTAAAATTTTGTCACAATATTCTTGCGATGTTATACATTCATTTAAAAAATTAAAAATAAAATGCAAAAAAAAAGTTAAAAACCTTACCCCCCCTTAAGTATTGACTAGCAATGACCTTGTCGAAAACTTGGTGTGTCTGTGTTACGTGGCAATACCATGTCTGAGCCATGTGTCGTCACGAGCTATCTTGTGTAGTGTGAACGTTTCATCTATTGTCTGATCACTATCTCTGCGGCATCTGCAATGAAATTTATTATGAAGCGCCGGATGCCATAATTTTTTTAATTTGAGACAACCATCTCTAATTTAATTATATATAAATAGATTATTACGAAAATTATTTATTCTTATTTCATAGAATAATAAATTATCATTTAATTGATGCTTTCCAGATCCTCACTCGATTCTGTTATAATAATAATGATTTGAAACCAATTAGATGAATCACTAATAAGAGAAAACACAATAAATGTGTGAAACATGAAGATGTGTTTTTTTTTAATAAAATGCCATTACATTAAAAATACAATTATGATTTGACTAGACGGTTTTCTAGAAGACTTAAAATATTTTATTAACTCTTAATATTCGTCCGTTATTAAAAAATATCTAGGAAAATATTCAATAATTATTTATTTTGTGTTAATATTAATAATGTTACATTGTAATAATTTTATCTTGATGAAATAAACGGGCGGCTAGTTCCAATAAGCTCTAAGTGCATTGAAGAAATCAATAACGACATATAATATATAAGAACGCTGACCTCAATGACATATCACAAAACATTAAATACCAATAATATAGTTTTAATTTTAAATAAAGAAGCGGTGAATAATAAAGTACCTAAAAAAACCTCTAATAAATAACCAAATCAATTTTCCATACACCCCTTTATTCAATTTAACATTCACAAAAAGTTTGGTAACACCATCTTTGGACCACGCCTACTACTCTTAGATTCCTGATCTTTCTGTAGGCAAATTAGTCCATGCTATTCTTTGACAAAATTAATACGCATTTGACATATATTGGTGAAAGGTTAACAATATCATAGTGTGGTGTATAGTGTTGTGAACATAGTAGTGTAGTGTTGGTCCTGACGAAGAAACGGGTCCCCTCCCCCTGATATATTTTCGATGCAAATCTGTACCGTTCGACCGATTGGACCCGAAGTTTGGAAACATATTTTTTGAAACTCGGCGGGTAACATAGGTGACATTTCCTTCCTATTATTTTATATATTTTCCCCTGATATATTTTGGGTGCAAATCTGTACCGTTCGATCGATCGGACTCAAAATTTGGAAACATACTCTTTAGAATTCGACGGAAAACATAAGTGACATTTCTCCCCTATTCCTTTACCCTTTCCCTCCCTTGATATATTTTCGATGCAAATCTGCACCTTTCGACCGATCGGACTCAAAATTTGGAAACTTATTCTTTAGGACTCGGCGGGTAACATAGTCGACATTTCTCCCCTATTATTTTACCCCTTCCCCTCCCACTGATATATTTTCTATACAAATGTATACTGTTCGAATCGATCCTTTGTTTCCTCTTACAAAATTATTTTCAACTTAATACTTAACCCGTGCAACGCCGAATTACGAACAGCTAGTAAGTAATATAAGTAAGTGATAAAAGGAAGTTTTTTTACAAATTTTATTTTCTGTAATCGAGTTCTAACGAGTATGTTAGCAAAGATCAATTTTATTTTCAATATATACTTATTTTCTTCATCGCTGGCTATAAACAAAACGAGAGAGAAACGAAAAGTATTGAATTCTTTTGATATCTAATATAATATTATGGATAATTTTCAATCGTGAATAAAGCTTTAGTTTTCTAAAATTGAATATAAATATACCATTGGTTTCAATTTTACATTTTTTTATAAGACTTGAAGCAATATATTTTTTAGAGTTCATAGGGCTTACGACCTATCGTACGGCTGGATTAAGTGATCACTTTACACAATGCAACGCTCACAATTCCACCCAAGATAGATGACATCTATCGATTTGGAAGTTGTATTTATTTTTAACTTACACAACTTGTTTCTTATGTGAGTTGTATTTTTACTATTGCCCCCTGCAGTCGAAAACTTTGTCTTTCCCATAATCCAATACAGATTTCACTATTGATTATGAGGAATCAATATTTTTATTGGTGTTTTTAAAGGAATATCCTTGAAATGTGTAGGTATATGAGATTCTTTTGAATTATTAACATTACACTAGAATGCGACTGAAAATGATTTTTTTTAACTCCTTTTAGACCAGTGACCTATTACATATTCAGAATATTTTGTCTAAATGTTTCAAGAACACAATACTGGATTTTATTCCCGGGAGGACATCATTAATCAAGATATATTATCGATGTCTCATAGAAACGAAACTATATTTTTTATGTGGGTAGGTTTATAAGTCTTTTTGTGTGTTCATAGGGCTTACGATCTATCGTACGGTTGGTTTAATTGATCACTTTACACAGTGTAAACAAAAATTTGATAGATGTGGTAGTCTATCATGGGTGGAATTGGTGAACGTTACATTGTGTAAAGTGCACGTCACGTTGTTATCATAGCATCATCATTAGTGGGATAAGTAGGAGTTATCTCGTTAGCAACGTTAAGCATTACACATTACAATTATTGATTAATATGACAGTTATTTTGTGGTGCAACACGATTATTTTAATTAACACTAAATTAAACTTTGTAATACACACATGATGAGTTATATTTATTACAACTGTAGTTTCGAGAAGACTGCGACTCTCGAAACTATCAACTTTCCTAATTTGGAATGTCTGTCGATCCGCAACGTGCTGGATTCACAACTTTAGATAACAATTAGAGTGTGCCGCGCAATCAGCGCGCGGCCCAGGTTACACGCAAGGGTCGCTATTAATTATTATTAAGTTAGGCGATTTTTCACTAATTTACTATATTTAAACATTACTCAACACTGCGTGTATAACAATGTTTAATTTAGTGTAAATTAAAAAGTACATACATGGTTTTGCCACACATGTATGTGTGGCAAATCCATGTATGATAGAGTAAAGAATGAAGATATTAAAAATGAATGTAAAGCTGGTCGTAGCATAATTCATAGAATTAAAACAGGGTCACTCAGGTGGTTTGGGCATGTTGAGCGAATGAATGGGGGAAGAATAGTACGAAAGATATATAATGCAAGTGTTGACGGCGCCAGAAAGAGAGGGCGACCGCGAAAAACGTGGCGTGACCAGATTAACCAGATACTGAAAGATTGTCCCGTTAGAAGCCTCAACAACCGCCGAGGCGTGAGGACAGAAGAGTATGGAGCTCTATCCTTTCTGCCTACCCCCACGGATAAACGGCGGGATGGTAAGTTAGTTAGTTAGTTAAATTAAAAAAATTGCATAATTTAATTTAATTTGAAAACAACAAATAACCAACTTTTTATATTACTATTTTTCCAGCCTTTCCAATATAAGTGAGAGGATTATTTTTACATGGAAATTATTCGGATATAGTAATTCCTAATTGGAGAGGCTGTAAGTATTTTCCAGTAATTACGGGGCTGGAGCACCCAGGATTGGAAGCGTAATTGAGAGACTGATCGAACAAATTCTAATTCAATCCGGCATTCAGTCCTTGAACTGAAATACTACTCTGCGCAGATGAACTCCGTACATATATTTATATAGTATTGTAAAGCGTACCAGCAGTATTGAGTTAGAAATGTTTTATGTTATATCGGGTGAATTAAATATAATTATACGCAGAAAATCTTTTGTGCGAAAAAATATTTAATATTGTCATGTTCGCGGTGCTGGCAACGAAACGGAACAATTTAACTATTAATTACGATAAATCATAGAAGTCTCACAGAGACGAAGCTATTTAAATATGAGCAACGTGGATGGAGGTCTCTTATACTGTAAGAGCTGGCTTAAGTAAATCACTTTACACAATGCAACGTTCACCAATTCCATCGTAAGAACATTATCTATTTTTTTAAAGTTCTATATATATGTTCAAAATCAAGAATCTATATCGTATATTTCAATGGTCTATGCCAGACACATCTGTTGTTATTTTTCTCATTAAATATATAGTGTACATAGATTTCGCAACTGGTAATGATCCTCTGTGAGACTTCTATTATTTATCCTAATTAATTATTCATCCCTCTAGGGACGAAATCAAGCAACTGTGTTCTTAGAACATACTATCATCTAAAATATTGTTTAAATTTAACTATTATTTAATAATCAGACACACTGCACATAAACCTAACTGTGACACTATTTCGCGATTTGTACTTATTTCGTTGTAGGTTCTAGAACATTCGTTTAAAATACATTCGGAATTGGTAATTTCTCCAGCATTCCAATACGCAGAGCATTTCGCCCGTCTAGACGCAGACCAACCGGGTAAACGAAGTAATTACAATGAAATTAGAAGTTATTTTATATTGTTTAGAATATTAAAAGTAACTCGGCAAAGTATTAATATAAATTCTTTGAATCCATACAGCTATACAAAACAATCCCGGGAAATATACAAAAAGCGGAATATATTTTTTAATTTTCAGGTTTGACGCACGAAGCGAACGACGTATGTAAAAATAATTACGCAGATGCTGAAGGATAATGCCATGACCCTTAAAAATTTATAAGGACGTGTAAGAAAGTATATCGGTACCTATATGCAAGAAGCAGTAATAAAGGATGGCAACAGAGAATGAAAAATATATTTTACAGGAATTTTCAAATTTCTCTAGCTGAATAATAGGTATATGTTCAAATTATTTTTATTTATTCTTTAACTAATGCAAGCATGAGAATAAGTCAATCACGGGCTATCAGTATATTGAAGCATGAAGATACTGACGAAGGTACAGTGGTATCACAACCGGTAGACGTAAAGTTACTGCAAGTGGTTTACACAAATATTTTAAATTAATAATTATGTCCAACCACAAAGTTGACGCTATATACATAAAATATTCAATATAGAGGTACTATGTATAAAACAATTATGTAATAAATTTTGATGTAATAAAAAATAAATAAAAACCATTCTAAAAGGTGATGATTCTAGTTCTAGTCATTCGTAAATAATTGACAGAATATTAAAATAGTCCAACTATAAGATCTGAAAATGGAACGTGCATTAAAGGTAGTCGCAGATTGGATAGGAGGCAGATGTCCCGGCTGAGAAACAACGGGGGATGGACCGGAATACATAGAGTGGAGGAACTACCCCAGCTAACACAGGACAGAGAAGCCTATGCCAAAGTGATGACCATCGGCGAGGGACCTCCATGCCATGAAAAAAAGAAGAAGCTTGGCTTGCCAATAGAAATGTATAACAATACTATAGATATTCGGTCGATTTCAAACATTTTCTCGAGTCCCGACCAAATAGCGTCTTAAGGGTCGTTAGGACCGCGAAGCTGGCAGAGGGGCTCAGCTCTTCTAGCAAAAAGGAATGATATCTTTCAAAATGTAATGATTTTCCATAAAACAAATATAATTCAAATTTATTTAAATTAACTTTGTAAACACCATTTATTTATTGAAAAAATCAACATATTTCGAAGCCAATGGCGTCAGGATAACAAAAATAAAATTTAAAAATCGAAGTATAGATTAAAATATTAAAAAGTTATATATGGAAAATGATAATAGCAAGTACCTACTTAATATGAAAACAAATTTAAAAGATGACTATTTATACTTAAGGTGTTTATATAGTAATAATTATTCCGAATTTTCTAACCATCTTTTGGCTATGGATCATTCTTTTGATATTAATAAGGGTTTACAAATTTTACAAAATAAGAAAGAGTATAAATAGTAAATTGAATGTTATAAATAATCAGGTCCTTTTTGCAAATAGTCATCTTTTAAATTTATTTTCATGTTAAGTAGGTACTTTATATTATCATTTTCCATATATAACTTTTTAATATTTTGATCTATACTTTGATTTTTAAATTTTATTTTTGTTATCCTGACAAAGAAGCCATTGCCTTCGAAACATGTTGATTTTTTCAATAAATAAGTGGTGTGTACAAAGTTAATTAATATAAATTATAATTATGTCACCACAAAATAAATTTGCTCTATTTGAAGAAGAAAATATGATTCAGTTGGCAACCTACACAGATATTGATTTAATACGCTTATTATATAGATATATCTAAATTTATTAACAAGACGGTTTGAAGACGGAAACCGTGAATTCGTGATAACTTACTATTTGTTCTTCATTATTTGTAAAGTATTGACTTACTGATTTGGTTTCATTGACAGAGAACTGATTTATTTTATCTTCCAAGTAACCATTATATTTTCAATGATAACATTTGTACTTCGACGAGTAAATCGTTTGGTAAATATTTTTTTGCCGTCATTTACATAATTTTTAAATTATTACTGTTAAATTATACTTTAGAGAAAAATATGAAACATTAGTAGGAAAATTTCTCTGCAAACAAAAATAAATACATATTCTTTATTATTTGTATGTGTAAATCTGCAAATGATTTGTAAAGAAAAATTACAAAGCATTGTAAAAACATTCTTCAACCGTTGACCTTTTGAAGGTAGGTACACGATTTCAAAATTTTTAGCGAATCAAATTATCATACTTTTGACATGAGCATGATGTAGCAAAATACAATAACACGTTTTTGGGATTTTGTACAGAACTTTTAATATAAATTGTTAATTGTAATTAAATTATTATACTGTGTAATATCTTTATTAATGAAATAATAATTTATCTTTTTTCACGAAATACATTGTGTTATTTTCTACCCTGGAGGCGTATTTTTTTATAATGACAATTTATTGCTTCACAACAGATGATTACGATATATTATTAAGAAAAATATTATATGAATAAATCCGATAATTTTTTGTTACTGATTTAGCACATTAACCTTTTAAATGCCATAAGCCAAATATATTTGTCTTGGGTATTACCACACGGTTTAGTGACAGGGTTCAGTATTTTTTTTTATTTTTTATTTATTAATATTTAGGTTTACATAATATATTATGTTTACTATATTTATTATATTAAATAAAGTTTACATAATATATGATACACATTATTTAATGTTGATGAATTTTTTCAAATTTTTTTACAGTCCCATGAAAGTATAAACTTGTATATGGAACCGGAGAGTGTCGCAAGCGTGATAGATAACTGTTAACTGTTATATGTGTTTTTTTTGTTACTGTTATTTTTTTATTATTATTGTAGACAGGATTATTTACGTACACGTATATAATCCTGTCTCTGCAAGGTCGAAAAGCGCGTGTAATCACGCGCCTGGTTTGACTCGTAAAGACGTTTATGTCCATGGAATGTGACAATGAATTATATCTCATGGAAAAAATTTCAGTGCCATATACCTACATATGTTAACATTTTGGTCAAGATAAATCCATATATTTACTTGAAAACCATACAAAAAACCCTCGTCTACACGACTTTGGATTTGAGAGCAAGACCTGACATGATCGCATGAATCATTTTCAATCGTTTTCACCGTGAAAATTTAAACAGGAAGGCATCGAAATCTCAAATATTCATTCAATTTTAACTGTTTCTGGGGAAATTTAAATTAACCCAACTGACGAACGGAAGGTTAATAGCCAATGGACTGACATTAAACGCACCTGCGACAAGTGTGAAGTCAGATGAGACGGCAAACATTCGATATAAGGTGGTACCTACACGGGGGACTACGAAAGTTGTCTCCAAAGGAAAAACTGAATCTCAAAGATTGTCTCGAGTCAATAATCTCACACGTGGTCACGAGCACCAATAAAAGTAGACTGAATGCTGTCCCTTAGACGTATGTGTGAAAAATCTTTGTAGGATAGAGTAGAGAATGAACGAATTAGAAGTGTATGTAAAGGCTGCAGCGTAAAAAACGTAATAAAAAAAGGATCGTTGAGATGGTTTGGCCACATGGAATGGATGCGTGGGGAAAGGAATTTATGAGACGAGTATTGAAGGCAGCAGAAAGAGAAGGCGTCCGCAAAAGACCTGGCGTGACCATATGAATCAAATATTGGAGGATGGCCTGTTAGCAGCTTCAACAATTGAAGATCATGCATGAGAAGGTGTATGAGTGGACAAAGTAAAAGTGGTATGCCAGGACAAAGTGGTATAGTGGATGTTTTCGTACATATTCAGCACAATTGAAAAACAGGAACATTTTTAAAGGTTGAATTTATTACAGGAATAGGTAATTAATATTGGGATTGAATATTATGATTTCTTTATAAACAATTTAAGTATTAAGTTCTAAGTCTAATTCTTGAATTCTAATTCATATTGAAGATTATTCCATTCTTTCTTTCATGAAATCCTGAATCTCAAAAACCTAATTAATTACATGATTTTTTTCTTTCAAAACTTTAATAAAAGCAAACGCTCCCTCTTTGTATTCTCGGCTTGAAAAAGGAACGTCCCCTAATCGCGCTACAAGATGGGGCTGTTTTTGTGTGGACAAATCTTTTCATACGTTTAGTCCGAAGCATTTATTTTTCAATCAAGGCGAAATCCAGCTCAACCTAAATAGATTTTATCTTCGTTTTCCAACATAAAAAGTTATCCTGGTACGAAAATAAATATAAAACTGCTAAGAATATTTAAATAATAGTGTATTCTGGTTTCTTTTTCGTTATTTTATTAAATATTAAAAAATTCTATTTTTAATATTTTACTAACTATAATCCGTAAAAATTACGTAAATTTTTCGTAAAGGTTGTGAGAACAGCGCTATTTATAGCAGCGTAGCCTCTTTTTTTTTTTATTTAATATTACATACAGCGTTTTTTTCTTGATAACTTTAGTGATGGATATTATTAAATAGAGAATTATGCTTTTTTTACTTCTTATACCTCATCATTATTTCTGGTAGCGTAAGTGACGAATATTATTACATAGAGAATATATATATATATGTTGATTAATGATTTGTACCAATGGCATACATATGCAAAATAGTAATGGATATACTTAGTTTTAATTTTCATTCAACTGAAATATTAATAAATCTAAATATTTATAAAAAAAATCTAATTTAGAAGATTTTTTAAATAAATTTTTATAAAGCGCTAAATCAATATTTTCATTTTAATTAATAATAATTATGAAATCATACGAATTTAACATATTACCTAAATTATATGAAATTTCTTTTTATATTTTAACGGCTATCGTACTAAATTTTAAAATTGAAATAAATTGTTATAAATGCTAGGAAGTTGCAGACGGATGAATAGACAGACAACAAAATTATTATTATTGGACTTACTTGGCAATCCTTAAATAATATTAGGCAATGTCTACAGAATGGGATACCTTCGCCGAGCTAAATCGCATTGATTTAGTCTAGATATATCTCAGTATCATGTATCTAAATATTTTATACATCGTATAACATATCACCTTAATAGTGTCATAAAATATGATCTTCAAATATTTCTTTAAATCATTAATTATATTTTGGTCTTCCGTCGGCGATCGTTGTACTTTACAGTGCGTAAAGTATAATTAAAATATAATATATGCGCCATATAAAGCACAAGGACGTCATATAAAGTACAATGATCGCCATATAAAGTTCAACGATCGCCATATAAAATACAACGATCGCCATATAAAGTACAACGATCGCCATATAAAGTACAACGATCGCCATATAAAATACAACGACGCCATATAAAGTATAACGATCGCCGTATAAAGTACAACGATCGCCATATAAAGTACAACGATCACCATATAAAGTACAACGATCGCCGTATAAAGTACAACGATTTAATTTAACTGTGAGTAAACCCCTGAACACGTATCATTTGAGTGTACTGCCCATGCGCGTGATAGACTTCACTTTTATAAGAACCCCTCTGTTCTTATAAAAGTGCTAAAAAAATGAAAGAACAGCGGCAGAATGCACAAAATACCTAAAAGCATTTGTTATAAAAACCAAAAATCGAAAGTAAAACACAAATCACTTTGTTTTCACCACTTTATTAGATTAAATGTTTCGAGAACAATGTTCTCTTCTTCAAGATTATTGTGTACTAAAGATTTTTAAAAATTAAACCAAGCAAATGTGTTACGGTGAAGGGTCGGGTGAGGGGGTTGGTGAGGGGAGGGGGGGGTTCGAGGTGTTAATGGGACAAGCTTCCTAATAACGTGTACGTTAAGCGCATTTACATAAGAATCTTGGAACAAGTATCTTAGTATCGTGTATGTTAAGAGCATTTACATAAAAACTTCGGGACAAGCATCTTAATATCATGCACGTTAAGCGCATTTACATAAGAATCTTGGAACAAGTATCTTAGTATCGTGTATGTTAAGAGCATTTACATAAAAACTTCGGGACAAGCATCTTAATATCATGCACGTTAAGCGCATTTACATAAGAATCTTGGAACAAGAATCTTAGTATCGTGTATGTTAAGAGCATTTACATAAAAACTTCGGGACAAGCATCTTAATATCATGCACGTTAAGCGCATTTACATAAGAATCTTGGGACAAGCATCTTAGTATCGTGTACGTTAAGAGCATTTACATAAAAACTTCGGGACAAGCATCTTAATATCATGCACGTTAAGCGCATTTACATAAGAATCTTGGGACAAGCATCTTAGTATCGTGTACGTTAAGAGCATTTACATTAGAACCTTGGGACAAGCATCTTATTATCTTGTACGTTAAGCGCATTTACATAAGAATCTCGGGACAAGCATCTTAGTATCGTGAACGTTTAGAGCATTTACATAAGAACCATGGGACAAGTATCTTAGCATTGTGTACGTCAATTGCATTTACGAACATTCGAATAAATATCTAAAAGTTATGTTTTATGTTTTCAATAAAATAAAAATTTATAATTTAAAAAGTTTTTTTTATTTGGATTTAAAAAAATATTTTTACACCGTGGATAGTCGTCAGCGAATCTCGCGGACAAATAATATTGGTTTGACCTCTATCGCTGTCGTGATTTGAATTGGCTTTTTCCCCTATTTTTCGTAGCATTATTTGTTAAACCCCTCCAAGGACTGCGTAGGACACCTGCTAGGCCAGGACATCCTCAAGAATAAATAGATTTGTGGTCCAATCCTTCAAGAAGTTAAAGCGAATGCGGATAATGCCGCACATCTTTTCTTTCTCAAGTAGGGTTCGAGGGCGGGGTAGAAGCTTATTTCCCTTTGCTGATTTGATACGACAAAAGCCTTTAGACAAAATTTAATAAACAATTATTATTTCCATTACATGAAATTCTAAGAATACGTCTTTCGAATATGAATTCATATTTCTACAGTGTAAGTAACAATCTCAATAAGGTATTACTGTTATTAAAATGTAGAGATTTCAAAGTAGGTATTAACTTAATTGTCATTCTTATTTGAGTTTTTGCTTCTCTTATGCTATACTCATATTAATAGATAATTCTGTGAGACGTAATTCTATGATGTTAGCTTTAAAGATGTTTACTTTCACTTTTAATTGGTACTATCACTCTTTTGTAGATTGAGACTTAAGAACTTATTTTATTTCCATTCTTAATATTCTTTACGCAATGAACATTTTATTACCTTTTTCTGAAAATATGATTTTCTTCTTTAAAGGAACGTCAAATAAAAATATTATTACGTGTCTTTGTATAGCTGAAATGTATTTTTTGTGATATTTTTCTTCAACATTTCACATGGGTATCTGATGTAAGAAGGCACGTCGTGTGATTTTCGTTTAATAAAATATAACTTATTTTCTATTATTAAATTTTTATAGATTGTGTAAATAAATATATGATTTATATTTGTAAATTTTTAATATTTCATTTTTTTTCTTTCTTATTACATCATTAAATATGTGCGGTATTAGAGCAAAGGCAAAAATTAAAAAAATTTAAAAAATGTTTCAAATGAGAATTCAGAATATCACCGAGAATTATTATATTTGTTTTTATTTGTATTAATTAATTATTAATTACAATATTTATTAATGACAATCCTGGTGGACACGATATACAACAACATTATTTAAAATTTACATGTTTTTCTTAAGTTATATTAATTCTTTACTTCATTTACTTTAATTCTTTCAACAACATCGTTTAAAACATAATATTAGGTCCTTACATATGAAATTGGCGTTTTGCCGTACTGGCAAATTTGATCTCAAATATCTTCTCTTTGGTTAGGAATTCCAAATCCAAATTTATACAGCTATTTACTCATGTATTTGTGTTTTGAAAATTATAATTCATTTGTTTTTTCCTCAATTTTTTTTTCTTTGCGTCACTCAGTTTACAAAATGAAAAACTTGAAATATCGCGTTATTTACGAGTACGAGTTCCACCGTGGCACCAGTGCTGCAGAAACGGCTCGAAGGATTAATGATGTGTATGGCGACGGTGCCGCAAAAGAAAACACAGTGCGTTTTTGGTTCCAACGTTTTCGTTCTGGAAATTTCGACCTGCAGAACAAGCCCCGTGGACGGCCGGAGACCAAAGTTGATAATGAAGAATTGAAGGCTATTGTGGAAGCGGATCCATCGCAAAACACATCCGAGTTAGCTGCAGGCTGCGGTGTTAGTGATAAAACTATTTTAATCCACTTGAAGCAAATTGGTAAGGTGAAAAAGCTTGAAAGGTGGGTACCTCACGAATTGAGTGAAGCAAATCAACAAACGCGCGTTGACTGCTGCGTTGCATTACTCAACCGGCACAATAATGAAGGGATTTTAAATCGAATCATTATCTGTGATGAAAAGTGGATCCTGTACAATAATCGGAAGCGCTCATCGCAATGGCTGAACCCTGCCGAACCAGCCAAACCATGCCCCAAGTGAAAATTGACTCCAAAAAAGTTACTTGTGAGCGTTTGGTGGACTAGTGCTAGTGTCGTTCACTACAGCTTTCTTAAATCTGGCCAGACGATTACAGCAGATGTCTATTGTCAGCAACTGCAAACCATGATGGAAACAACCGAGGCTAGTTAATCGCTCTAGGCCACTGTTGCTTCATGATAACGCTAGACCACACACTGCACAACAGACGGCTACCAAATTAGAGGAGCTTCAATTGGAATGTCTAAGACATCCACCGTACTCTCCGGACCTTACCCCAACAGATTACCATTTTTTTCTAAATTTGGATAACTTCTTGCAAAGGGAAAAATTCAACTCCGATGGGGCAGTCCAAACCGCCTTCAAAGATTTTATTGATTCCCGTCCGAATGGTTTTTTTAGTAAAGGGATCGATGAAGTACCTTTGAGATGGCAAAAGTGCATAGATAGCAATGGTACCTACTTTGATTAAATAAATATATTATAATAAAAAAAAATCGGCTTTTTGTTCCTCCCATACTAAACGTCAATTTCATATGTAAGGACCTAATATCATTTTATTTTTAAATTAGGTAATACTCGTCATCAGTTCCTTTTTTATCTTTTCGTCTTTAAATCTTTACCTTTATCTATGTGATTATGTGATTCTTAAATATTATCCAATTAACAGCATCTTTTCTGTGTCTGATTATATATATATATATAAATTTTATCTATCTGAATTAACGCTAAATTCAGCAGTCGAGTTAAAGGATGGCTGATAATTTTTTTACTGAAATGCTATTCACAGAATACAAAATAGATAAAATTGGCGCTAATTTTTTAAGGCCATTAAAATAAGTAGTAATAGAATGGGGAACTAAGAGATCTATGCATTTACCTCCAAGTTTATCTTAGTTTCCAGAATTCTAAAACAGAAAACGAGAAAATATATTTTTTTAAATGTCGTCAAATATTATATTTTTTCCGGTTTTGAGGGCCTCACTGAATTGTTTTGTTAGGAATAAAGTTTTGTGGACTAGCTCTGCTATACCCTGTACATAAAATGATTCTCACTTCTAAACTAATTCACAGTTAGAAGGTTGGTGAGATGAAATAGTATTGGTACATTAATTTTGGTTAATATTTTCCCAGGGGGTATGACGGCTTACAGTGCTTGGCTGACTGGGACAAAATATATATATATATATATATATACTTGTAATCACTGTTACGTTATACTCAACAACCGTGTATTTCAAAGTTATACGCATTACATACCTTTTATATATTAAGGGTAATTTATATTTATTTGTTTGTGAAAATATTTTTCAGCAACTACAGATAAAAATGGGTTCCTTCAATTAGATCAATTAATTTCAAATATTGAATTAAATTTATTTGGCACACAAGAGTAAATTTAAGCAAGCAGAGGGCACTATCACAATACATTAAAATGTTACTTTTTTTAAATAGTAATACGCTCGCCGAAATATGGCGGCCCTCGTAGCCCAGTGGGTATGACACCGGCATCTCACACCGAGGGTAGCGGGTTCGATTCCCGATGAGGCCATAATTAATATATGTGATTATCTCAAGCCTAGGTGTTTTGTGATGTATTTTTGCTTCTGTAATTCGCCTGCTGAAGCGTTAAAAAAATAGTTTTGTATGCGTAGAATTTCCCGGGTTTACCATTTATATTAAATATTCCAACTACACAAACACTTTTCAAAAAAAATCGTGATTTAGCTGCCGCGAAATAAAAAGTTTAAATTAACTGGTTAAAGTAAATCTAAAATTTATATTTTAATAAAAAATTCCAAAAACGATATAATTTTATTTTTAGATTGTGAAGAAATGGATATGTCTGAATGAAATTAAATTATGAATAAATAACAAAAATGTGCTTTATAATATTATTTTTTTATTCTGAGTCAATTATGTTTTACTCCAATAGTAAGTGCTGCACATTTGAATTTATATCAGTTACATAAGTTTTTCACAAATTTTATATTTTTGTTAGTTGACATGGCGGTTGCTTCATGGCACAATATAATTATTTAAAATTATATATATTGTAGCTACCAGGCGGATTACTACCGCGTACAATTGACTATTATGGTATTTTATCACGACTACAGCTTTCTTTTCCTCTCATCAACAAGTATTAGTAATTATTAATCAGTTATTATAATACACCTGATAATGAGGGGATTTAACATCGCACGCAAAGCAATAAGTTAAAATTGCGTTCAGCCAGTGAAATAATACGAAACGATCTTTTTTCAAGTGATAATTTTGATATATAAATGATTTCTCAAATTACGGGTATAAGCAAAGGTCCAAAAATGTCCAAAAAATTTTTAAAATATTTTGAATACAGTCACCGAGGATTTCTAATTTGGAATGTACCAATTTTTTGATTTTATGTATCTATCCCTATATCTACAACTCACAAAATTTTTATAGATGCGATAGTGTCTGTCATTGGTGGAATTGTGAACGTTACATTGCAGAGGCATGCAGTGAGAACAATAAGCATGACTTTTTTCTAAGCATATATTTTTAAAAGAAATCAAAATAATAGATATATTTCTATCACAATAATAAACATATTATTCAGACCTTAACATTTCATGATATTCTGCCAGAGAAATATATAATTTGGATTTTTTTCCGAGATAAAATGTTAAATAAAAGTCACGCCTTAATTTTCTCACTGCACGCGCCTGTTACATTGTGTACTTAAGCCATACGATACGTACGATAGGTCGTAAACCCTATGAAAACCCGAAAAGACTTTCATACCTACTTTTCCATATAAAAAAATGGCTTCCTCTTTATGAGATCTCTATTATACATCTCGACAAAAATGATTGTTTACGGTAAAATATTAATCGAGAAATACTAGGGTCAAAGCCTTATTTTTCAATGTATCGATCCAGATGTCGAGTGGTCGCCACCCGCCTGTCTCCGGCAGACTATTGAGTTGATGTTTGGCCGACATGGCAACAGCTTTAATCTGAAATTTTTTAACCCACCACCGCTGACGTTTGTACGAGTATAGAGTAGGCTGGACATCTGATTTTCACATTGTTTATTTGTTTAACTGAACAAAAAAAATAAATGAAATTTAACAATAGGCATGATGACAGTATTAAAGAATTAATGAATAATGATTTTAGAGAAGAAAATATTTTGAAAAGATTCTAAAAAATGATCCAGTTTTAATATACCTACACATTGAGATTAATAAGATGATCAATAAAATAAAAGTATAGAATTGTGCAATCCGCCATTTTAACTGAAACACCGGTCAGAGCGAATGACGTCACGCCTCAGTACCCATCACCGTTTGAACCGTTGCCATAGACACAATGCAATGTTTACTGAGGCTTAACGTCACGTAGACGAAATTAAAGCTGCGGGCGTTTTTGCGCGAAATTAAAAACATGTAGATTAAAATGCATTTATTTGAGAAAAAACGATGTTTATTACTGATATTATGTTATTTTCGGTAATAGTAGACGTGTGTACCCACAATATAGAATATTAAACTTATTCTTAAGGACTCCGCGGGTAACATAGACGATATTTCCTCCCTATTCTCATACCCCTTCCCCTACCCCTGACATATTTTCGATGCAAATCTGTACCGTTTGACCGATCGGACTCTAAATTTGGAAAGTTATTTTTTAGGACTCGGTGAGTAACACGAGCTACATTTTCCTCTCCTCTTTTACCCCTTCCCCTCCCCCAGACATATTTTTGATGCAAATCTGTACCGTTTGATCGATCGGACTCAAAATTTGGAAACTTATTCTTAAAGACTCAGCGGGTAATATGTGCGACATTTCCCCCCTCTTTTATTAACCCTTCCTTTCCGCTGATATATTTTCAATGCAAATCTACACCGTTTGACCAATCGGACTCCAAATTTGAAAACCTATTCTTTAAGACTTGGTGGATAACGCAAGCTACATTTTTCCTCTCCTCTTTTACCCCTTCCCCTCCCCCTGATATTTTTTCGATGCAAATGTATACCGTTCGAATTAAACCTTTGTTTCCCCCTACAAATTTAACTTAATCCTTAACCCGTGCAACGCCAAGTACGAACAGCTAGTTACATAATAAAATTACATAATTAAAAAACCTATTAGGTCAGATTTTAAAAAAAGTGATTTTTTTTCGTTAGTGTATTTATAGATATCTCACAGAGACGAAACTGTATTAATTATGGGAAAGTAGGTATAGAAGTCATTTGGGTGTACACAGGACTTATGACCTGTCTTTTTATGGTTGGCTTAAGTGATCACTTTACACAATTGTAACATTCGCCATTTCCACCCATGATAGAATATACCATGCTTATTCATTTTTTGGAAGTTGTATATATGTTCAATATTAACTAATTGATTAATAATGTCTCTGTGACATAAATCCAGCACTGTTCTGAAAGATTTGAACAAACTCAAAATATTCTGGATTTTTTTCGTGTCTAATTTAATATTGTTATTTCTTCTTGTGGTACCATTTATTTGTTTTTGGGTAAAACCTCGCTCAAAAAGAATAGCATGTAGATATCTTGAAGTCCGTGAGCCATTTCTTTATAAATAACATATGTATGACGACAATGCTTTGGGAAATGATGAATTAACCGAGCGTACATCCGTTCAAAAAGCAGTTCACTTATTTTCTTCTTCTTCTTTTTTTTTTACGCTTCAACAGGCCATGAGGCCCAATTACAGAAGCGAAATACATCACAAAACACCCAGGCTTGAGTAAATCACATAGATTAAATTATGACCTCACCGGGAATCGAACCCGGAATCCGCGGTGTGGGAAGCCAGTGTCATACCCACTGCGCTACGAGGGCCGCCTTTTTATTATTATGAGCACGTTTCTAGATATTACGATTACAAAGCGGCATTTCCGAGGAAAGAATTAACAGTTCAATTTTACTGTCGATATAAAAAAGCACAGTGAACAAAGCTGCTGTCGCTGGAGCGAGTAATGTTATTGGAAATCTTGGGAAACTCAGCCGGCAGCGAGATTCCTTTCAATCGCAAAAAAGCAACAAAAAGGATCCCAATAAAAGTCCATTTATAATTTTCGCTTGGGCAAACAGCTTTAAGTCCACCATTGTTATTTCAATACTTCCCATCAGATGAAATCGTTTGATTTGTATTTTTTCTACGCTAAGTCATTTCGAGCTTTGGGCGTTCCCCGGCATCACCGATGAAACTGAGTGGTTTTAACACACTTTGCCATTAAAATATTAACATTATACATAATCAATCTGTATTTTTAAATATCCTGTACAGGTCGCTCTTTTAATCATGGCACTGTACAGTCGTCTACTGAGGATTCTGTTGCAATTGAATCTTGTTTTATTATTATAATATAATAAAAACAATGAGGGCAGACTCACCGCTTACCTAGAACCGTCTTATAAACAAAAGCACCTATATGGGTGCATCTCATTCGCCGGCTGATTGGCATTTTTTGATGCTTAAAGCAACCGTACGATCCATTGCTGTAAAAAACAAGTGGGACGCATGGCTGCCATTCAAAATTTGCTCCCATTGTCCCAGCTATTCATTTTTAACATTATTACAATAAATTACGTACACAAATTTAATCCTGTAGGTAAAAGGAACAACCAAATGCATGTTTTCAGGAGAGCCGAAACAAAAATTGAAAATTTCGTTTGTTAACGAAATTTATCTTAAAGCCTTTGTTTGATATTTTTATCTAATTTTTACTCCCTTTATATTTACTCGTGGCGTCTGCTTGCTTGCCGTCAACAAAAACTTTGGATCAATTTTTGACCTTTTTCCCGTGATCCAATCAAGCTGAAACTTGGCAAGTATACTCGTGGCGACGACCAAAAAGATTTATCAAATTTTCGTTAAAATAAATTATAATTATAGTATAATTTCGAAATTTTAGAAATTTTTTTTTTTTTTTCAAATTGGAATCATTAGAAAAGTTTGATTACGGCGGCCCGATAACGTGACGGAATATTTTCTAAATTTGAATTACTTCGTCGGTATAAATAATAGGTACTTCACTACGAATGTCGAGAATCTAAATTGACTGACAAATTTTTTTAGAATTTAATCTTCAAAGCATGAATTGTCTTATCAAAGCTCAAAACATCTGACATTTTAGAAATATATTAAATTATTGTAAGTTTAGTGTTATGTTAAATGTTTTAATTCGTATTTATTGTTGTTTTATTTTACAAAGAAAGGGAGTTTAATAAAAACTTGGTTTTTATTGGTTTATTTTTTTACACCAATAGTATTTTTTTTTGCACAAGAATGTTGAAATAGTTCACTAGTGACGTAGTTTCTTGCCAAAATTTTCAAATAGGTAATTTATCATTTTATTTGTCTTTTTTCAAAAAAAATAAAATATAGCCGCATTTAATTTTTTACTTTCTGACTCATCTAATTTTTTTCTGCTAGATATGTATCTAAAGAACAACTCTGCACACTTAACTCAATTTTATTGACTTATTCGATTGTTCCTTTCGCCCGCAGAATCATTTTATGGGTTGGGAATGACAGAAAATTAATCGCATCCCAATTATAATGATTTCGGTCTGTCCTCGAAAAATTATTTTTTTACAGTATTTTTTTTCTTTTTTGTATATAAATAAATAAATAATTATTCCTTAGGAACAGACATGTTACAGTACTGTCATTTTTGACGGGTTACAGCTAATCCTAATAATAATAATGATTCCGTCGATGCCCTTCGTCATGTGAAAAAAATCAATTTTGGATAACAAAAAAAATTTACCTGTTATAGTATTTAAAATGCACCCTGTTTTAGTAGTACACCTTGTATTTATTTCCATTAAGAATACAAATCAATTTATTGTAAAAACTCTAATATTATATTGCTTAAACATGCATTATAGTATTTCTGGAAATTATGACCCTGGAAGAAGGAAAACATCATGGCTGTAGAACCTGAGGCTGTGATTTTGCTAGTCTACTCTAAGGACGCAATAAACAATGTTATGATAGCCAATTTTGAATGGATAAAGCATAAAAACAAGAGACATAACCCAATCATAACATGAAATATATCCGAATCATAGCACTCAGAAGACTAATTTTTATTTTCAGAGTTCGCAGTTTACAAATGGTAAACTACAATTTAGTCTACCTTCACACAATCGTTACCGCGAATTAGATACGCAGACCCTTGTGTCTGTCAGTTTGTAAGAGACAGTCTTGATTTACCCCCAGCTGGGCCAAGGTTCAGCAACTCGTCAAATGACCTTGTGAAAACTTCTAAATAAACTTGGGTATAATTTAAGGTCAAAGGGATTTCTCCCAACACCTGCCCTATTAGACAATGATCATCCTTGAATTTACACAAATGAAACTTAGTTTAAACTGTGACAGAGTGACAGTGAATATAGGTACATGAATTTGTAATAATATTACCTGCTGTTCAGTGGCGTGCAGTATGCATGAAATTTAACTGTATATCTTACGTTGGAACATACCGCGTACGCATTCTGTACAGTTATGTTCCAACTCAAATTATACAACAAAAAATAGAATTTCCATTACTGAAATTTGCTTGTAAAAAAAGGGAAAATGAAAGAGTAAACACTTACCTAATTCAAATTAGATAATAACACATGAATTTTATCACAACTATATTATGAAAAATTCATATCTAATAGAAAATAAACCACAATAATAGCGCTCAGAATATAGGCAATTTTCATAGATCATTTATTTATGGTTTTTGTGTTTAGTTTATAGAACTTCATGTTTATTTTTAATGAAATTTAAAAAATATTACATTTTGAAAATATTATTACTTAGACCATTGTAAAATGTTGATGTTGTTTATATATTATATTGGTTAAATATTTAAGGGTTTGGAGGTGCTTCGGAGCAACTGCTTTCAGTCACCACCCGTCATGTGACGGGAAAGCCCCAAAGGCGTAGAATATTTGATGAGTTTATTATCTCGATAAAACAAGTACAAATTATACATGAATATGATTATAAAGACAATGATAGACTGTCGAGGGCGATGGCCTCCGGCTACCCGCCGGAGGTCGATGAAAGACTGACATGCCCACTCAGGGTGTGGGCCGCTTTTTGTATGATTTTAGAAAAAAAGAGTTTCGTGTGTCTGGCGTGTGGGTGTAGATAATATGTTGACATCGCGGCGGCCCACATCGGGGGCGCGTGTACCCTGCTCGTGCCTCGTTTGCTTATGCGGCGTTCTTGCACGTACGTGTATGTGTGTGTTCTGCTTATTGTGATGCTAGGGCGATGGCCCCGTCGTCCTCTTGCCACTTGGTGATCTGCTGATGAAGTCGCGGCTATACAGTGTGTCGTTGATGGTCTGCTCAGGGCTGTGGCTATATATAGATAGGGTAATCCCCATAAATACGAAAGACCCGTATTAGCATTTTAGTGGTGAGTCGTGAATTCATGGTGTGATAATATTAACTTACATGGTACGCGCATTTCATTGCAGCCTAAAATTTCAATCTAGACACACCTAAAGAAGAATAACTTCAACAATTTTTATGTGCATTTCCGTTATACGGCATTTGTATAGAATTCGTATGGGTTTTCATCGAAATATTCTTGATACGGTATTTCATTTAATTTACATTTTCCAGAACGTTTCCAGTACGCAACGTGAGGTATTGATGTAGTTAAAAAATATACTATCGCTAAAATTCACCCTTATTTGAGTACCACTCCACACTGAAAGCCTCGACCATGGGTGACGCTACCAACCCGCATCCCCGCAAAAAAAAGAATATATAAAAGGGAGACACAAAATATCAGCGGTGGACTGAAGGTAAGCTTAAATTTAATAAAGTCACCGTAATTTCGGTTGCAACATTGCATTTCATTTCATCTGTCTGAAAATGCACTTCATGAACATAGTCATATCTCGCCCAGTTTATTATTTTTTTATTTATTTATTTAATGTTCATGGAAGACCAACATTACACAAAAAAAGCATAGAAAACATTGATACAATATAGATGGCCAATTACAGGTCTCCACATTTAGAAATATGTCAGTAATGATAAATATTTATGAATGATTAAGGCATATTAAAAAGTATATAGAAAGAAAGAATAAAAAAATTTTAACAAAAGAAAAAGAAACTTAATTATTACGTGGAAAAAATATTTTGTTAATATTAATATTTAATATTAACATAATATGTTATTCTCGTTATGTAATTATGTTAATATTAAAAAATAATAGAACAGTTAAAATAATATTTTGATGGTTATGAAACACAATTGGATACTGAATACAAAAAAACAAATTCAGTCTCTTTTCAAAACTTCCTCACCACACACAAGAATCATAATTCATTTTGGTGAGTTACAAAATATAAAAAAAATTGAATTGTTAATATTTGCTAGCTATAATTGTAATAAAATATAATATGTATAATCAATCAAATAAATCAAATTTTTAAAAAAACTCTTCAATCTGTAAGGGATAAATTGAGATAATTAATTAAGATAAATTATAGAAGTCTCACAGAAACAAAACTATTTATAGGAGAGACATGGATGGAAGTCTCGTATACGATGGCCTAGGGCTTACAATCTCTATGAGCTGGCTCGAGTGATCACTCCACACAATGCAGCGTTTAACAATTCCATCGTAAGAACATCTGTTGTATATATATTCCAAATCTGAAAAATGCTACTGTACTATAACTATACTAGAGGTATCTGTACCAAAACTTTGGTAATTGATATAAATTAACATTGTTAAAACCACTTATTTATTGAAAAAATTCAACATGTTTCGAAGCCAATGGCTTCTTCGTCAGGATAACAAAAATAATATTTAAAAAATCGAAGTATAGATCAAAATATTAAAAAGTTATATATGGAAAATGATAATATAAAGTACCTAATTAATATTATCATTTTCCATATATAACTTTTTAATTTTTGAATTTTTTCAATAAATAAGTGGTTTTAACAAAGTAAATTTATATCAATTATAATTATGTTACCACAAAATAAATTTGCTACATTTGAAGAAGAAAAATCAAAACTTTGGTATTTCCTCAACCAAAACAAAACATAAAAAGAAAAGTCAAAATTTTCAGGATGATTTATCAAACACTCACATCGTTCCATCAATTGGTTCCGATTTCAATATAAGCGATGACGAACCTTTATCTGTCCGAGACATCTATTATCATTCCTTATTGGAATCCGCATTGGTTTAAAGAATTTTGTTTTTGTTAAGTTTTCCATAAAAAATACCCACTCAACATTACATATATCGGAAAAATAATAGAAGACATTCTCGTAGACAATGAAATCACCTTAAAATTTATGAATAGAATCGCAACTTCGGAGTTTACTTTTCCCTGAAATTTGTTATGAGTATCGTCAGTTTAAATGGCATTTTTGGTAAACCTCCTGAATCAAAATCTTCCCCTGGAACTACACGCGCTAGTTCATTTTATAAATTACAATAAACAAAACAGAAAATGGCCAATAGTTATATTTTCTGTTTCTTAATTTAATGTATCGCAATCAATTCTTGAAAAAAAAATTATACTGCCCCCTTTGCATGAAAGACGCTTCAAGGGCGCTTTACAGATCTGACATCTTGAAAAAGTGAGTTTTGTAGCCTCTTTTTGAAATATTCTTGATTTTCGATAAATTACACCACCGAAGGCAGCTAATTCCACATAGCTGGGCCCGCAATGCTGAAAGCACGTTCCATAAACTTGGTGACTCCAGGTCTTGGTATTATCAGCTTGCAGAGTGCCTCCGATTCAGCTGACCGCAGTGTGGAGTAGGAGTGGGCCAGGAAAGGAGTTTTTTTGGGCCTCTCTTGGCACGGAGATGGCCTTTAGAGGAAAAAAAGTGTAGGACCGATATGGTAGCTTTGGCTCATAAAATAGTCCTGGTAATGCAGTGGGTCTCCATACGTTGACCGCAGTGTGAGCTACCATCCAGTGATATGGATACAGAAGTCCATCGACTATTATGGTGCACTTCTTCAAGACTTTTGTACATCATCAGAGAGAGTTTAAAATTTCTACTCTCCGGCAGGCGAAACCAGTGCGGCTGCTTCAGCATTGAAGATATCCGCGAGATCTTTGACGCCTTAAATATTAGTCTTGCCGCAGAATTCATCACTGACTGGAGTCTGCCGAGCTGAGTCTTAGGCTGTCCTGCTTATATTGAGTTACAGAAGT
The DNA here is from genome assembly GCA_016648135.1 of Agrypnia vestita. Taxonomy (NCBI): domain Eukaryota; kingdom Metazoa; phylum Arthropoda; class Insecta; order Trichoptera; family Phryganeidae; genus Agrypnia; species Agrypnia vestita. The sequence continues at coordinate 213,663 of JADDOH010000335.1, read as the reverse complement.
CCAGCCGTGAAATGACATATGCAATGATCAATGACTTTGCTGCGTTCGGGAAGGCATTTTCTTATAGACTTCTGCCTGTCTTAAACCATAGACGCCAGCCCTGACAGCTTTGTTTATCATTAATAAAAAATATATATTGGTCTATAAAAGGAGTTAAGAACTGAAAATAATAATTATCAGACGTATTCTATTTTATATTATATATATATAAAGTATATTTTAATAATTCGGAAGAGCATCATATATATGTATATGCAATGAAAAGAATATTGTTTAATATTCTAATTTAAAAATATAGGGGCATACCAGTGGCAAAAATCTAAGTGTACTTACTATCTCATGTGAAGGACTATCGATATTTCTAGCATAGTCCATTCGAATATATGAAGGAAACTAATTTGTAACGTATATACTACATTCAAGAATTTGATAATGCGAGGATGTTCTTGCGGTGAAATTGGTAAACGTTACATTGTGTAGAGTGATGACTTAAGCCAGCACAAACAGATCGTCAGACCTGGGTCGACTTATAAAGACTTCCATACACGTTTTCAATATTCGTATTTGTGAGACCTGTAATTTATCTTAATTTTATATTTTTTAAATCATTTCCTGGCAATTATTTATAATTGTAAATTAATAAATAGGTATTTTATTTTATTTATAAAAAAAATCTCTTCCAAACTCAATCAGTAACGACATTAAAAATTTATATTTTTTTCAAAATGTATCTGACGGTTTTCATGACTTTGTCGAGTAAAAATAAATACCTACGTTTTGTTTCACGTATAAGCCACTTCAAAATTCTTACGATTTTCAAACTTAGTAAAACACTTATACCTTAAATGTGGCACATGCGTATATCCGGCTCTAAAGCCTTTTACTTTATAATTTGTACAAAGTTGATAAACAATACACAGTAGAAATAATATATATAAAAAAATACAAATGTGAACACAAATTATTTAGAAACAATACATAAAATGTATAATAATAATATATTTATATATATATATACATTATATAACATTCAAGTCGCTTTAAGATGTACATCGAAATTTTTATTTTCATATGTCGATTTTATTTTTCTCTGGGCAATAAAATTTTTACGTTTAGTTTTTAGGTTTTAGTTTAAAATGTGTCAAACTCGAACGCATACACGGCAACGTACTATTTATATTAAGATTGCATCAGAAACGCAGCATGCAACGCGTGGTTTTGCCATTACCAGTTTCGAAAATTAACTAAATTATATGAAAAGCAACAGGCAATGGGCGATAGTTAATGGCAGATACTAAAAACGCCCGCATGGCCTAGCAGCAAGGCCTTCTTTACTGCTAGTACCTACATATTTAATTAATCTTTCAAATCGGGGAGCTATTTATGCCGGATCCTGTATTTGAACTGGTTCTAATTTCATACGGCTAATGCTTCTACATACTTCACATTATTCACATTATATCCAGTTATATTTTTAGTCTTCAAAAATATCATTATAAACACTTTTTTTTGTGTTTTCTCAATTTAACTGTGTTTTCGTTTATTCATTTTTTAATTTTTATTTAAATTACATAATTTTGTTAAAGTTTCTTGTTAAATTTTAAATTTCTCTTGAACCATAAAAACATTTTCTTTGCAGGGGTGGTAAGATATACCTACACGTCTGAGACTACAGAAAATTATTCGATACCTTTATGTGAAAACTAAAAAGATTTCGTTGATTTTTTTTAAATCCCTTGTACAATAATTTATTAAGGGCAGATTTACCTTTTTAGAGAACTCTAGAAATTTTCCAATATATAAAAAGTGCCATTACACTTTGTATAGACAATAGAAGCATTTAAGCAAAATGTGAGCGCAGCTAAAATGCAAATTGTGAAAACGTCAATGCTGTTGATGAACTCGAACGAACTTTGTTAAACTACTTTCAGAAAAACAAAATTATCCGACGCCGCACAAAATAGTTTCAAATTGTTCCGCAGCGCCGCCAACTCGCGCTGTCGGCCCCCGCCCGACGTGAAAACTGCCAACACAAAAAAATAAACAAAGCGGCAATGTTCAACATCGCAGCTTTTTACATTCAGCCAGTCTTGTACAGCGCCGGTTTTGCTGAGGTCACACGAATGACATTTCGTCTATCACATTTCATTGTTTCGGTTCCACCATTGTTTGGTATTGCTTTTCACCAATCTGTTTGCCTTTTCCCGCGCAAATATCGGGAATACGCGCGGGAAATAACGGATCCCTGTTTTACCTACCTACGGCTGCGGACGATTATTTCGGGAAACAGTGTCAACGTAATACTGACAATATGGCGGCTTGTTTTGAGCATTTTCTCATTTTTTCCTATGGACTAATTTTTAACAAAAAATCATTTTAGATATTTCGTTTGATTTTTTATTTAAAACAATAGATTCCTGTTTTATCTGCCTTTGGCTGCAGACGATTTTTTTGGAGAATTATTTCATTAAAATATCGGCAAAATGGCGGAGTTTGAATTTTTTTTATTTATTCAGTTATCAAGAAGTGTTTTAACTTTTATTGTATTTATTAATGATACACGCCTGAATGGGAATGTTTTAAAACATTAACATACGCAAGAAATGAAAAAAATCAAAGAATATCAACAAATAAACGCAATAGACAAGTAATAAGTGCATAACAAATATAAAATAATGAAAGAATATTAGCAAGATAAATACAATAATAGTTAATTTTTTTGTTGGTTAGCTGTGAGCTCAGCTGTTCTGGGAAGAAGAATATACCAATGCATCCAAAGACATTGTCTTGTGTTGGCACGTGACATGTATTGTGCGACTGGTGCGAATGTGTGTGAGATTATTCAGCACAGGCAGAATAAGTAGATGGACACAGGATGTAAATTATACTCACGATTAACATTGGTGATTTATTGACACAAATTTACAGAAATATTGTGTGCGATAGCGACGGCGGTCGGTGAAAGAGTGATTTACCTCTCGGTGGTAGGGATCTGGCTGGCCGCACCGAGCTCCTGATTGGTCGCTTCGCTCGATGCGTGCGGCTAGAGATGCGTCTGAACCCACCACACTTTCATAATTTGAATGAAAAATTAATTCATCAGGATACTCGTACACTAAGAATTAAGTTAAATAAACCTTTACTAATGCATAGAATGGTTTAGCCAATTTCCAACTGATTAATAAAATTCAGTATAGATATTTATAATTTTTTTAATCTCACGCTGACCTGTATCGGGATTTTCTTTTAAATTAAATCCTGAAGTACTGGTAATTTCAGCATTGGATTAAATTTACTTCGTCTTTTAGCGTACTCCTTTTACGTTCTTATCTTTTTGTGTATTATTAGCTATTAGGTAAATAATTTAAAAAATGAAGAACAACGGTTCCGAAAATTCGTTTTTTATAAATTTTTTTCACTCGTGACAGATTCCAATGACCTCGCAACCTTCAAGGAAACACCCGTTATATTTTTACGCGAACCAACCACAACCAATTTTTTTTCCTGGGAATTATTCCAGCACATTCCCTAGATATCAACCAGCTTGGAAGTTTGATTTCTTTTTTATTCATCAATAGGTACAAATTTTATTCATTTCATTTCATTAAAAAAAAATTATAAACTACTTTAATTAATTTAATTAACGTCGACCAATTATAGGGTATAAAAGTAAAGGCAGCAATATCAAAAAAAATAATGCAGTCATCGATGATGACTGAATTCGAGATTGTATAGGAAACATGGTTTTGGAAGGGATAAATGAATACATAAAATCGAGCATTCAGAAAATTTTAAATAAGTATTCCTCCGTGACTGCATTCAAGACATTTTTTAATTCTGCATTTGCTTTTATGTTACAAAATGACAAAATGTTGATACTACAATAGTGCATCTTCATCTGGACAAAATTTATTCAATTCAGTTTATCGTCGTACTTTTTATATGATTATTTTATTTTATTTAATATTTTCATTATAAAATAATAAATATATTTATTTTGTTCATTTACTTTCTCAAGATTATTTTTTAAATTTATTTGATTATCTAGTTTTATTTGTCAATAAAATAAGGTTTTTTTGGGGAAAAATCTATGTAGGTATCAGACATATAGTTAAATTTAGTTACATATTTTGATTACCTTATAAAAAATCATATTATTTTTGTACCGCACTAACAAAAATATTAAATTTATTTCGGCGTAAATAAACTAACGATATTGCGAATATCTGTTAACCTTTAATACATTATTCAATAAAGCTTGTGTTTTATTCCCGAGTAATTCTGAAGGCTATAAACAATCCATCGCTTACATGTACACCAAAAATAGATCTATGTTATTCTCTTGCTTCAATGCATCCATATATCCATGCCTACATTTAACAAAATAACCCCTTTTTTTCTCAGGAGAACAAGGTTGTGATATATTAATAACACACAAAATATACACGTAAAGTTTCTATGAGAAATGTCACGACATCTGGCATACGTCAAAATTGACAAAGTGTACGATGTTATGTACTCAGAATAGTGGAGTTTTTCTTTTAGATTTTATTTCGATAATAATGCATAGTTATAATGTAAATATCAGGGGCGTGCAGTGGGAATATTGCAGCATGACTTTTACGTAATCAATTATTTGGAAAAAAAATCTGAATACAACATATATTTCGTAATATTTCTATCAAAATTGTTGTCAGAGCCGTTTCATATTTTGATAAATCGTAAAAATCTGTTGCATAAATATTTGATTTCTATTTTTTTTCCATTATATACGTTTACAAAAAAGTCGTTCTTAAATGTTCCCACGGCATGCGCCTGGTAAATATAATGATTACATTACATTTATACGACGCTTTCAGTTATTAATATTGCTACATAAATATTTCTAACAAAAATTACTAAAGTCAGATTGTCTATTAAAGGGTTAAAATTTGAATGAGAAAATACTCGATTCAAAGTGTACGTCTTTTACCGAATAAACTGCTACACATTTAAGGTTAAATTTGTTGCTTTTTTACACATTATCTGTATACTGACAGTTAAACAACATTTTCAGGTTCTCAGGTAAATTTATAGTACATTAACATTTATAGGTTTGAATGCTCATTCAAGTGTTCTAAATATAAAGAAAAAACTACGCTGTTTGGTTAATTCAAACGTTCACGGAATCTGCAGTCCACTGCATAGCAGACAAGTTCATTTTATAATGAAATGGAATTTTATCTGCTTGAATATGCTGTTAATTTATACAATTGTTGACTGTTAATAGATGTATATTTTTTAAATATTTATTTATGTTTACTGGATCGCTATATTTTAGTACTCACGATTTTCAAAAACGGTTTATATGTATTGATTCTGTTGTGTTTTAATACTCTTTACTATATGTTTATTTATTGCTCCTTACGATGTGATAAAATATTATTACTGCTTTAAATACTGGCTAAATACGTGGCTGTAGGAAGAAGAAGAGGAAGAAAAGTAACTGGACACAAATTAAATCGAAACACTATTCTTAAATTTATAGTTACTAAATGTATCTAGAATATTCTACACTTATTATTATACTGTTTCTTAATTCGCACTATTTTACACAGTTTTTATTGCTTCGATCACCTTCTACAAAACTCTGTTCAATATTTGCACGTAGAAAAACTTCTCACCCGCCGGCAGGTATTTTCGTTCGCTTCGTTGCTAATATTGCAATGATTAAACTTCAATTAAAAGCTAATGCGTAGTGCGACGCCCCTTGCTTTTATAGATAATTAAATGTATTTTTCGATCTTTCTAGATTCTACAATAACTGCCTAGTCGTTACGAGATTCACACTTACATGCTTCCAAAACAAATTACGTAACTTGAAAAAAGGTATTGAAATCGTTTTTTTAAAATGTTAAAAAAACAAGGTTTAATACTGTTTTTTGGAGTAAATCTATGATAAAGGTACCTGTTAATTTCTATGGGTATTTCTATAGGTTAATTCATATAGGTATTGTAATTTTTAAGATTTTTTTCAAAATATAAATACGAACACGGATTTTGCATCGCATCAATATTCTTGCTATTTTCAAAATAAGTTAAAAGTTGATCTGAAAATAACTTACAGATGTCCTGGAATGGGATTCAAACCATCAACCAACAGATCACTACACCATATTACCATTGGTTATCACCACTACACCAATAAGCTACTCCATTATCAACAAGCTACACATTAATAAACTACTTATTAAAAAAAAATAGAGATACGAACACGGAATATGTGTCGCACCAATATTCTTACTATTTTCAAATTAAGCTAAATGCCTTTGCTCCCAAATGGAACTTTCTGATAAAAATGTTCTCAGGTTTTCACGGCCGTTCAGAATCTTCTGTGTATTTTTCTGGAATATTCTGCCGTGTATATGTGACCTCTCTGGCCAACGTTTTTGAACCCAATGCAGGGTTCATCATCAGGGCTGATGTGATAAGTAAGTGCTGATGTGTAAAATACTGGCTTGCAATACCGTGCTAATGTGTAGTACTGACTTCGGTATGGTATTGCAAGCCAATAGTTAACTTACACATCAACACAAACTCAGCCCTGATGTTGGACCGAAACGTCGGCCAAAGAGATCATATATACAAGACAGAATATCCCAGAAAACTACACACAGAAGTATCTTTCTGGTGCCCTGAAATGGGGCTCAAACCCTTTCAATTCACTCCCTAAAATATTTTTACTAATTATAAACTTGTGAACGATTCAATTATGAATTTTTCTTATTCAATTATTTTTCATCGAAATTTTTCTACAAAATAATTTTTAAGTAATTATTGGCATAAAATGCAGTTAACTACCAGTCTAAAGAACTAACCCCATTCTCCCGCATCCTGAATGCGGAGTTTTTCCTGCCCCGCACTTTGAATGGTAATGTGAAAAGTGTGGACCGGACGTTGCACCCTTTATCCGTGAATAATGGCGGAACGTCAGGGTGGCTGAAGATAATCTATAGCTTCGCCTAAACAGACCATTTTAATTTTGAAGATATTAATGACGAGCGCCGCCGCGCCGCCATGATGGAGCGATCTGTCTGCTCTTCCCGCGCTGTCACGAAAAATTTTCCCCATGGCGCCAAACCTCACTAATTTCCCGCTTGATAAAAAGTTTCAAGTTTGAAAAAAGTATAGATTTCCATCGCAAAAATGCATGACTCATCTACATTCACAAATTGTATAAAAAATCTACCTAAACAGTCATGTACATTGTACACCTATAAAATTGATTAATATCCAAAATATTTTCATTTCAATAAAAGTATCATTTATAATACCATACTTACTCCATTAACATTATGATTAGTTATTTTTGATCAAATTAATTTGTAATTGTATTGTTTTTAATCGCGTTAGTTTGTTTATAAACCAACCTCTCTCGGAAAATATCTATCATATCATTAGTAATAAAAGTCTTGAATTTTTATCAGCTTTGTATAAACATTAACCAAAAAATTAATAAATAACATATTTATCGGTAGTGCAAGACGTCATTAAGTGAGATTTTTGGTAAAACCGAGTTAGAAGTCATTCTAGGTTTTTTTTGTAAACTAACATGAGAGCGAGAAGTCATCAATACGTTTTTTTGCCACGGAATGACTGTTTTGCGGATGAAAAAAGTCATTAATTTTATAACTTTTTTTTTTTAAATAGAAATTATCTTATGACATTTTATTTTCTTTTCTTTTTTATATAATAGCGTATATATTTCACACTTTCTCGCTAGAAGTCATTAACTGGTTTAAGTGATTTCTGGCACAAATTCCATAATATTGCAAGCGCTTACATAATTAATGTAGATTTAAGTAATATAATAAACCTTGGAAGCGATTTGCCGAAAAACATGAATTTGTTGCACTCCTTGCACAACTTGATATTTCATATTGACTTAGAATATTCCAATAGATTAATTACAGTTTAATAGACTAAATTTTTACAAATGTTTTGTTTTCCATGAATTATATATATTTATTTATTTTTAAGTGTCCTAATTATTGTTCATTTATTTTTTGGTTTATTTTATCTTTTTATCTTATTTATCTGGGATATTGGTTAAATAATTTTTATTTTACTCTATTATTAAATTTTAAATGGTTTCTTATTATAACTGTTTGCTTGTGTACTAATTAATCATCGTTTATTTATTGTATATTGTTAAAATTGTATTGTTTTATATTGTTTCATATTATTTTGTTAATTTATCTTAAATATGTTTATTTTGTATTATTATTTTTAAATTATTAAGTGTAAAACGTATTTAATGTTAGTTACATAAAAATGCTTTTAATTTTCTTGTACTGCAAAAGCCTACTGCGGAGTTGATTAATAAATAATAAATAAATAAATGATAACGATAGAGCAGACACAATGACCCCCAGATATTTTATCTAAAGTTGTTCACACTTCTCTAAAAAATAGGCACTATAAAATCTAAAAAACTATAAAGGAAGAAAATGAACGACACAAAGATAGCATCTAACTAATTTAGTGCCAATAGTATAAATAGCATATATACAACTTCCAAAATAACATAGATATGGTAAATATCAATCATGGGTGGAAATGGTAAACGTTACATTATGTAAAGTGATCAGTGAAGCCAGCCATACGGTAGGTCGTTAGCCCCATAAATACATTGGCAGATGCTATATGCGTGTCGCGAGTTAGGCCTGGATCCTCCACAATACCAAAACACTTTCCCATCTAAAAGCTTCGTCTCGATATCTATAATATATCTTGATTAATGATGATCCCTCTGGGGACAAAGTCAAGCACTATGTTCTTGAAAAATTTGAACTCACTCTACTACTCAAATTATTCTGAATATACAACTTTCTTTAAATTTAAAAATCAAACAAAATGTGTTAGTGCAGAAATGTCTTAGATAGTGACACAATATACTGTAACGAGATGACAAACCTTCTGAATACTGACAACAATACAACCGAATTCTCTAGAAGATTCCATAACATTATGCACACACGTTTGTCGTAATATCTGGAAAGTTTTTATAAGAGTCTCGCAAGATCAAGAAAGGCGGTGTTATCTATAAAAGGAAGGACGTCACGCAACGCAGAGTCGGTCATTTGTGACGTGTGCGACATCTTAGCGATAGAACCGTAAACCAGCGTGATCAGTGATTCATGACGCGATATTACCAACTGAGCGTGACCGGGGAATATTCCAGCGACAGTAAATAAAGGGAATTCTTACCGGGGCAAGAAGTTTTTCTACGTGCGAATAAAGGAATTTACCAGAATTGATATAAATGAAAGAAACAGCGTTAATTAGTGCGAATTAAGAAACAGTGCAATAATAAGTGTTAGACATATTCTAGAGTCATTTAGTGACTTTAAAATTAAGATCGAAATTTCAATTTCACGCGTGCTCAGTAACTTTCTTTGGTAAAAAAATAAACTTTAAATTGTTTTAGTGTTTTCATTTGCCTCCCAAATCCACGGCCCGTGACAATACTTACCTGAGATAAGTATATCTTCTTACATTTTCTTAAGCAGAAAATGAAGAGGATATTATCATGTTATTTTTCTATGTTACGATTTAGCTTAGAATTCGTGTATGAAAACATGGTTTACTTAGATAACGGAAAGAGAATTTCATATTTTATTTGATGTCAAAGCGTATTCACTATAAGATACACAGCAAAAATACCGGGAGTAGATCTCCTCATTCATTTATGGTACATAATTTTAAGTCAAGGATGTAGAAATATTATCTTTATGTAATTATGTATTCTTATATGAAAAGGGTATTAGTGATTATTTCGAACTTTACATGAGAGCAAAGTAAACTTTTTTCAATCGGATTTTATCAATATTTATTTTACTACTAATATTTTTAAAATTATTTTTAATACTAAACAATTATCATATTTGCTTTTGATAAACAAATGTGGAAATCGCTCAGTAATAAAAGAAAAATTTATAAAATCAGATTGATAGAACTTTATTTTGCTCTCCTGTAATTTTCAAAATAATCGCTAACGCCCTTTTGGCTAAGAACCCTCGATATTTCGTCCCTTTAGAGGTAAAACTCACTAACCGCAATATTGTCCAAAATGAGTTATAAACACATACATTAATATTTTTCTCAATCTCTATTCCAGGTACAAATCAGTAAGTGAATATTCCGTGTCTATTTATAGTTATTTAGTTACATTTTCAATAATTTTAATATCACATTTTGAATTTTAAATCTCGTTATCTCAAAACTATTCCAATGTCACTCAGTGAGTTTTATTGGGTCTTTATAATTTATATTTCATATTTCTTATATATAAGAATGGCTCGAACTTGTGATAAATACAAGCAATATTAAATTAATAAAAAAAATACACATTTGAATAAAAATAAGAAAATTTTTATAATTATATATCGACTGCTTTGTGTCAATTTGGAGTAACTACAAAACATCAAAAATGGTTTATATCATATCATTACAATTTTATATTGCTATTTCGTTAAAAAATGTACATAAATATTTATTTTTTCTGCATTGAATGTTTTTGGAGTTACATAGAATCGGCTCTTAACAGTTGACATGTGAAAAAATAACAATTAAGAAAACCAGCATTGTATACAGTAAGAAAATAGTTTTGTATTAACATTCTCTTAATGTCGTCAAAATTAGTTTTTGCATTCAGTTATTAAAAGAAAACGTTGAAAAAATGCTTTAGTATTTTCAAAATATTCCTGCGTATTTAATTTAATTGGATTTATTTATTTATAACTTTGTGTACAGTAAGATATTTTCTTAAAAATTGTGAAATTTTACCTGATTAAAATACATTATAAAACATTGCAAATTCAATAAAGCAAATTATTTATTAATGTTTTTGAAAAATCTTTAATTAATATGTCGAAAAAAATATATTAATAGTGTTTTGTGCATTTTAAAAAGCATCATGTTTGATTTATTTTTTCTTTGTAAACTAAACTCTTATACGACAGGGATCTAGACTTTTTTTTATAACTTTTGAATGAGAAAATAAAACAATCATCAAATAGTTATTTTTTAAGTCATTCGCTACGATTCCTACAGATTGCCGTAGACTGGAGAATGAAAACCCTGGAGTTCCAGGGTTGTAACCATGTTTTTAACCTCAAATATGAATTTTCACCAACAATGCGTTTACCGATTTAGCGAATTACATATTTTTATTGGCTTCTGGGGTTAAAATATTTACATGCTTGTGGATACACTTTGAAGCATCTGTTGGATTTGTAATCATCAAAACGTTTCTCAATTTAACGCTTCAATAAATACAGATCCACCCCAGTAGCGTGCGTCAACAAATAAATCCTACTACCGAATAGTCAGTCACTATTCAGTCTGTGGTAACACTAACAAACATAGTAAAATAATTGAATTTTCAACGCTTTTATTAAGCTTAAATTTTCTGTCGCTCTGAAATTTAGCAGAGAGGCGTATTCCGGATGACAATGTAATAATAATCATTCATTTGTTTTACAAAATCAGTTTTACTATTCAAAAATTATTTAAAATGCTAATGTATTTTATCATATGTATATCTTATTGTGCATTCCGGTGATAATTTGTCGGTTTTTATTGTTCTGTATTTTTGTTTTCAGGTCAAAAACATTCAGATCTTGTTTAACTGTAATTTCGAATATTTTATACGCACCGTATGTATTACCGAGAAACGAATCTCGACGTTTCGTTGGATGCTTATCCAACGTCATCAGGAGGACGACCTTTTCCCCTTCGGAGGTTGAGGTCGGACTGATTATAGGTGCTGCTTTCTAGGGCGTAAATTGTATGCACTTTGTTGTGGAGTGTTCTCTTCTTCTACAATAGAGGTCGCCAGTGTGAAATATGTACTAGTTACGTCGGCGGATTTTACTGCGACTTCTCTCAAGGTTGAATCAGTGTCGTTAGAACAGGGCGCCAAATACTTGATAGTTTGTAACTGTCATCATCATATCAAGTATCAAAAAAAAAAATTCAAAATTTTTCACATATTATTATATATTTTTTTAATTATACTTTTTGACTAGCATAGAGATGCAGCTTTATCGTCAATCAGTCTCCTCCAAGTGTCTCCTCATCGTGTATCATGATTAAATATAAAGTTCTGCTCAAAATAAAAACATTTTTCATTAAATTCCTTGCTATTTTACAGCCGATTTTATATTCCAAATTAATTAATAATCGCACTGAAAGATTCTACCACTTTTTCATTTCCTTTAGAGAGATGCTGTATCCATTCCGCTTATACTGAAAACTAAATTCGCATTCAGCCTGAAATAAATAAATATGTCCAAAACTGATTAATAAAAAACTCTAGAAAAACCGATAAACTCGCGTGGTACTGCTGAGCTCATATATAAAAAGTAAAGCATTAATACTGCCTTTGCTTCATGCAACAGACGTATAATAAAATATTCTAACGACCCAATCAAATTGTCAGGCCAATCGAAGCAGGATACGCAGGATTCTCCGTAAACATATCTACACGATTTGTAAGGATTTCGAAACTACCTACTCCAATCTCTCCACCCATTGGTCTGGAACATTTTCACTAAAATAGTAGAGAACCAATACTTAACAATCAATATCCCATCGAATCCAAGGACAGTAAAAAGCAAATGATTGTTCAATGAAGGTATTTAATTTTAACTGAATTGTATCAACCGTCTGTAACCTAAATAAATTAAATAAGAATGATACATTTTTTAAGATATGAAATGTATCTCCACTCTACGATATATATGAGGGCCATTTTAAAAAAAAAATTATTAATTCAATTCAATGAATTTAATCAATCGTTTGTAACCTAAATAAATAATATTATTTTGTAAAGATATGTCCAACAATACACCTTCAAAATGTATAGACATGAACTAATGTAAATATCGTCTTCAAACACAGCAAAATTATTTTTTGGTGACATTATAATTATAATTTATAGAAATAAACTTTGTTTACACCACTTTTTTGTTGAAAAAAATTCGACATGTTTCAGAGCCCATGGTCTCTTCTTCAGGATAACAATGTTATTTTGAAACTTTGGCATGTTCAAAATCAACAAGTTTTGAAACTCTGGCAGTAGTTTCAATACTTGTTGATTTTGAAACAATGAAAAAATTGAAAGATTTTGAAGGATGAGAAAAACTATGAAAAGTTCAAACTTAATACTTATTAAATGTATAACGTATATAAACCGCGCCTTATTACAAAAATACGTTTTTACTTGAAAAGACTCGCTTGCAAGGAAATTTATTAAATTTGAAAAACAACATCAGTTGTAAAAAAATCATTTTCCTTACTAGGTAATTTATTTATACAAGAAAATAATATTTTGACTGTAGTATTAAAGTATCTTAATATACTCGAGAGAGGACATACTTCTGCAGTGGCCTAGCCCTTTTGCCTAAAGAATAGATTTAGTACATCTCTGTACAATTTTTCACTCTTCAATTCCACCTATATTGATATATATGTAGGTACGAGAGCCAATTTCCACTTATTATGTCGTTAATTTACTACAATTATTTTAACTCTATGACTTCTTAAATAAAATGAAAATATATTTTAAACTATTTGTATTGTCTATTTATTTTTAGTTCCGAGAGACAAGCGTGACTAGCTAGAAGCCTGCCGCCTGTTTTTCTAATCAGTTGCGGACGTTTTACGTCGGCATCGGTCTGCAAGCATTTTTCGCCTAAAAATACTTTTAACATCGGGAAAATATGAAAATGCTCTAGTGCCGTATTTAGACGGCGTCGAGGTTAATTCAATATCCCCCACCCTACCTTCCGTAGCTTTTTTGCCAATTTTTGAATAAAGTGATCATTTAAAATAACTAATCAACCATCGCACTTTGCAATTAGCTGGCAGACATGCATAAAATTATATCATCGAGAAATGATCATGACGCACTAAAAAGCTCAAAATTGATAAACAGGGTTATAGACAAATGATGGTTCATGACAATTATCAAGTCCAAAATTCCTACTTACGTAATTAATTTTTCAACAAAAAACTCTTTTATATCACCACAAAATGAACTATCAAAATGTCTGAAAAAACACGAACGTTGAATGTCTGATCGATGCGTTAGAGTCATTGAGAATGCTAGAATTTGTTCTGCGTACTGCCAGAGTTTTCAATACACCCGCATCTTGATAATTATTTACAATTCCTTGGTGTGAAGAAGACTCGAGAATGGCTCGATGATTTGGGGGCCACATGTGTTTGAATACTCTCTAATGGTAGAAAAAGTATAATAGCAGTTTCTGAGATATCAGGGATCATTAGAGATTACGGACATTATCCTTGGCTCTAACCAACTGAGTTTCTCTACGGTTTGCTTGGCTACAATAGGTTTAAGATTAGAAGGAATGTTTATATGATAAGGCATTTTATCGACTGTTACGTGGTCCAATCCTTAAATTAAGCGGAATATTGGCTTATATGTGCTTGATATTACCTAAGACAGCGTAAACAGTACAAAACAATATCACTTTGCATATTGATCTTTTCCATATACCTGAAGAGGTTTTCCGAAGGAGAATTCTCATACATTTTTGATTATAATTCTTATGTGTGTATATTTATTAAATATACACAAATACACAAGTTAATACTTTCATGTATTAACTTGCGTATTTGTGACTGTAAAAAATTTGAAAAAATCTTTAGAAATATTTTTTTATTTTTTTTTTTATTTAAAATATAATAGAAACCTAAAAGGTTTATGGATAAATATGTAAATATTTTTTCAGTATATGTGGCAAACAATTATCCCGGTGAACAATGTTCCTAAATCCAAAATTTTTACGTGAGGTCTCGATCGTAAATGCAAAACTTATATAGAATTAACATAGTTATATTATTATTGTAGTATGATCAATCGTACATCGTTTCGATTGCAACTTGTATGTGTTAGTCTCATTTATATTGAATACTAATAAACATTCACGACATTTTAAAAATCGAGAAGAACCGGCACATAATCGAAAATTTTCAGTCTGGAATAATCTAAAATACACCGGAAAAATCTAAAACTCGGCATTATAATTACGCGGAAAACCGCGCGACGCAACAGTTTGGGGTTTGACACCCGCGACAAACCATAGAAGCAAACGAAACAGATAACGAACGAATATCTAGTTTACGATTGGAAGTACACAGGTAAGCAAATCCAGACGATGGAAACAATTAGACCATGGACTACTGACGCTATGCGAACATTGCCCCCTCCAAGTTCTTTTCTTCTTAGTTGATTCATTCATTTTATTAATTTATTCATCATTAATTAATTCATATTCAATACAATTCAACAACAGAAAAATTATAAGGAATTTTGAATTTCACTCTAAGAATAATTTTGATTCTGCCTGAAATCTTCTTATCTGTTGCCAGATACACTAATAGTAGAGAGCCAGCTTTAAGCTACGAATGACACGATAAATTTACCATATACGAAACTAATAATTGTACTTTTTTTCCGTACCAGTCCATGTAACCGTTTTAATTTATGTTCACGTTTTCGAAAAAGTCTCACCCCAAAAAAAATTCGGAAAATTCACTCATAAATGTAAGACTGAGTGACATTTATGAGTGTGATGCCTTACATTTATGAGTGCGACGTTTTACGCTCACGCTTATTCTTATGTAGTCTTATAATGATCAAAATACGTAATGCTCTATAGGTAACATGGTCCGACATTAGCGCTACAACATGGCGCAATAATGGTGATGTGTATAAAATGATGAGGTCACTAACGCACTAAAGACTAGACGATTCTTCTTACAGCCATGACTCGCGGCTGAAATATATTGAATTCTCTATACAATAATACTCTCTATAGGTCGACCACAATCAAAAGACCATTCCCTAGCATTGTCCGGTACAAAGAAAGCGGGGGAAAGTTGCCTGGAAAGTCCGTATTACAACTCTCAATATGATATTACAAATTAATATATATTTTTTTGTTTAAAAAAGGTTACTCACATACTAGAAAAACTTCTTTTGCATTCATTTTTTGCATCGTAAGAATACACATTTTTTTGCGCACATTCTTTTGAATGCGGCCTAGCTATATCAAGGTACATTTTTCTAGAACACTTGCACATTCACCAAAAATATTTCGATTAAAGAAAAATAAAAATTTCCCAAATATTTCAAAAAGAAGTTGATATTTTGACGATATTTTAAAGAAAGTAATTTATAAAAAAAAACTTTACAAAAGAAAATTATATGTTTTGATTTCTATATCACTAGGAAATAATAACTACTAATTAATGTAAAGCTGAAATTCAAGCCTGTAAAAATTCGCCTTTTTTTGGCAATACGGTAACCAAAGGTTGGCGACTGTAAATATCCGTCATTATTTATTGAAGCGCGGTTGGGAGTTGACCTAAGGGTTAAACAGTAATCTCTTATCTCCTCACCCTTTGTATACATTGAAATATTAAATAACATCTTAAATCCTTTTTTATTTGAAGGATAACCACCCTTTTACGGAAATTAAAGTCATTTTCCCCCAACGGTTTCATAAAAGGAAACATTTTATATAACGGCAGGTCTTAAATGTCGCCAAAAGCTATTAACTGCCTTTTCTACACTCACAGAAAAATATTTAATCAATGCAGAATTTCATAAACTTGGTTTACGAAAGTCATCTATGAAGACATTTCTATACTTCAGAGGTGAAGTGTTATAATTTATTTGTTTTAATCCACTTAAATTATATATTTTAGGAAATAAATATGTTGCATATCTTTGATCAAGCCAGCCCCAAATAAAATGTAATATAATACTAAATATTTATGTCTGTTCGAAGCTACATTCCTTAGGAAAGGTGGTTTGAGAAAGATATTGAAAGCACGGAAGCTATAGGACAAAGATGTTCGTGCTTTGAGCGCAGTTATCGTCAATACTAATTTCTCAGAAATTAATCAGCTGTATACAATAAAGTTTCTACGCCAATATTGACGGTGAATTACGGAAGTGTATATTTCAAAATATCAATCGAACTGGAATTCCATGGATTGGATACATGGAATGTTTATGCACAATAAAGTACTCAATTTATAATTTATATTTGTAATAATACTGCTGACTATAAGATCCCATTGCAGGAAACGTCGGCCAGAAAAGTCACATTTACATCGTAGAATATGCCATAAAACAGAATATTCAGGACGGCCGTAAAAAAATGAGAACATTTTTGAAAATCGATAAAAAAAATTATATATTTGTTTTAAACTCCGTCCATATTTCTACAAAAAATAATAATTTACGAAAAATGGCAGAGTAGACATCTAAAAAAGAAAAAAATCCTTACCGCTACGCGACTCGCTGCCCTACTCGAACAATTTGATACAATTCAGTATTTAAAATAGTTAGTTATTACGCCTGGTGATGAGGGATATTTCTCGTAATTATAGTAAAAATAAATACAACTCAACATGTGTGTATTACAAAGTTTAATTTAGTGTAAATTGAAATAGTGGAAAAAAATATATAAAAAAATTGTGAGGTATAAGAGCAAAGGCAGCAATATCCAAAAAAAGTTTAATGCAGTCATTAAGATTACTAATTGATAATAAAATCGAAATTTTATAGGAAACATAGCCTATAATTTAAAGTAAACATAATTTTGTAAACTCTATAATTCAGTAAATTTTAAATAAGTAGGTTATCCTCTAACGTTTGTTACGTTAGATTTGAAAGAAAATAAACATATAAAGATTTTTTGTATTTGTTTGTTCTTGCCTCATTATATACATTTTAACCATTTCAATATCGGACAAAATAAATCAATAATCTAATATCACATTTATTTTCAAAACAATCTCTAAAACATGCGCTTTGCATCTACTTTTTGACAGACTGAAAATAACATATTTTTGATTTTAAGATAAATTTTCTAATTTTAGCGGCAAAAACGAACGTGGTCTCTCGAACTACCTTCACAATGTATGGAATTCAGCAAAATGATGTTCTTCGTTCGATTAGATAATTTTTGAAACGGATTTAGAAAATTAGCCTATCATCATTATACATATATAATACATTCTATGTTCAGAAAGTTATTTTCACGATTTTTTTTTTTTTTTTTTAAATAGAGATGTGAACACGGAATACGTGTCACATCAATATTCTTACTATTTTCAAACTAAGCTAAACGCTTGTGCTATGAAAATAGGACTAACTTGCTAGTCTGGAGTGAGGTTCGAACCCGCCACCTTTGGATCACGAGGCCAGTGTCCTAACCACAAGACCAACAAGCTACTTTTTTTGAATCTGAATACGGATACATTTGAAAGTCATATATCATAAGTACTTTCAAGGGAGTGATATAGCGTTGCCGAAAAAAGAATCACTTCTTGATATACGCAGAGGAAGATAAATAAGTTTTAATCTGAAATTATGTACCATGCACACATTTGTGAGCTGCATGAAAAATTATTAAAAAACGTAAGCATTTGTATAGAATAGAAAAGAAATCCTATATATTCATATCGGTCATTCAAAGGTAATTGTCGCCGTCGAATCGTCAAAAGAATGACAATATTTTATTCATCATTCGTTTAATTTTGTTATATTAAATCCATTTTACACTTCGTGAGGAATAGAAACTTGAAAATTTTCATTAAATTTCCCACGATTTGAGGCAACCTTTTGACGTCCCGAATCCAATTTGAACATTCTACATTCGGGGTTTATTTTTGCTTTTATTCTCCGTAGTTACTCGGGCTTCTCCGTGCTTACTCGCGAAAATGCGCTTAATACACTTTGCATAAAAATTCGATAGCAGATTGAAATGTAACGGGAAAAGTACAGGGCGCTCAGAAATGACAACTGCGTATCCATTTAACCAAAACTGCATTAATATCAGTTTAAATCGATAAGCCCAATCTGTCACCCAATTTAGCGCACGTCGGGTTAATTAAGCGTGCGATGTAACAGGCGAAGTATTCCAAAAGGACTCTAAAAGCCTCAATTTTTGAGAGCATTCTGTAGCAACTATCCATTTTTTAAATTTATTTATCATATATTGAATCCATTAGTTTATCCCTTTAATATAATAAAATCATTTAAAAAGTACAGAAGCTGCCAAAAAAATTATGTACACATCAAAAAAGGAAAACCTGTATTAAGGTTGTAATATTAAATTTATAGAGATATCAATGGATGAATTTAAGACACTTTTATTTTAGATACATCGCCCGCAATGTAATAAGGATGCTGGAGAAGTTGTTACGACTATAAAGGAAGATGTGAGGCCTCAGAGGAAGAGGACTTAGCAACTTAAAATGGTATTTATGGTCCTGAGTTCTAGGCAAACACACGCTATCTTGTACCATAAATAACCAAAACCTAAGCAAAAATATTTCATTTCTTCAAGCACCAATAATATCCAAAAGTCTTAATAAAAATCTGAAAAGTTGTAGCCTTGCATATTTTGATATTAAAATTGACAAAAAGGGAAGAGGACATGCACAAAACCTCTTAACAATCCAGATATGGTAAGAAAAATCTGAATTTACATTACCTTTAAAATGGCATAGACGGACTACTACACAGTCAGTTGTGTCAGAGTTGACAGTGGACAACGTCATAGAAATCTATAGAAAAGCAAAATCGTGGCTTGTGTTGCTAGCGCGTGTGTGATTCCTGCGTTAGTAATCAAGAAATTGCCTACCGACAAGTGAGAAATTTTCTAGTGCGAACCTGAGCAATTTAAGTAGCGTGCATCATTCAATGAGAGACGAGTCATTTAAGAGTGATTAAAGTGCAGTGAAGATAATTATTGTGAATTACAAAATTGGATAATTAGTATGTGAAATATTCTAGAAACATTTATAGTGAATTTAAGAATAGTACTCTGATCAAATTCGTGTCCAGTGACTTTTCGAATTAAACAAAAGTTTAAATAATTTTAAGTGCTTCATTTACCTCCTACAGGCTCCCGCGACAATATATACATTAAAAGGTTTTTTTATACCGGAAAAACACTGTTTTAATACAGTAAAATACTATTTTAGTATGCAGGGCACCAGAATGTTGCGATTACTTTGTTCATGTATTATTATTTCTGAAAACACTTAAATGTAAATTAATTATGTAAACAAAAAAAAAGATTATCAAGAACATCAGCCGTCCATAATCCGTGATTTACGATTTTCAGTCAAAAGGAAACCGGGCGGCGAAAAAGATTTACAAAGGTAATACAAAACGTACGAACATATTAGATACATAATTAAATTTTGTAATAATTGTATATCTGATGAAATTGCCTATAATCTACTTAACATAAGCTTCATTGAATATACAATGGGAATATCAAAAAAATATATAAAGCCATTCAAAATTAGTTCACCATTTTTAGAGTACCCAATCTACAAGAGAAAATGTTTTTAATTCATCCTGTGGATTTGATTCTGCGCGAGTATTTATAGGCAGTGCTCGGATATTTGCTTAGGTACCTAATCCATGAAAAGATTCCGTTAGTTATCTTCAAATAAAACGGATATTAAACTTCTGAAACTGAATACGTGTAGGCTATAGATACTACGAATACCTCCGTAATAATGTAAAGGTACGTGATTAACTTTCAATCAATATTATCATTAAGGTTTACGAGTGAGTAGGGATAGATAATTTTAATAAAATAATAGTGAATTTTCGTTATTTTACATTTCGTCGTCATCATTATCGTCAGTCGTTTTTTATTTACTGTTGCCTTCCCTAGTGTCTCGAACCTTTGTCAATCATACATTTTTTATTTACAAGAATTTTAAATGACTTCACAAAACAAGTGTCACATTCTTACTTTTTCAAATTACCTGTGATATTGGGAAAAAATTATTGGTATCACCCAAAAATATGCTCTATCCCCGATGACGGTATCACTCGATAGGCTTCTTAACCACTGAAAAATTCAGCGTCGAGGTAAGTATGACGAGTTTTAGGTTAGTCCTTCGGTTGTAGATGGATTCCCTTCGAGTACCTCTGGATACCTTCTTCCTTTGTCTGTCTAGTGTGGTCTGCTTTTGGCATTTTATTTCCCTGCATATTCAATTTCATCGACTTTTTAATACTTTAATACTTATTTAAATATATTTCTTTTATTTATTTATTTAAAAGATTATACATACATATAATTACTTTTATAACCATAATAACTAGCAAATATTACCAATCAAATTATTTTTATATGTTATACCTCACCAAAAAGAATTAAGATTCTTGTGTGTGGTGAGGGATCACTTATAATCATATTGGTAGTGTAATCTAATTTAACAAACTAACTAACTTCACGTCAAGCGTTAAGCGTCACGCCATTTCCCCGTGGGGGTAGGCAGAGAGGATAGAGCGCCATACTCTTCTGCCGTGACATACAACTCTCGCCTCATCCACATTCATGCATGCAAACTCGCCTGTTGTTGAGGCTTCTAACGGGACCATCTTCCAGTATCTGTTTGATCTGGTCATGCTTCGTCTTCCGCGGTCGCCCTCTCTTTCTGGCGCCATCAACATTTGCATTATATATCTTTCTTACCATTCTTTCCTCATTCATTCGCTCAACACGCCCAAACAAACAATGAAAATTAGGTTATATACTGTTTATCAAATATATCGAAAAATTTTGAATAAGCAATCAAGAAGAGACTTAATGCAATCACAAAAGTCAATTTTACAATAAATGAGAAAATAATATATTGTAATACTATTTTACGTGCATACATCGAGTATCAAATTTCATAAACATTAATAGTACAAGACAAGACAATAATAGTGAATGTTCGATCTTTATAAGCAGGCCGGGTTTACGTACGTTTTAATTTAATGCACCCACCTTGATGAAGGTCAAACAATACAATTTAGCATGTATTGGGCTTACTGTTAAGCACCCACCTTCAATCGTGATTTGATCAATCATTTCTGGAAAAGGAAGACGATGCGCCAAGACCAATACAAAAAGGTATTGAAGGCACACCCGATACCACAAATCGATGAGTAGTTACATGGAGATGAGAAACCGATATTCATATAATGATGGTGCTTCTTGTCATTATGCTAAGTGAACCGCAGCTTTTCTACAGGATACAAATGTCAAAGTGTTGGATTGGCCAAGAAACTTGCCTGATATGAACGTCACGAGAATGTTTGGGAATTTTCGAAGAGGAAGATTGCTGCAAAGAGAGAATTGAGAGATGGAAGAGGGAGAAAATTGCAATAATTACTAAAAGCTAACCGGGAAGCTGATTTATGAATAGAATCACAATTCAAGCATTTGAGAAATAATCAAAAATGTGTAGAGGAGACCTCTACGTGGATTCAGACACTTATAGAAGTAAAATGGGGACATATCAAATATTAGAAATATAGCCCAGAATTGCCTTGTCAACCAATTCTTTAATTTTAAAATAAATTGTATCATTTCTCACCGCTAAACTAGTTTTTTCAATAACTTATGCTATTAAAAATAAGAACATGAGCAAAAAATAACTTTTTGTCTTAAAAAATATAAGATATGGACAAATTAAGGGAAAAAAGTCCATAATTCTTTCGTATAATTTCCCAAGTGCCTTGAAGCCCAAAATGGAATAATATAGTGAAATAAACAAAACGTAGGTACCTACCATACTAGGAGAAACTAAACAACACGTAAGTATTCCAAATTATCCGGTGAAAATCAACCATTTTAGCCAACCAGTTTAGCCACACAACTGAACTGAATATATTAGGGCTGACGGAGATAATGCATTACTGTATCGTGTTCACATCAATTTCGCAAATTCCGTCAACATATACATCGCTAATGGGGGAAAATGCCATTAATAAAATATGTAAACATAAGTCTTTCCACTCTTTGTACCCACGCTGTGGGTATTTCAATCATTAAATTCTCCTCTTGTACTGAAGTTCATTATTTAAATTATTGAATAAAGTTCTTAAATAAAATTTTGTTATTCATTTAATATTTTAACGAACGGCATATATAAATAAATAGTTTAAAATTAAGCTCCTCGAAATTGTAATTTTACGAACCTTTAAGGAGAAGACTGAATGCACATCATAGAGGCAATCAGACAGATGCTCAAGGAGCCTTTGTCGTTGATTAAATTTGCATTCAATCAACGAGCGAATTCAGTTGCGAGACTTGACGTGAATCATCCACCTGCTTTTCATCTTTAAACAATCAATAAACGCACCTCACTTAGCTTTTATTTTGTTCAGTAACTATTTTCAGATTATTTTTTGATGCTTAATCAAAAATGGAGTTATCTGATTACAAATTAACAACAGCTGTTTATCTGGGAATCTTTTTCACTTATAACAAAGGCAATCATGTTGCTTTTAAGGGACAATTACTTAGTTGTCATATCTCTATAAACTATTACTAACGCTAGAGAAATCGTCATTGAGAATCCAAACATCCAAACAGAATGTTTGGCTTAAACGATAGTATAATGATACGACAGTGAAACAAAAGCAAGCTTAACGATAAAATCGACACCGATGTCTCAAAAAATTCTCCCAATATACATAGTTAAGCGGTGACAGTAGAAATAAAACAGAAATCAATGGTAAAGGTAATATATCGATGGTCAAAAACTAAAACATTGTATCTCCATAAATCATGACACAGAACAAACTGAAATTTAAAGTTTGCAAACCTTGGAAAATTAGATTTTGTTATAGACCCCCTCCAAGCACAGGACCTGATCTTTTTTTAACCTGATCATTTGACTTAACCTGACCACATGTAATATATACTATACTAAAATGTTAATACCTGCTAATAAAAATAATGTAAAATATTATATTTCAAATTTAATGTGAATTTTTTAATTATGTTTTATGAATTAAATACTCGTCAGTATTTAGATTCTTTTAAAAGCATGATATTAGAAAGTAGACAAAACGTGTATCTGTGGGGATCGTATAAATATTTAAAAAACATTTAAATTGTAATATAAATAAAAAAATTGAATCACGGCGGTAGAAATAGGGATAATCCGTGGGAAAAGATCACGTTGACAATAACTTCGACGGATAAGGACAACTTGCTGGTCCTCGAATACATCATTATTACCAGTATACGCCCTAAATCGTCCTTTAATTTGGAAACTTATTAAAAATGTAGCGCACATAAACTTCAAATAGACTCTTTTAAGATCCCCAGAATCACTCTGTAAATGATAAAACTGAGACATGGATCTTTTCCAAATTTGTTATTCTCTAGAGTGTTATAAGTGTGTAAAATATATTTATATGTCTTTCAAAACGTTGTATCTGATATAAATATAATAGTTATTTTGACATGGACATTCGTTTAGCATAAAAATAAATACATATATTGTGAAGGAGATACAATATTTTAGCTCTGAAAAATATTACCTGTAGGAGTTACAATATATTGTAATAAGCATATATCTTTGTAACGGCAGGCTCAAGAGTAACAATATTTTAACACGTAAAAATTATCTTTATTAGAATTCAGTACTTAACTCATTTTTGACCATAATTTGAGTTACAATGTTTAAGCTTTAAGCCATTAATATGTAAGATTATATACATTAGGGTGCATCAAAAAGGTAAAGCTTTTTATAATCGGAGAAAACTTTTATATGCTTTCAATAGCCAAAAAAAATATACACGTATTTCTTTTATTTTTCATTAACATTAATTTTACACGTATTTCTTTTATTTTTCATTAACATTAATTTTAGAGGTCACTACCATCGATCAAAGCTTCGAAAATATGCGTCGTTTAAAGCAATTAATGCAACGCTTTATGCAGCATCAATAAGCCGTGGATACGTTGAATACACTCTATTGACCCTTGTAGTATTTTAAACAATATAAAGCGTGTTTAAACGTGTTGGTATCGCAACTAGAATTTCCGAGAAATAAAATACATTTTATTCTTAGACTGAATTTACTATTTTGCCATATAATGGCATTTATAAGTGAAATGGGTTTTTAAAAATTACATCTTTGGTATCTGTCTGAAGAACTTAATGCTTTTGGATACTTCGATGTTAAAGTTTTCTTGGGAACTAGACGGAACATAGTCACTGCCCTCAAAAATCAAGGATTGGATGGTTCTCCGAAGTGATCAACCGTCAAAATATTCTCCTTGTGGTTAAAAACATAGAAAATTTTGTTACAAATCATACGCACATTGAATATTTTCAACAAAAATTCCATTTCATGTCATTTTTCGACGAAAAATGTTAGGGCATGGAAGGATGATGACTTCAATAAAGCTAAGGCTTTTGTACATTCACACCAGTAGAGAGAGGAGCAGTGCTCATGGAAGAGTCATCGGTGGTGTGAAGACAATCGTCTTCTCTCCACAGATGAAGAGCAGAAGCAATATTTACTCGTGGCGGATAAATATATATATATATATATATATTATATATATATATATATTAAATATTTTTGTGCAATTATTTCATTTATTTTCATGTAAATTTTCGTAAAAATTTCCTTAAAGTAAATTTTTACATTTTAAATACCAAATTAAATTTTTTACTCCTTCAAAAGGAGTAAATTGATTTTGAAGTGAGATTATTAAATTAATAAAAATTTCTTTTGTTTTACAAAAAACCTAGTACATTTTTATTAATTATATTATATTGTTTTATTAATTATTTTATGTATTATTTGTATGTACCTATACAAATAACAATAATAAAATAATTCAATCAATAAATAATAAAATAATAAATAATACAATAAATATTTTTTTTAAATTTCAGTCTACAATGTTGCTGAATCAATTGAAAAAATAATTATATTATATTTTTTCTTAGTTAAGGCCTACGCTACCATACTGCTCTACCCTCACAGCGGGTAGCGATCCTTAAAAGTCCTTTTTAAAGTCTGTATAGAAAATCTTATAAGTTTTTAGACACAAGGAAACATAATAAAAGGGTACTTATAGAAAAAAAATAATTAATTTCATTTAGGTTTGATGTTCATTTTTTATTTCATTTAGATTGTGACAAGACAGAATGTACGCTTAAGTAGCGATCCTCGATAGTAGGCGAGCTTACAACTGGGTGTTTTAACACTATTTGCAATATTTTCAGCTACTGATTTGATCGGATTCGTTAAGAATTTTCGAAATTGTGTAACTCAATGATTTCATTATCATTATCAATTCATTCGTGTATTTAAAGATCTTTATTTAAAAAAAAAAACATTTTGAAATTTTGTCGTAATGTCGTTGTATATACCTAATTTCTGGGGATCTTTGTCGCATGGACCTTTTGTCTTTACATGGAACCATTTCGTACACATTGCGAGCTTTTAAAATACGTTGTTATTTGAGATTCTTATAAAAACTGAAATGTATATTATTAAAAACAACCCTATCTAGAGTTTCCCTTCATTAAGCTTCGAATTCTTATAGGTCGATCTTGCGCGAGGATGTTAGTGTCTGAAGTTGTCCTTTGTGAGGATCAAAACCTGTCTATCGCATGTAAATGATGAGCCTTAAGTCTCCTTGTCTGCGATTACGGAATATTTTCGCTCAAACAACGGTATTGAATTTGGAAATCATTAAACTTTTCATTCCGACGTGAAACGAAGTAGAGCGACGAATCGGAAATTGGACTACTTAGAAAAAGCAGGCGCCTACCCAAATCCGCCTGGTTCTGTAACGGGACCTATTATCTTTGCTCAACGTCTTTCTTCGATTTCCAATTAATCCCGATTCCATTTAATTATTGAATGGTTCGTAAAAAAATAAATAAAATTTATTGTAAACTTACTTTACATAACCGTTTGAGATTATGAATTTATCCAACCAGTTTCAGAAATCTCTTCATT
Source organism: Agrypnia vestita (assembly GCA_016648135.1). NCBI lineage: Eukaryota > Metazoa > Arthropoda > Insecta > Trichoptera > Phryganeidae > Agrypnia > Agrypnia vestita. The sequence continues at coordinate 186,779 of JADDOH010000335.1, read as the reverse complement.
ACAAAATAAGATAAAAAACTAATTTTTTGCACACAATTGTTTTATACAAAAATTAATTTAAATAAAATCTCTTACCTGGCTACAAAAAATTTAATAAAAACACAATAATGTGAAAAATGACAAATATCAGAAATTTATGGAAATATTTTTAGAATAGAAATTATGGTTCCGTTTTATTGATTTTACGTGGAGTTTTTTTACTTACTTTACTTACGTTTTTTATTACTTCAAGACGCTTTATTTCAAATGACTCCACGTTATTCAAGTTAAGTTTAACATTATTTTCATGGAAAATGATAAAATAAAGTGTTTTCTTTTAAGTTTTTCGAAAGATCAAAAAACCTAATTTGTAATTATAAACCTAACCTGACCCAACCTAACGCTTTTTGACTCTGGTGCAATGATTATAAAAATGTATAGATACCAAAAATCAGTTTTAGGATATTTTTTCCTGAAGATGAGAGCATCGCTCCCGAAGCATGTAGACTCTGTAATAAAAATTGATCGTGGTCAAAACGAAATGTATTAAATTTATAAAATGGTGCCGTAAAGTGAATTTGAAAAATATGAGAAAGTTATTATGTTCGATTAAGTGCAATTGCATAGTTTGAATTATTTATGGATTTGGCATTAACGTTGTAGACATTATTTGTAATGATTATTAAATTAGGTGAAAAACATTTACTTCAGTTGGTGATTACAACAATAAATGCATCGGTCACAACTTGTAGAGATCTCGTCGCTGTCTAATTAGTAATAATTTTTCTAAATTTGGGAACGATATCATGGATAAAAATCATTACTTTCATTCGTGCATTCAAGCTTCACCATCCCATCGCGCGTAAAGGTAATAAAATGAATAATTTTGAAAGTTAAGAAAGTAAAAAAAAATTGATCTCGAACAATATTAACAACCAGATTACCCACGTGGCTTCACACGCGCAGATTTTTAGTAACTTTTAGTCTATAAAAATACTTACTTAATATTTTATATATTTATGTGTATTATTAACCTATATATATGTATATATATAGATAATATATATATATATTATATATATATATATATATATATATAGATATATATATATATATATATATATAATATATATATATATGTCGTCGTGGAATTTTTTATAGAACTGTTTGAGTCTATAACTTATCTATAGAAAAATTTTAATATCTATTATCGTTAAGGCAGCGTTCTTAAGAAACGCATCGCTCGGCTATTTTTTCGAAAATCCTTTTTATTTTAACGCAATAATATAAAGCCTGTGTCCATCCTAAACATTGGTGAAAGAATTTTTGAAATCGGATAAACAGTTTCGGAGATTATCTCCTACATCCAACTTACAAACTTCACCTCTTTATATATTAGTATAGATAGTACTTTCATTAACTCTAACTCCCTTACATAAGTAATTTCAGCTCATTTTCTCACACACCTAATCAATTAATTATTTGTATTTCGACCTAATCCACGTAAAAGCACTTTGTTCGAAAGTAGAGAGCAACAAAGTTTATGTTTCTCACCTAATTTAATGATAGCACAGTTTGTTTGGACTGCTTTTCATGAGCCCCTGCTCTGCTACGCCCTTAGTTATAATTAGGGCCTTCCCTCTCGAGATCGATAGTTATGTATGTACTCCAACTCACTTGCGCCCATACATTTGCGATTCATGCACTCGACTAACCCAACACATGCAAAGCTTGTAACATGACCAATATGTGACGATAAACTTCGTATTGATACAATCATCTCTTTGAAATTCAATCGGTTCGACGACGCAGCACTATCTCTCAGAAGCTATTCAGAATTTATAATTTTAGATTAATGTATCATTTCGTATTTTACGCCTGATTTTCATCAGTGTACTTTTAACATGTTATTATTCTTAATTGAAGTCATTTTATACTTTAACAATTATTATTTAAAATAAAACACAAATCACTTTGTTTTCACCACTTTATTAGATTAAACAATCTACATGTTTCGAGAACAATGTTCTCTACTTCAGGATTATTGTGTACTAAAAATTTTAAAATGTTAAACCAAGCAAATGTGTTACGGTGTAGGGGCGGATGAGGGGGTACGTGAGGGGAGGGGGGGGGTTTGAGGTGTTTTATTTTAATAATAATGTCACCACAAAGTTCAAGCCTTCATACAGAAGAAAAAATATTCTTCGAACAGTTAGAATTTAATTATTTAGTTCCACACATAATGTTGTGTGGACTAATACATGATTACACTCAAACAAATTGCATTCCATCTAGTCATTTAAAAGTTTTTACAATAGAATCTTTGCACTCCTGTTTAAACCTCCCTATATTCACCGTGTTTTGAATCCCCTTTGGTAGACTATCGAAGATTTTTAGACTTTTGTACATCATACAATTTTTTGAGGTGTTTTTTTTTCTTCAGAATCGTTATCGCTTCCTCTTGTATTGTAAGAATGAAAATCCCTATTCAGCTTCATCCTATCATCAAAGTATATGGGTATTAATCCGTGTTTAATTTTAAATATTTGCACCAATACATTATACTATTAAAATTATATTTTGTATATCAGATCAGAAAATAAACTTTTAACATAAATTTATTATTCACTTGTATAATCAAGACGATCATAAATATCGAAAACGATAATTAGCTTATAAAACTAAATAAATGTAAAACAACCGGACAACCAACCATGAATTCTTTGTGCCTTAAAATTCATCTGAGGTGCTTAAATAATACAAAATATCAGCCGATGAAAATTATAGATTTTTCAATCAATGCGGGTCGAAATGCGAATATCCAAACATAACTTTTAAAATAAAGTAAAATTTAAAGAATCGACTGGTTATATTAAAAAAGTAACTTAAGATTAGGACATCGTTAGGGCTTAGACTTGGCCTAACTTGTCTGTAATCAACTTCAAGCTTTTCAGTGCATCAGACGTCATCTGTCAATGATATTTGACTCATGTCTATCATTAATATCGTCGATTGCAAGGTCTGATTGGTAACTCGTTTTTTAAATCTTACTTTGCTAGAAAGATGGCTGAATAGCTACAACACTTTGGGTGGCAGATACCTACTGGAAAACAATAGTTTGGACCAGGACCTGTTGCCGTCGTTCGACATTTTTCGGCAGAAATCACCCTGTGGCGTCCACGAAACTGTTAAAAACAAAGGCGGTAGATTTATTTAATGAGGACATCTTTGAGCTAATCCTCCTTTCTTAAAAATATTTCTTATCCTTCGAACGAGTTATATTAGGTCCTTACATATGAAATTCACGTTTTGCCGTACTGGCAAATTTGATCTCAAATATCTTCTCTTTGGTTAGGAATTCCAAATCCAAATTTATACAGCTATTTACTCATGTATTTGTGTTTTGAAAATTATAATTCATTTGTTTTTTCCTCAATTGTTTTTTTCTTTGCGTCACTTAGTTTACAAAATGAAAAACTTGAAATATCGCGTTATTTACGAGTACGAGTTCCACCGTAGCACCAGGCTGCAGAAACGGCTCGAAGGATTAATGATGTGTATGGCGACGGTGCCGCAAAAGAAAACACAGTGCGTTTTTGGTTCCAACGTTTTCGTTCTGGAAATTTCGACCTGCAGAACAAGCCCCGTGGACGGCCGGAGACCAAAGTTGATAATGAAGAATTGAAGGCTATTGTGGAAGCGGATCCATCGCAAACCACATCCGAGTTAGCTGCAGGCTGCGGTGTTAGTGATAAAACTGTTTTAATCCACTTGAAGCAAATTGGTAAAGTGAAAAAGCTTGAAAGGTGGGTACCTCACGAATTGAGTGAAGAAAATCAACAAACGCGCGTTGACTGCTGCGTTGCATTACTCAACCGGCACAATAATGAAGGGATTTTAAATCGAATCATTTACCTGTGATGAAAAGTGGATCCTGTACGATAATCGGAAGCGCTCATCGCAATGGCTGAACCCTGCCGAACCAGCCAAACCATGCCCCAAGCGAAAATTGACTCCAAAAAAGTTACTTGTGAGCGTTTGGTGGACTAGTGCTGGTGTCGTTCACTCCAGCTTTCTTAAATCTGGCCAGACGATTACGGCAGATGTCTATTGTCAGCAACTGCAAACTATGATGGAAAAGCTAGCTGCTAAACAATCGAGGCTGGGTAATCGCTCTAGGCCACTGCTGCTTCATGATAACGCTAGACCACACACTGCACAACAGACGGTTACCAAATTAGAGGAGCTTCAATTGGAATGTCTAAGACATCCACCGTACTCTCCGGACCTTGCCCCAATAGATTACCATTTTTTTCGAAATTTGGATAACTTCTTGCAAAAGAAAAAATTCAACTCCGATGGGGCAGTCCAAACCGCCTTCAAAGATTTTATCGATTCCCGTCCGAATGGTTTTTTAAGTAAAGGGATCGATGAACTACCTATGATATGGCAAAAGTGCATAGATAGCAATGGTAAATACTTTGATTAAATAAATATATTATAATAAAAAAAATCGGCTTTATGTTCCTCCCATACTAAACGCCAATTTCATATGTAAGGACCTAATATTAGATACACGTATATAAAGGTATATTTCAACCAAATACGGTATTTATTTATCGTGATGTACTCACGTACTCGGGAGTACGCTACGGGCGGGTGGGCCGGCCAATCGTTCGCCATCCGCCTGGACATGTGGTCGGATTTTACTTATATCAATAAACACTGTAACAATAAAGTTTTATCATATTAATTGGATTCGCCTTGAACTAGCCCCACATTCTTGATACTACTGTAAAGTTATTTATATTGCTGTTTATTTTTGTAATATTGATTTTTCTTATTAATAAGTGAGTATTTACATTGATAACCATTTATCATCATTGTCATGTTGGTTGCTATCATTGCGTTGCTACGATCAGTTGAGAATTTTTACCTTCTCTAGTAGAAATTTCCTGTTGTGAACACCATGTTGCCTTGCATCTTTCTTAGTATTGCTGCGCCATCTCTTTTGAAAAATTAATTAACTTTTCCATCGGTGTCGCAATACAGAAATCTGCTTTGTCCAATCACCATAAATCGTTTTACAACACCTTTGTTATTTTTCATTTATTTTTTGTGATTAAATAAAATTTAATATATATTTTATTGCACTGAGAATGAGGACAGCCTATCTGACGACAGCTGAAGTTTTGATGATAACTCTCGATATTGATTTGGAATTGAGTTATTTAAAACAAAACAAGTAAGTCAAACCAATCAAATACAACATAGACCAATCAGGCATGTTACAATAACTGTAAATAAACTAATATATATTTGATTGAACTTGGAATAAGGATAGCATATCTGATGACAGCAGAAGTTTTTATACGAAAACTCGATAAAAAGTTTTTATACGAAATCTCGTTACTTAATAGAAAATAGTTAAACGTACCTAATCAATCAAAACACAGCAGACCATTACAATAAAAAGATCATTAAATTAATAGTTCTCTGGTTCGTTTAATACAAAAGGTGTACTGAATGTTGTGTTAAAGATTATGTATGGTTAGTAATTTTAATCAAATAAATATATTGAGGGGAAGCCATATTTACACACTACTTTTGCCTCCACTTTCGTATTTTATCTTCTTATGCATGGTTCGGTTGTTGAACCTTTTGACAGGGTTTATTTCTTAAATATTTGGTTTATCTGATCATCTGATCGTCTCGCGAATTTCCTCTATCCCACATGACGATAATCTCAGACAAAATCTCAGCAACCCTTTCTTTACTATATCTACTGCACTATAGCCAGCATTCCATTCGCTCCTTTCCTGTTCATTTCTCAGACTTCACTGTCTAATATCGATTTTTACACATGCGCCTAAGCGATTGCATTTTCATTTTTACATATAAGCTCATTTTTTTAAACGAAAAGTTTAATCACTGCCTTCTTACCAAATGGTCAGGGATTTGAGATTTTTTTCTCATGAGACTCAAGTCTACTATATTCTCGTATTTTTACAGTACATGGACTTTATAATGATGTGATATGAACAACTTCTGCATGTGCTTCTCAATTCTGGATCTCGATCAAAAACAAAAAAATGTGGGTATGTGTACCGCTTTGACATAGATACATAAAAAAACGATGGGCTATGTTGGATACCTTGCATTGGAAGATAGCTGGACAGACAGCGCATGTATTCTGCCCCTACTTTGCAGTCCGGATCTCTCACAAGTGAACTTAGCCAATACATAAAATGTACACACCTTTTTACACTTTTTTTTCACTTCTTTTTTTTTCATTTCACCTCAAACGTTTTTAACAAAAATATTTTCAATTTATTTTAAATAAATTTAATAAACATTATATTATTACAGTCATATTATTGGAATTGCCTTAAAAATTACTTCAAATGTGATTATATTGTAATGAAAATGCAGGGAAAGTTGAATTTTTAGAATATAGTTCTAAATTTAATCAAATTGGATAAATCAATTACATAGACACATGGAAAAAATGTACGAGTAGCTATCCAAATAATATTAATTTATGCGTTCATTACGTTTAAATCATTACGCAACGTTAACCATTTGAGTTAACGGCAAATTTAGAAATAATACAATAGAAGTCTCATCAAACTATATGTATCTACAAATTGAAAACTAATCGTTAATGTAACATATTTATTTCACGTTTTCCCGGCAGGAAAATATTCCAGGCTTACATTCCAGTTACCCTATATATTTAATCGACAAAGTTTTTTTTCTGGAAGTCATTTTGATTAATGAATAAAATTAAAATTTACCCATAAAAATATTGTTTTCATTATAAATCTGTTATGAAATAACAATAATTATTAAATAAATTACTTTACAGAACGACAACCAGCTTTTTTCTGTAGCAATAAAGAGATCTATTTTACTATTTCTCTTTTGTTTTTATATAATATTTTTAATGTGTGTATTTTCTTTTATATGGAATGTGTGGGATTGCACGAACCTCCCCACATTCTGGAATAAAGCTATATTTATTTATTTATTTATTTATTTATTTAAAGTGTCCACGATTTCAATATTTTTTAATAGAACCAGAACGTAGGTACTTCCTCAAATATCTGAGATAAATTTGCATTATATGTGCGCCTATGTGTATGTGTGATCCCAAATGCATGACAGATGTATTGTCATCGATACTTAATCGAAATGCAAAATTTCAGCTCGATTGGATGGCGATAACTATGTTAATTTTCACTTCTAAGATTTTTCCACAATTAAGACCGTTGGTGAAGTTAGTAGGGAGGATTTTAAAATATATTATTTTTTATCTCTTTGTTTCCACTCTAAATAAAAAAACGTACAACAAAATTAGTATATCGTATTGTGATTGGTTCTTTTATATTCTAATGATAATCTTATATACCAACGCAATTAACAATATGAATACTATAACGATAAATAATTTATAATATACTTTTGTCTAAAATGTGAACATGCTTTGATACGAGGTGGCGCAAACGTTAATTTTGAATATCCATCAAAAATAAGCTAGTACAGTGACACCTTGGATTGCGAGTGTTCCGCAAGACGAGCAATTTTTTCAAAAACTTTTTCTTGAATGTTTTGCTTTACGAGCATACGCTTTGTCTACCGAGCATCTCGCGATCATTCAACACAGCCGATGATTCTTCTCTCTCTGTCGCTCTCCACCATCCGCTGACCGTGTGCGTGTGTTTTCCCGGAGGAGAAGCAGAAAAAGACAGAGGAATCCATCCCTTAATACAAATGAGATTAGTGAGGGGGGATTTGAAAATGTAAAATGAGAAAGGGATGAGAACAGTGCACCACCCGAAGATGGCTGTAGCAGTGCAAGCGATAAATCAGTCAACCTGTTAAACGATAAATGCAATGCCGCATTTCTGCAAAATCCTCAAAAAGCAACAAAAGCAAGTTTCATTGAAAAGGCTTGTTGTTAAGGTCGCACAATGAGTATTCCAGCGAGCCAACAGATAGCATTTTTTCTAAGGTAGGTACTGTACACCCGTCTCTTTTTTTAAATGATTTTTTTTACGATTTTAAAAATACACGGTTCACAAAAAATAACGATTATTATATTTGTTGCAAAACGATTCTCAAAATTCATTGATAATTAAAATCAATAACTTATATTCAGTAGTCGCTCGTGATGAAAGCATTTTTTATTCAGTCGGCCATTGAGGGGGTTACACCACGCAGGTGATATATTATTTATATTTTTTTTTTGGTACCCTTTACATTAAGATACATATTAAACCTTTATTTAACGTATCTATACCTGTAAAGCCCAATGTCTGTCTGTCTGTCTGTCTGTCTGTCTATCTGTCTGTTCTCTGTACAAATCTACATCGTTTATCCGATCGGATTCAAATTTTGCACACTTATACTTTAGAACCCGGCGGATAACATAGGCGATATTTCCTTCCTATTCTTTAACCCTTTCCCCTCCCGCTGATATATTTTCAATGCAGATCTGTACCGTTCGGCCGATCGAATCCAAATTCAAAATTTGGAAACTTATTCATAAGACTCGGCGGTTAACATAGGTGACTTTTCCCTCCTATTCTTTTACCCCTTCCCCTCCCACTGATATATTTTCGATGCAAATCTGTACCGTTTGACCGATCGGACTCAAAATTTGGAAACTTATTCTTTAGGACCCGGCGGGTAACAAAGATGACGTTTCCTCCCTCTGATATATCTTCGATGCAAATCTAAACCATTCGAATCGAATCTTTGTTTCCTCCGACAATTTTTTTTTTCAACTAATCCTTAACTCCTGCAACGACGGGTACAAACAGCTAGTATGTTATATTTTAGATATTTCATTTCTAAATAAGTACATGACTTTCTTTTCTATTTCAAACAAACGCGTAACGGGAAAATTTCAATTACGTTATAGAAAATACGCGGGAATGTTCATGACGCGTCCTTTTTTTTAAAAAGTTTTCCAAAAAATAATACTTTGATGTAAACCTTAACAATTAAAAATTAATCATCTCCATGTAAAAATCAACCCAAATTCTACCTAAATTTTACCCAGCAGAAATCCCTCAATGTGTGCGTCTATTATTATATCAGGCATTGATAAATAGTTGCGGAATAAGCTTTTTATTATTACTCCCTTTCTTTTAACTCGTAACGTCTGCTTGTCTGCCGAAAAAACTTTGGATCGATTTTTAACCCTTTTTCCGTAACCCAATCGAGCTGAAACTTTGCACGCAGACTCGTGACAATGATAAAAATGTTATATGATCTAACAAATTTTCGTTTTAAAAAATTTAAATGTAGTCTAATTTTGAATTTTTCGAAATTTTAACGGTTTTTCAAATTGGAAACCATACAAATGAGAAAGGAGCCCGACGCGTGAAGAATGTCTGACTCGAGCCATGGGTCTGATCAGACGGCTTCGCCGACGCCGTACCCCCCTATACCAATTATTACATTTTAAATATTCTATAAGTTTTAAGGATAATAATATACATGGAATAGATTTTCCACATGAACTTAAAGCAAGAGGAATATGTTGATAGAATATCAAACTGGATTGGAGTACAAATGAGAACGGGAGTATAATAAAAACTTGGTTTTTATGGGTTAGTTTTTTTTTATTTGAATTTTTCATAGTTATATACCAAATATTCGTTTGTGCTGCAAATAATACTTTATTTACTTATAGAAAAAATGGTAAGTGTGATCATTTCATTTATTAATTGGGTTTCATCATTTTCTTGCACGATTTTCTAAAACGCTTATTTCATCTTACATGATTTTTAATTTTTTTAAAAGGAACACATATCACTTTTCACATGTAGAGTACATTTAATTCACCGTTTTTGATATAACGTGTCTGCCAGATAAAAAAAAAATACAGTTGGGTTTTTCTCACTCTTACATAAAATTTTTGGGTTGCAGAAAAATTCATCTGATTTTCCGTGATTTCTAATGGATGTTGGAAATAAATGGAGAAATTCGCTTTTTGTACACGATTGCTTTGAATCACAAATACTTTTCACGAACGAATTACCCTCGTAATCCGAGGTTTAACCGTATTACTATAAATCTAATTTATTATTAAATATATATTTCTGCAATAATTGGTACGAGTAGGTTTTTAACTATTTTTATTTGCGAATATTTGTTACAAATGCGTTTTTGAACACACGATATATTATTTACAATAAAACATTTTGTTAAGTAGACCAAATATCACAGCGGTTAATAAAATTATTTATTCAAAATGCATATGCTTTACATATATACACACATAATTCGTATTTTGAAAACATTCTCAGACATTTTTTTTTATAGAAAATTTAATAGACAAACATTTTTCTTAATTTTTATTTACAAGATAAATCCATTAATCTATGAATAAATAATAGATGTTTAGAATTATTATGGTTAATCGATGTGTAGAAGTAGACAGCCTAGAATAGTCGCGAGAGATGTGCCGAGCAGATAGACGTTGCGGCTTCCGAGGGGCACCCTACTTGGCGCAGCACCTGTAAAAATACACCTTTATTAGAATTCTTCATATAGCCATTCTTTTATAGCAAACTATTTTTACGCATTCCATATATCAATCATAGGATTGGTAGGTATTATTTTTATCAAAGATATTTACATTTATTTAGAAATGTGTTTTGTACATTTTTTATTATATTTTTGTATGTTGGATACTGCCGCTTAACTAGTTCATGCACCTATATATGAGTGTCTGTATTTATATTCTTTGATTTTTTGTTAAAAATGATCAACATTTTCTATAATGAATGTAGTTTTACATTATTCCAAAAATGCTACTTATGCAGACGTACAGTGTACGATTTGACTATACCATTTAGAGACTAGCTCTCTTACATCCTGTATATGATATAATGTCTCTCTCTTCTCTATAAACTCTAACGACCGTTGGCCGATCATAACTAAATTTTTCATAATTACTCTTTAGAACCCAGGTCAAAAGATAGCCTTCCACCTTCCTCCCGCTTGCGACCCTACCCCTCCCCCTCCCCGCCCAGCGTTTAATATAAATGTCATTTATTCCATATTTTACTCCTCTAAACACAGACTATCCCCCGGACACGTCAACCACCGCTTGCCAGGACCATATTATACATGCAATTACCCCCTCTCGGAAATGCTTGTTTTGTATTATAAATAATCCCGGGCAACGGCGGGTGCTGACTGGTAAGTCTATAATATAATTTATTTCAAAATTATGATCGCTCTAGTTATTGTCCATAATCTACTGAAATATTATAAAAATCCAAATAGTCACATTATTCCACATTTAATAGTTGGTCTATTTATTTCAAACATAAGGCAAGAATTATTCAGAATATTTTGAATATGTTCAAATTTTTCAAGAACAGAATACTGGATTTTATCCCCAGGGAGACATCATTAATCTATATTATCATATGACATATATGAGCCATCTTTATTCAATATTATTATCTGACATATATGAGCCATCTATAATACGTTGACATCATGGTCATCTCTAATATATCTTGTTCAAAATTTTGGATTTATGTCATCATACTTTTTGTTTAATTACCAAAAATAATGTTGCAACAGAGTAATGACTTCATTCCTTTCTCTGTCTGCTGTGCTAGATTTACAATATATTAAAGCACACCTTGCTTTTCTGTTTGGAGAACAAGCAGATTTATGGTGCAAGAGAAGATAAGTACATACATATTATGCGAGATAGTAGAGTCTTAAAGTAAGATTTACGGAATTATATACATTGTAGATGATCACATCTAAGACCAGACAAGAAAAAATTTAAATTATGCTGTATTATGCTATTATCTATTAAATTATATATATTATGCCATTATCTATTTAAAAAATACATTAAATTTAGTATATATTATTGACTTACATAATACATATTTTATTTTCAGCCGGGTACACATTTTATTAATCCGTGATATATTCTGTGGGACTAAATTACTGAAAAATAGTAATTAACTCGATAAATTGTCATTTAGTGATTGCCGTTTGATAAATCACCATATGATGATAGACAATTTTCAAAAAATTCTTCCAGTAAAGTGTAATTTCATGATGGATCGATTCGACGTCAGTGTATTGTATGAAACTAGGTGGATTGATAGACACATATTATTTATTCAACGGATAATCAACACTTCTGTATACTAAAATAAACAACGACCCTCTGTATATAATACACAAAACCCAAATGTATAAGTAATGGATGTAATAAATAAATTATACAAAATAATGATCACCGATAATAATAATAAAACATGGTTTAGTTACCTTGTTATATAAAATAGTTCAATACATAAGGCTTAATAGAAATTCATCATTATAAATTATCAAGAAATTTACGAAAATTATTTTATGACTACGCTTACATCTTACTTTATTAATAAAAAAATCATAAGTATAAATTTTATATAATTTATAATAATATTTTTCGTTGATGTATTCGCGTCTTCTATGAAAACAAGTCTAGGTAAATTTTAAAATATAATAGCCATCAATTGATACTCTGAGAAACACAAAATTATATATATATTACATAGATACAAATAAAAATCGATGTTATTAAGAAAAAGATGATTTAAAACTTCTTTCATATAACAATAGAGGCGGATAAAAAAAGTTATCGTCATCTATATTTGAGTAAATAAAATGTCTTTATGCCTGCCTATACACAATACAATCTCATACATCATTTGACAGATCACAACCTAATGTTATACAATTCTTTAGGATACTCTTTAGGATACTGTGCAAAACAGAGGTATTTTTCCTGGGCCCCTTTCTCTGAGCCACCTCACCCTCGATATAAAGAAGTTATATATTGAATGCGATCCATACCGAATTTCGCATTATTAGTCTATAGAAGCATTGAACCCCGCCCTGCCCAACCCACCCCCTTCTCACAATATAAATGTGCATATTATGTATTTTCAGATTTCCATATTTTCTTCAGTTGTACTTTAGGATCCTGGGGAAAATGCAGTCAAACCACCCTATCTTGCTGCCTGGTTCAAATTTTGCACATCGTTTTTATTTAAAGCCTGCTAAATAAAACCGCTACTCTCCGCAAATGGCATATTTGAAAATATAACTAAGTATGCATTTCAGGCAACGCCGGGGGACCGTATTGGTTAATTTTTTGTCATTATAAAAACATTAATTTATTTACTTCATAAAAAGCAAAATGATTTTGTATAATATTTGTATGTTGTTTTCACCACTCATATTTCAGAAATAAGAAAAAGTGTTAATAGTAAATTGAATATTATAAATAACAGTTATCTTTAAAATTTATTTTCATGTTAGTATTATTATTATTCATTTATTTTACTGGCATTTAATTATTATTCATATCTATACTTCGATTTTTGATTTTTAATTTGTTAGTATACATTGTATACTGACGAAGGGGCCATAGGCTCTGAAATATGTCAATATTTTTCACTACATAAATGGTGAAAACAAAGTACATTTTTATCAATTGTATTAATTTATTACATTGCATTATAACAATAATGGTGTTTAATGCAATGATCAAACCCGCCATCTGGCTATAAATGTGGAATTATTTATGGTCTTTCAATTAATGTGGAATACACAGAGCACCATAAAGCTCAGCGATATTCACCAATTCTATTAAAGTTAAGCGAGATTCTAACAATGTGTATTATTAGTTTCCAAATATTCCTGATGGATCCCCGCACTTGTTCCCAATAGTTAAACGTTGATTAAACTTGGATTAGAAAGTTAAATTTGGAAGCTTACCCGGAATAATAAGTTCTCATCAAATATTAAACTGTCGGTAAAATTTTGGTGAAGTTTTATTGTACAATTAACCTTTACTGTAGAGCGAAGAGAAAATTACTATTCAAATTATTATAAACTAACAGTATCTGTGTATTTGAAATTTACTTCTAGAGATTATAAAAGAAAAACTTTGCCCTGAGAGCCATTTATTTACCTGTCTCTATTTGGTTTCTATTTACCTCCAGAAATATTTAATATACAATTTTGAACATCTTTTTTGAAAACTCTACGAAAACTGGAAACATTTATATATTATCTATTGAAATGCAAGCATATTTATTACCTATATATCTATTTTTTCGAAAGTTAAGCCACCGCGTGCCAAAATAGTACTAAATTGGTAAAATCCAATTTAAATAATATTAATATCGAACATGTTTAATGGTTGACATCCTGTGGAAATCTGTTACACGCATGCTAATGGATATCAATCTGTATAATCCTGATGATTGCACATGGGACAACTTTAAACACGGCAAATGCACAAAATACGCTGCATACACATATATACAACTACACACATATGCAAGTGCACACAAAGCAATATAAATACACACAAAATATATATTTTTAGGTTAGGTCATGCCCCGCCTCACAAATACAAAGACAGTAGCAGAATATTAAACTGACTGGTATTTTTGTGTGCGTTTGTTAGTGTGTGCCGCCGTCTGTGTGTGCAATTGTCACTGTGTATACCTGTTTTTATGTGTAGGTGAAATGTTTGGACCCGTTATGTGCAGTTGTCATCAAATCAATTAATAAAATTCAACATAATGCATGATGGCGTGAAGATTGTGTTCTTTTCTAAGGGATGAAATAACATGTACCTACCACAATTTAAAAAGCGTAAATAAGAAAATTGGTATATACAGGGTATAAGAGAGTTAGTCCACAATACTTCAAGGTATAAACCAGACTAAATTATGAATCGAAAATATTGTAACATCCATGTCCTTATATCAAAAGTCATGCAGATAAGCGACATCAAAGCTTCTTCTTTTTCTTTTTGTGTCTTGAAAATGATTATTTATCATTCTCAAGAAATCACTTTTATTAAAGCTTGTTTTTTTTAATATTTGTGACTTTTGTGTTATACAGCATTGTAACTTTTGTCATAAATTCACCCATTAACCTATTAAAGTAATTTTTATCCATTATTTTAAATTCATTTGCTTTAATACAAATCAAAGCAGATTGTTAAAATCTTGCAGAAATATGATAACTGAATTTTTGCAAGATTTTAATGGACTACCTCAAAATATCAACGTTCTCTACGTAAATTCGGACATCTACTAAAAATGAAATACTTTTTTAGAGATACAAAACATTAAAAACTTACGCCAAAATGGATAAATATCCTCATTTAGTATGTTAAGCCAAATTTTTAAACAGCTCTCCTGTAAAATTTATTTTATGTAGATGTCTTGATTCATGTAAAGATCGTCGATAATAGGTACGTCCTTGACTCGTAATTTAGGGAGAAATCTACATCTAAAGCCTTGTAAACTAATTAAGATAAATTATAGAAATCCCACAACAGACACGAATCTATTTTCATAAGAAACGTGTATGAAAATCTTATACGATAGCCCAGGGATTACAACCTGTAGAAGCAGGCTTAAGTGATCACTCTTCACGATGCAAGATGCAACGTTCACCAATTCCATCGTAAGAACATCCACATATTATCAAATTTTTAAATGTTTTATAAATGTTCCAAATTGAAACCATCCATATATTATATTTGAACAAACTACGATAGAGACATCTATAGTAATTTTGATATATATATATATATAGATTTTGCAGCTGGTATTGATACTTCTATATTTTTAATTTAGAGTATTAAGCAATTTTCTTTTAATATACATGTGAATTCCGAATTATAAAAAAAAAATATTTAATTCCTTTTTTAGACCAATATATATTTTTGATAATATTTTTATGCATATGTTCTGAGAACACAATTTATGGATTATTATTTAATTACGATAAAAAATATTCTAACAATACGTAAAAATAGTGTTCTGAGTTTAGAACAACAATCTGCCTGGGAGAAGAAGAAGAAGAAACCTACATAAATATGATATCTACGGGTGATATAATACACATAATGTGAATTCTTTCTACCAGTGTCATGCAATGATAAGAATGCCCGTTTGATTGATGTACTGGTAAAAATCGAGTCGCCTCTCATTTAAACTGTTAAAGACGAAACAGGAGCAATAAATAAAAGTGACTCCGTTTAGACAAATAGAACAATGGTCTTGATAAATGCAGTAGGAGGACATTTTTTATCATGCTTTATTGCAGCGGCTATTTCATACAATTGGATGAAAGCTAATAAGGAACAACCATTATGCGGGCGTTCTAGATGCTCCAGACGTTAAAAAGGGTAAAACATTTTCTAATTAAAATTTCGCTATTAAAACTGGTGTAAAAAATTTCGAGTTAAGGAAAAAAGATTGGGTTTTCAAAAATAAGTGCGTAGAGAATCCGATCCCTGGATTTTGGCCCAAGTTTAGGGTATTTCCTGAATTAACATTTTAGATTAATTTCGGGGTAAAATTAAATCACCGCTAAGTGATGAAACACTCGACGCTTTGGTAGAGTTTAAGGCATATTCATAATAATTATATTGGTTCAATTTCAATGTGTTATTTCTCAATCTTGCATTATTAATTACTGTATCTTTTGTTCACGAATTATTAATTTACTTGCTTTATTATCTTACATAAATTGTTTCATTATTTGTGAGTTTTATTTATAAAAATGATCCCGGTATCATCATAATTGAAACCCGAAATCTTGGGATTATAATTATGGCTCGGGTTTGGATTCCCTAATCATGCTACTATGTATGTACAAAGCTAGGGCAATTTTGTTACCTACTAAACAAGATTGGGATTAAAATCTTGAGATTATAATTAAAGCTCGGATATGGATTCTCTAATCATGCTACTGTTTATGTTCAAATCTAGGGCAATTATGGTGTCTACTAAAAAATCAAGAGAATCGAGCTCCAAGTGAAACTTTTCAATTTTTGATTGAACGGCCGACTTTTAAGCCAATGAAATATTTTTGTAAAAAAAAATAAGATATGTTTGTTTTAAATCAGTTCTCCTGAACTCGATATACGATACACTGGAGACGATTGTGGACAAGTGTCGTACTATGGCACTGGTACAAATGTCGAAAAAAACAGGTCCCCGTAAAGAAACTTCACTATGAAGAATACTTCTTGTGGCATTCAAGATTTATGATTTAAACATTGTTTAAATATTCTTGTAGATAAACAAAAATAACTCAGAAAATGTATGTTAATGTAATGAATTCTAAATCATTACATCGTCAAAGAAATGAAAATAAATAGCAATACACTTATGTAATATAGATCTTTACTACTTAATGAAGACAAAACCAGTAAATAATTCAACGCAACTGGAGGGTAGAAATTCTAGAGAGCGTGAAAACGAAGAATTTATTTATTTAAGAGGCACAAAAAAACAATTTTTATTCTCAAATGATTCAAAGAAAATGAAGTAACATTTCGAATACAATTTGATTTCTTTATTTTTCGTTAAAATATATGAGTGTATCACTAGAAAAGTTTTAATTAGACAAGAACCCGAATTTTTTTAAGAAAACAAAAATTAATGGATCTAGGTAGAACAAAGAGTACACTTGTGGAATTTTAAAATAAATAAAAAAATGATCACATTTCGTCAGTTTTTTGTCACTTCTTTTAAATTATGTTTTATTCATAGATACTTGTGATGTTTCACAGTTTATTAGCCTCGACGACAATAAAATCATTTTTTAATATTTCGCTCATTAAAATTTCTACCTTACAATTAATCAGTTTTTACAAACCTTGATGTAGTATGTTTGATTTGTATCTAAATAAAAGCAAGCTCGCTACAAATCAACAAGGCAAGCGGGGCCACAGGGAGGCGGTAACAAGCTACGTCTATAGCGTTTCTACTTGCCTTTTCCTAGATCTTCCAAAGAGTTGTCAACTGCTGCCGTCAACTGGGCCGTGGGCATCACTCCTGATGAAGCAGCATGCAGTGAGCACAACAGTTAATTCTCTTTAAGCACAACTGTTAATTGTGTTTAAGCCCCAAACGTAATGATCACAATTAAGCCTAGGGGAGTGATTAATGGACCCCCGTCACAAGTCATTTTTCACCATTTGTTAGAGTACCGGAGGAATTAGCTTCCACCCTGACGAGCTTCGAGAAAGCAAACAAAATGACAAAAAGTCATGTTTTCTGTGTTATTTCTATCGACAATCTACTACCCCATTGTCGGGGATATTTTTGAAAGTCATTGACATTTTTAATAATACAATTCTGACGACAGTTTTTTTTTTTAAAATTTCAGAGTTTTGGTACAAATTCTAATTTATTTTCTATAATTCATTTTGAATATCAGTAAAAAATAGTAAAAAATTATTTTCCATTTTTTTAATGGAGATTTTTTAATGATGTAAAATATTTACCATAAAAAGAGGATACTGTTGATATAGAAAAATTAGGCTTATTAAAATAAGTTATTTCTCGTTAAAAAACTTTTTGTATTTCAAGTAGAAAAATAATTTCATTAAATAAACTTATTTATATACTCATACGTGGAAATCATAATTCATAAATTCACTTATTGATTAGTAATTAATAATTACTTTCAGTATTGGTAAAAATACAACTTATCAACACATGATTAAATTTAATATTTGAAAAAATAAATAATACATAAGTTTTAATACTCATAATATAATTACAAAACAAATAATAAAAACTAAGTATCAAAAGCAATGATTTTTATTGTTATGATTATGTGCGTTGGTTATTGATTTATATATCACAATGACATGTATGGAGTATTAGAGTCAGAGTGGTAATGAAGTACACCGGAGTTTTATAAAAATGCCTTTAAAGCATAAAAAAAATTAATACACACTGGCATTTCTAAAAAATATCCCCTTGACCCTAGTTATTAATTAAATAGCAAAATTCGAATGAGAAAAAGAGATTTTTTTACAAAAAATTATAGAATGTAAGTTGAAAATGGGCATTTACAAAAGAGAGAAAATTAATCAGACATTAATAACACTGATGATAAAAAATGTAGGTTTTACATGGACAATATTAACGTTCATTTAATTTATCTGAAAAATGTCAGAATTTTTTCCAACTTTTGGGAAATATCTCTCTCTCTATGAGTAAAATATAATATTTTCTTCTAAAATCAAGAAATAAAATCTGTGCTAGGTTTAAGAGCCATATGTGTAGGTTTGTCGTAAAAAATGTTTTAGACGAATATGATGGAGAGAATGAAACATGACCTATTTTGTATACATGAGAGTAATTATGGTAAGTAAATAAACAGTATAGTTATCTAAAGAAGAAAAGTTATTCAAAGATGATAAATATTTGTTTTATTTAAAAGTAAATTGAAGGAAAAGTGAAAATAAAATTGAATTTATAGATATTCACATTTAGTTATCTGTAACGGAATCTTGAACCGAAAGAATGAAGATTTAAGTTTAAACAGATATTTTATAGTAAAAGTATTAAGGGAGCAATGAAAAAATATAAAAACTTCTTATAAAATGCCTACGTAGAGGTTCTGGCAAAATGAAATAAAACAGGAAGAATTTTTTTTCAGGAAGACCGGAGCCTCTTAAAACAATTTGATACCTTTGGGTACATATGAAGGTAAAATTTAATGATCTCTAGGTGATAATTCAATAGAAAAAAAAATATATATTTGAGATTGGTGAACCAAAGAAGAAAGGAAGATGAAGAATTAAGTTAATAAACCGTTTTTCTTTTCAGCATGAAAGTGAAGATAATTAAAAGGACAAAAATGGGTGAGGATAAAATATTAGCGATAGTATGACGTGGTGACGTATATATGTATGTTGATGGTCCTTTACCTGGATAGTACATGGTCTGCTTTCTGGCTGTGTAGTTGGCCTGCGGAACCCTCATCTCGCAGACAAACTCCTCAGAATCACTCAGGTCTTCATCCTTGACTACAACGGACCCAATGACATCGAATAATCCTTCAGCGCCGGCAACCACCTCCGTCTTAATATCTTTAATTACTTTTCTGAAACAAAAAAAAAGTTATGTTATACTAAAAATTTTAAAAACAAAACTTTACCTTACATTTTAAGTTCCTTTATGAAATATCTTATTGCCCACCTGCAGGATTTAAGGACTAGGATTTACGACACTAAATGTCAGTTTTATTAAGGCCATCAAAAATAAGTTCTGAGAAAATATGAGTTTTTTTCACAAATAACGACTTGCCTTGGTGAGAAAAGATTTGTCTTGTAACTCTAGAAGTTCACTTTGAATAACACAAAAATTTTTCAAACGATTATCCAAAGATTAATATCTAGAAAAAAAGTCTCTCTGGAAAATTTACATGTATTTTAATATAATTAAATACATAATCGAGCATACACGATAAAGCGTACAAATATATAAAAAAAATTACCACACACGTACAATTTGGAAATCTTTTCTGTAAAACAAACTTATGATTCATCTTAACCCAACAGTTTACACCAAAATCAAATGTAAGAAAACTTAAATAATATTTAGTATATTTTGGATAAAATAAACTGCAATTTTCTATATACCACGCGTTTATTAAAATGCTTTGATCATTTTTGTAAAATATTTTTTTAATAACTAAAAATGCTAATATTGAATTTATGAAAACACCAAGGCATAAAACATTCATTGTATAAAACGTATTAATTACTTGGGAAACAAATTCCTTTTAATCAGTCCAAATCAAA
Organism: Agrypnia vestita; assembly: GCA_016648135.1. Classification (NCBI taxonomy): domain Eukaryota; kingdom Metazoa; phylum Arthropoda; class Insecta; order Trichoptera; family Phryganeidae; genus Agrypnia; species Agrypnia vestita. The sequence continues at coordinate 166,126 of JADDOH010000335.1, read as the reverse complement.
GCTTCTATTATATGGGCAGCAACACCTAGAGTGCAATAAATACTTGATCTAGGAATCCATGTCTGTGAATGCTAAATGTGCAGTTAAGTTGTCGGGCACTCAACATTGATTCCATGAACACACTAGTATAACTGCGACTAGTAACTAGACTAACAGCAAACACGTCAGATTGTAAGTGTTTGCATTTTACATCATTATATATAATATATACATGACGCCACAGGTCGGCATAAACATTATAGCTACCGTTGACTTATCAGCTGGATATTTATATTCTGAAAATGGCAACAAACATATTTAGTTTAAAAACGGTTGCACATTTTATTATATTTGCCTGAACAACAATTGGCTCCATTTTCCTGAAAGATTGGAATATAAAGTGCATTGGCTGATAGGCAAAACGACACAAAACAAGTCTCTGTAACTTAAAGACGACTGCATTCAAAACAACTTGAATGGTAAATATGAATCTCACAGTTTTCCCTCTTCTTCAGCCCAAGGAAATGGTGTAGGACCGATCAGACATTTCCAAGCATTAATTTTATGTGACAGGCCCAAACACCATAGTGAAACCATTTCCTTATATCTTTGTTTAATTTTTTAATGCGAAAGTAGGACTACATTTTTTTAGATGAAATTGTTGTAGGTATTATTTTTTAATAAAATATCGCGTTTATATTAATTCGTCAATTTAAAGAAAATCGTGACTTACTTTGTATTAAACGTAAATATAATCATAATAATTTATCATAAAACAGGATAATTCTTATATCATTACTTTTGCCCCACCTCTGTTTAAAATACATATTTTAGTTCAATTTTTGGAACATGTTGCCATGTTTTCTGCTATGTTGTGACACACTTTAAATTGTTTGGCTTAACGCTGGCGTTCCGTTAAAAGAATGACATTATTCTGACACAAGAAAATGAAAGTCAAAATAACAATATTTTTAGAGTGTAAGGGATGGATCAACCTTCGTACGTGGAAAGTTTTGCTAGCTGGCAATATTTTGATTCAATTAGAAACTACTAAAAAAATCGAAGATATCAGTTTATCAATCATACGGACTGTAAATAAAATAAATGATGAATGTGTATTAATATATAAATAAACTTAAACTTAATTTTTTCAACAACTGCAAAATGATTGTGTTGTAACATTATTACTTTAATTAACAAGAATACAAGGTTATAGTCTTTAATGTATTAGGTATTTGTTCAACACGACCTGAGGAAAATTTTTGCCCTCATCGAAATGCGATACTTTGATCCCAAACATATATGTGGTCTATTTTTTGGACCTTATCGTGAATACGTAAGTTAAATATCCCCAACTGGCATTCATAATAAACTACAGATGTTGTGAAATATGTAACTGGTAGTATTTTTGCTAGTCAGAAACCAGAATCTCCGAGTATGCACGAGTAGTTTTATTCCTACAAGATGAAGCTTGCTTGGTATACTTTATTTTTTACTAACTTTACCCAATATAAAATCATTTTAATAACCAATCCAAAGAATATTACGTTACAAATATTTTTCTTTGCTGGTCGACTGATGTTTTTTATTTTGCAATTGCTTTTACAAGCTACTGTTGCAATACATTTCTTTGCCCTGATTATTCTGTTCCCCCTGTGAGAAATACTTTTCTCGTCTCGTAAAGTATTTGCTTAAGAATTTATTTTTCCATGTCTTCTGTTAGCTCTTTTTATTGTTCATGGAAAAAACTTATAATTGCTGCCGTATTCGCAGTAACAAATAATAAAATAGTCAGTTTTTCAACATAAAAATCAATATAGATTCTTACTAATACTGTCAAAGCCAAATATGCCTAAACAATATCAAAATAAAATCAATTTTTAAGAAAATAACTATTGTATTAATAAACTTTCATTTTCATATTCAGAATGTATTGAATTCGGTACATAATCCTTGACTTCAACATATTCATCACCAAAAACCAGGAATTATAATTGATTTGAATTTCGTTGGACACTATTTTATTGTTGGATAAGCATGTATGGCTTACAAGTTTATTATAAAAATCGCAATCTCATAAAAATATTTGTGGTTATAATAATAGGTACTTACTGTTTACAATTTTGAATTACAGGCACTTGTAGCTTATAAAAGAACACCATATAACTTAAATTTTATGATTAACTCATTTCTTTTTGTTATAATTTATAGAAAAAGGCTTTGTTTACACCACTTTTTTATTTATTCATTTCTTTTTGGTTTTGTTTACAGGCTGACTTGACTCTTGGCCACTCAATTGACTGTCAGAAAGTTCACCCAAATCCGATTCGTGGCTCTCAGTAAAGTGCTGATTTTCTTTTACATTTTAACATTGACAACCTTTGATAGAAGACGGCATTTGAAGAAGAAGACAATACATTTTGCCCTGGTAACAAATGTTCCAGGTAGTAAAAATTTATTCTGTATATTGTCTATGTTAAATAATTTTCCTATATGTATTGTACATACTATACCCCCAAAATGTACATTACTCTAAATGTTCGCATTGATGTTTAATGAAATAATTAACTATATGCTGGACGTTGCGTGACTAGACTGAGTAATAATAATAATTAATGCAATTCATCGAATAACATTGTTATCCAGGGAGCGTGAATAGTCTCCCACAGGAATTATCAATATCCAACGGATCCATATTATTCAATTTCACTACATTAAATTTCCACAACAGATCGGTTTGAATAATTACAGTGCTGGATATGTTAACGAAGTTGTCGGTTTTCGAATATTTATTTACACAGGGTATTATGAATGTTTGCAGCTTTGGGCAAAATCAAAATCCAAATTTTCAACAATTAAAAATTTATTTATGAATTCTACTTTCAAATGAGTGTTTTTATTTTTATCTTGAAGTTTTTATTTATTTATTTATTTACGGAAACTAACATAAAAATTAAACTAAACTAACTAACTAACATAAAATAAATAAAAATTAGCTTACACATAAATATTCAATAGTATAGAAACCATCTTACAAGTTTCAACACAATTTTCAATTAATAGCCTTTTATACATCCCGTAATATGTATGAAAAGTTTTTTGGCAAAATTGGAAGCGAAGCTGAGTAAAACGAGGAAAGAAAGGGAAAAGTATGTAGAGAACTGGATACAGGTTGATAGAAAAAGATCATTTAAAAGTGATATCTAGATTGGATATGTTTTAAATACACTATAACAAAATTAATCTAGTTAAATATTATACACAAGATTAATTTTATTTAAGCAAAAGCTAAAGTTTTTTGATTCCATTCAATTACGAAACGATTTTAATATCGTTTTAGCGTTGCAAATAAGAAATGATATATAATATATTTATGGGGTTCATATTTGTAAAATATTCATTACAGATTAAATTAATATAAAATATCCAACATAAAGAAATTTCTGGCAGTAAAAATGAAGTAATTAATTCTTTATTATATTTCAAAAAATGTGTCTTATAAACAAAAAGACCAAATTTACATATAAATCGTATTTTAAAGTATATTTACATTTCGTTTTAATATAATATATCAGTTTCGCATCAGAAATCTAGCACAAAATTGGAGTATTATTTATTTTTAATAAAATCGTGATAAATTTTAGGGTGACTTTTCAAAAACTCAAATGACGTTTAGATTTGTTTGGTAGATTTAAATAAAACTTATTTAAAAAATTCATTTAAAAAAATACCTCAATATCAAATATCTCAAAGCTTGTGACGTCTGTCAAGTCTATGTCTTTAGATATTTTCGGATCATTAAGAGACTTTTTAGCCGTCTTTCTACCAGCAATCAAGAAAATAGTTGTTAAAAATGAATTATTTTTCAAAAAAATACACGGATGATTTTTTACATAAATATTGACTGTTCGATATTACAGAGAAAAAATTAAAAAACAGAAGATTTGAAGATGTGTTAAAATATTTGTTTTTTTACAGATTGAATAAATATTATTAAGATTGATAAATAATAATTTTGAAATGTTAATATCATTTGTTCAAGTTTTGTAGCAATGAATGGTTTATACCACCATTTTTACAGTGAAAACCTATGGCAGCATTTCTTTTTTTTGAAGGGATGCGAACACGGAATAAGTTTCGTATCAATGTATTTATTATTTTTAAACTAAGCTGAATGCTTGTTCTATGAAAATAGTACTAACTTACTGGTCTCCTGTGCTCGAACTACCGACTGGATCACTAACTAGGTGATAGTCATAACCATTAGACCAGCAAGCTACTCTTTTTTACAACAATATTCATACAACAAAATATTAACACAATATTAATACAAGTTTATTTTTATATGTATTTTATACATCATGTATTTATATAATAATATACATAGGTACATAGCGTTATACACTAAAAACATAAAGAATAATAAAGAAAAACTTAAGAATTCATAAAATCCATTTTTTTCAAAAAGGTTTTAAACTACTTATTTTAAATAATGACTACAATAAAACACATCGATATTCAAAACAATTTCTATGTGTAGTATGAAATTAATTATTCTTTATTTCTTAAGTAACCCACTGGGACGTTTTCTTTAAATTTAAATTCTGCTTTAAATTTAAATTGATGAATTTCATGGTTCTAACAGATGAAAAACTTATGCACATTTTCATACACGTATGCAAATAAATACATTATAATTTAAATTTTTAAAATTCTGGAACTTGGCTTGTCGGGCAATTGGCTGTCGGATAGCTGGCTTGTCGGATAGTTGGCTTGTCGAACGATCGACTGTCGGGCAGTTGTCCGGTACCTGGTTTATGGACCGCTACAACGTTGTTCCAGAGAAGTTGTCTTTTTGAAATTTTGAATATAGAAATATGAATTTTTAATTCAAATATAATTATGGTCTTAACTATCACACAAAGTTACAAATCTCCTACGCAAATTATTTAATTATATAAAATGTATTGTACAAGTATCCATCGTACAAATGATGGCATAGAAAATACTGCACACAAAAATGAACGTGTTGAAAACATAATTTACTAATTAAAATATTAAAAGTTATTCCTTTAATAATTATTTTAATTATACTAGTGTGTCGCAAAAGAAAACAATATGCGCTAATAAAACCGAGCCCAAAGTCTACCATTATATTATTATGCATAACTGTTTACTTTATAATAATTGGAAAACAAATTATATGAAAGTTGTACATTTTTGATGTTGTATCATGTCAAACAATGACATGAAACACATCAGATTTTTTGCCCGAAATGCTCATGAAACGTGAATATCAAATATGGAAAAAAAATATCAAAAAAGTCATAATTTTTCTAAATAAATATAAACATTTACAGGGCTATACTTTAAAGTAATAAAGGTATCTCTATATCAATACTATTAAAACAAAGTGTCATTAAGGTATTATCTGTATTCAGATAGTTCTACCATTACACGTATATTATATAGATATTAGATTCACACCTAGCGTGAACTCAACAAAAAAATTGAAGTATAAGGCACTGACACAGACTGTTTTACATAAAAAAAAAAATTTAATATTATTCCAGCTAGTTGCTAACGTGGCGGCGCATTGTGGTAAATTTTTATATCATATACAGACAAAAATATTTTTCAAGTAGACGACTTCTGATGACACAGAATATTACTTATGTAAATAGAATTTTAGAATATTGGTATTATTGTGATTTTCGGAATTTAAAAAACATATAAGAATATATAAAAAAATATTTAAAAATATATTTAAAAAATATCATAAAAACTTAAGAAAAAGTTTATTTATGTACCTACATATATATAAAATATGGTAGAAATATAAAAAAAAATATTCACTCATATGTTATGATATTTAATTCTGCGTATTTAGAAAACATTATTTACCTACGATTGGCTGCCCTGTTTCTACAAAAACAGGATTATCTTCTAGTAAAGCAAGTTAAATCGCAAAAATTTTAAATAAAATTAATTGTTTAAACAAATGTTGAAGTTAAATCTAAATAATAAATAACTAATTAAGTAATAATGTGAAAAAAAAATTAAAAGTTTACTATTTTCAACCTGGTACTATATTATATTTAATTTACTATTAATACTTTATTTTTATTTCCAAAATTTCCAATTTATTGAAGGAATATTTATTTAAACATTATTGTAAAGCTACACACAGTCTTACAATTTTTTTAGAATACTTACAATCACATTCCTATTTCACACTATCTTGAGCGAGACTAATAGATCCGAGTGTCCGATAGGAAACAGCAGTTTTCAATGTTGCCAGGTCTAAATGGCGGTAAGCACACACTTGTTAAAAATGTTTTATTTTGTTACTTAAGAGGCCCCAGTACACAATTTTCGTATTTGCTCTCGATTTTGCTAAATTTAACGTAAACTTATTAAATCATTTTGCAAAACCCATAGCTAAACAAGCTTTTAATCAATTTTATTATGATAGATCCGATTTATACCATTTAATTAATTCAACTTCTTGAGTATGAGGTATATAATATTTTGAAAATTTTTATATTAATGACAGTGAAATTTTCTCGCATGCATGTAAAATTTAATTAAAATAATCGATGTTTTAATGGTTTTATGGATACTACAATATAGGTAAAAAAAAGGTTTTATTTTTTCCTTTTTTAAAACGATATATTTAACACCTTGTCGAAAAATATTAATGTCTGAATGGCACCACTTCTTCTTCAAACTGTATAAATCAATTTGTCGATAAAATATTGGGTTTTATTTGAAAATATACGAGATTAAGTGTACCAAAGATAACTCTATTGCATGAAAACTAAAATAGTGTTTCGGGGTTATAATTTTTTTACATTTGTTAATATTTTTATAAGTGAATGCTTCAAGAGTAAATAGATTTGTCATAATAAAATTGATTAAAATCCTGTTTAGCTATGGGTTTTGCAAAATAATTTAATAAGTTTTTTTAGAAAAATCGAGAGCAACTACGAAAATCGTGTATTGGGGACTCTTGATTATTAATTATTTTATATTATATTTATATTAATAATTATAAGGGGACATTAAAGCGACAATTGTAAAATGACAGATTACCGTTTTGTCCAGTTAACGTTACTACTCGTTGACCGCAGTGCGGCGTTTTAACTCTCACAAAATACGTGTACATAATATAAGTCTAGAATCACAACCACTGTAGGTGTATTTAACAAATGATTGAGTCATTATTCCTCCACTAATGGTCAGGCACGAGCGGTAATCGGATATCTTATCATGCGGATATTATCTTTTTTTGTAATTTCACCGATTCTGAAATCCTTTCGTCTGTTAGCACGGCCGACGTTAATACAATACGTGTAAAGAATACAAACAAATAGGAACTTTTTATTCAACATCTAAAAAATTCCCGATGATTACTCGAAACATTACCGTTTGTAAATACAAATACCGTGAAATGGTTCTAAACGTTTTAAAAAAGCAATAGATTCATTATTTTGTGATTAGCAGTATACACATAAATAAACCATATTTAATATAAAAACAGCATCCTGAGTAAAAACACTTATATTAAAATTATCAAAAATAACATATCATTTTAAATATGGCGAAAAAATATAATTTTGACATAGTCTTCTTAAATAATATGTAGGGTATAAAAGCGAAGACAGCAGTACCTATCCAAAACTCAAAAAAATGTTTTGAATGCTGTCATCGAGGAATACTAATTTAAAATGTACTGAATTCTAGATTTTATGTATCCCTTTCAAAATCGTGTTTCCTATAACTTTATAGGCTATGATTCCTATAAAATCTGGAACTCGGTAAATTATAAATTGGTTATCCTCCATAGGTAATTGCATTTATTTATTTTTTTGATTTTGCTGCTTTTGTATAAATGGCACACGACCGTCTATAATAATTATTAATCAGAATATAACGTAATAATTTTAAGCATAATTGCACTATTTTTAAAAGTTTATTTGATTTTGTATGGACCATGTCCGCGGAAAACATTTTGAGGATATTTTCGACGCTAGACAATCTCTGAGATTAATAATTCACACCGGTGAGATTATTAAGAGAAAACTTACAGCTTTCGTAGATCCCGTGTAGAAGAACCGTGTCTTAGAGATTCACCGACTTGCGCCTCATTCAACGCCTATTGTACGTTAAAATTCAAATGTCTGTTCATCGACCACTGACGTTCCGTTCGCCAGTTGAATGGATTTTAATCACCCCTGAATCAGTTAAAACGGAATAAATATTAATAATTTGACGCATTTTAACTTTGCCTTACATTTTCTACCAAAAAATGTAGGTTTTTATGGTTTTAGGTTAAAGACGTGGTCTAGTTTTCGAACACTGTATACTCAGGCATGTATCTGATCTCAAACTTATATCTGATCTGAAATTTCCTTCAGAATTTAACTCCGGATCTATATCTCAATGCATGTATAAAGAATCTACTAAAATGAGATGCATTACAAAAATGTATCATTTCTTTGTCCATTAAGAATAACGCAGAAACCAATAAAAAATATCGATAACTGTAATTGAATGAATTTAAAAAGATTATGTATTTCAAGTTCTTTTTTCCACCATCATAATGTGACATTTAGATGTATCACAAAAATATATCATTTCTTTGTCCATTAAGAATAGTAATTGAACAAATTTAAAAAATATATATATTTCAAGTTATTTTTTCCACTATCAACTAATGTGACATTGAGATGTATCACAAAAATATATCATTTCTTAGTCCATTAAGAATAACGCAGAAACAAGTCAAAAAATTCGAAAATTGTATTGAACGAATATTAAAAAACATATATTTCAAGTTTTTTTCCGCTATTGACACATTTATCCTAAACCTAAGAAATATAATAAAGCACACATGTTTTTAAATAAATAATATGAAAACAATAATTATTAGGGCCCCTGTGCACAGTTGACTTTAGTCACGCAACAGTTCCGTCGCATTCACCATGAACCAACCATTGACGGCAATGGAGACATGCGCGTGTACCAAGTTACAGTAGGGTGATTTTTTTTGTGTTTTAGGGTAGAAAAATCCCGGTACCTGTTTTTGTGTAAAATGCAAAATAATTCAATATTAATGTTATTTTAAATTATCAACCCTTATCTTCAATACCAAGGAAGGACTTAAGAAAGTTTACTAGTTACAAAATACTCTGTGAACAATGTTGTGCTCAGAGCTACCACACGAAGAAGACTTTAATAATGATCTATATATAATAATTTCTTTGTCTGTCTGTCTGTCCGTAACTTGCTGGAACCACGCTGGAATTACAACTTCAGATAATTAAGAAGAATAAGAACGGCTCAGGCAACACGCAAGGGTCGCCCACCAAGTAACATGGCCTTCACATTTTTATATTATAATATTTGGTTTTAGGTTTAGGCAAATAATGTCATAATAATAAAAACAAATGGTTCTCTGTTCGTGAATTTTCAGTTTCAAAATCCTGCATTTGTTATGACCCGTTTTTTCACAGGTGAAGATCTCTTAAAATACATTGGGGGGTTGGATTGTATGTATGTTTGTTATGGGCAATATGTGAGCTCTATCAGAATAAATCGCCCATGTAAGTGTAAATCTATTTCCCGAAATAGGCCACATAAGTGTTAATCTACTTCCCGAAATAGACCATGTAAGTGTTAATCTACTTCCCGATATAGACCATGTAAATATAAATCTACTTACCGACCTAAAGTCAGCTTCAATAACGTGCTTGTTCAGTTCGCTATGTATTTATAACTTGATAACGTATGATGGTAGGCAGATTGCAATGATGGCTTTGATGATTAAACAAGTGAAAAATTAAATTAAATTGTAATTGAACGTATTTAAAAAAAATATATATTTCATGTTCTTTTTTCCACTATCAACTAATGTGACATTTACACATTTATCCTAAACCAAAGAAATGTAAAAAATTAATAAGTTGATTAGAACAAGGTTACCAAAAATATCTACGGTATGCGTTATAATACCGTGCGAACGCATCTGTCAGGCCCTGCGGTCCCTGTGGCCCCCGACCGCGTTCAGCACGTGTGCTGCTTTCAGCGCGGTGGTTAGATCAGGGTACGTTCGGAACCATGCCCCGATCACCACATATCAAATTTCCTACTACACAGAAGAGAGAGAGAAGAAAAAAAACGAAACAGGGTGGTCGGTTCTTATTCCCCTTTTTTGTCAATTATTACATCAATGTTGTACTTCTAGTAATGAACTGGTTCAAAGTGTTGTATTAAGGAACGCATTTTTATTGTGATGTTGCAATAACCAAATTTATTAATCAATTAGAAAGGCATACAGAAATCAATTAATAAAAAGATACTTACAGATTAGATCGATAGATAAGAGATCGAACTCGATCCTGGAGAGATAAGAGATACGGGTTCGAGTTCCGGTGGCAGCCAAATATTTTTTCTCTAAGTCTTTTTAATTGTTAAATAAATTTGATTCAAAGTGCGAACTCAATTTAAGATTAAAGTAATGCGTTCCACCAGATAAATATATGCTCATGCATCAAATTTATTTTCATATTCGATTTAAGTTAGAAACAAAAAAAAATACAAAAATTTTTTCTCATTTGACAGCATTGGCAGCAACTCAATAGAATAAAGTATAAAATTTTCTCGTTGTTAATTTTGCCCTTAAATTTTCCCTTCATTTTTTAAAGTCTAACTGCAAGAACGTTTATAGAGTTGCAATCTCTTCGGTATCCATTGTAAACCTAGATTTATTTTTATGGCAAAAATATTCCAACGAACACTCCAAAACAATCCAGAGCCGTCATGTATTATCTAGAAGAGTTTGGAAAAGTCGAGATAAATCTCGCACTTTCAAACATATTCTAGAAACTCAAAACGTCAAACGGTTATAGGTGTATAAAACATCGCAGGCAGCCGAGTATTAAGTTATTATCAAGGGAGTACTTAACTTGCGAGATCTTGCCTATATATAGACCTCCCCCGAAAAATAGGACAGCTGATACTATAGCCTGTGATTCAAGAATAAAATCCTCCAATGCTCCTGGAAGATCTGCTTCACTGGCATCAATGGTAGCTGACTTCCAGGCAGGTGACTTCCAGAAAAGAGCCTGAATCCAGAGAGGAATCGCCATCCACCAGTATTCTGGCTTTGTGTGATTTCATTTTAAAGAAATCAAAATCAACAGAGACAGCAGCTGTGGCGGAGGAAATAAAACAGCTTGCCACATTGGGCGCTGCCACTGGATTCCATGGGGAAGAAATCAATCGCAAAATAGACGGTTACTTTAAATCTTTATAAACTTAGTTTTATTTTAAATATATACATTGTCACGTGTCGTGGCTAGCGAGGAATGAATGAAAACACTGTAAATTAACTAGTGATTTATTAATTAATTATTCAACGTACAAAGTCACTTAACACGAATCAAACATAACACTATTATTTAATCTACACTATTTTGCAATATATCACTCGTATATGAACTCGTTATTATCGCTGGGTAACACGTATTTATCGCTCGCAGAAAATTTAAATTCCGTACACAGAATTCGTTCTGGTTTGTTTCGCAAATTAGGCACTTCGCTCAATTATTTTGCTTTATTTATCGTTTCGATTATCTCACGACTGACCAACCTGGCCTCTCGGCTCGCGGCCGACTTTGCACCGAACAAATTGTCAAATTGAATTCTGGTATTTTCGAACTTTCTACATTATTCTAGTTTTTTCTGTTGTTCCAGGCGTTTCTCGAATATTGTAGATCACCCTTGATTGCTATAGGCCGTTCTCGATCCTTCATACATATTAAATTCGGACAGTGGGCGATTCCTTTTTCTTGCCATTCCGTGTCAATACAAAAGTTAATCAGTTTACGAGGAGTTTAATTCGTACCCCATCGTCGGAAACATGTACCCGTTTTTGGGCAAAGTCACGAGTGACAGTAAGACGTTCCGTGCGTCCCAAAGTATTGACTTTGGGAGGTTGACAGTAAACAAAACTGCGTGACAAAAGGCACCATTGCGAGGGGCTCTTGTACTTTGACATAAGTGATACGGTTATTTTTGTCTCTGTACGCTATTCGAATTCCCAAACGTATTTATCAATTCACGTATTGAGAAGGATCAAAGAAAATTTCTGAATTCACGAAATTAGTTCTGAGCGCTTCTTCTGAATAAATCAAGAACCGGTGCAGGTCGATTTTATTTGGTCATGGCATTCAAGGATGTGCTGTGTACCGACACACGTCAATGGTGTACGTGAACGATATCTGCGCGAGAAACAAAGTTATATAATCGCTTCACACCAGAGAGTAATGCAACGACGAACATGACGCATGCTATCGGTTATATATGTCACAGTGAATCTGTATTTCTAGCGAGTTAGTGAAATTATATTCAAAGTCGTTCTTATCATATCCAAGCAGATTTTCACCAATAGAAATTAATACAAACTAGTCAAAAATATTTCAACTGATATTACTAGTAAAATTAAATTGGTTTCCAAACTGTCATTAAAATTAAATTTGACAAGTCATGACAGTCAGTCAAGTTGTTGGTCTTGTGGTTAGGACACTCGCCTCGTGATCTAATGGTCGCGGGTTCGAATCTCAGCCCAGACTAGGAAGTTAGTCCTATTTTCATAGCACAAGCGTTTAGCTTACTTTGAAAATAGTAAGAATATTGATGTGACACGTATTCCGTGTTCGCATCTCTATTTATTTAAAAAAAAAAAAAAAAAAAAAGATGTCTGCTGGATTGAGATTGATCTGATTGAGTATAACAATTTAAGATTTAAATTACACACATATTGCGTGAAAAAGGTTCTTACTGCATTATTAATTTCCTCTGCGCATATCAACATTATATATCAAATACTACTAACCTAACCTTACCTGACAATACATAGTTTCACCAATACTGCGCATTGTAAATTCATTTATTGACATGTTTTCACTGCCCGACCGGGTAAAATAAATTTCTACCAGTGAAAATATAGACTCACTAGATATACAAATTCACTGCAACATATGCACCGCGCGCAGTGTGTTGTTGTTTCAAATTTCATGTAAATTTAACACATCGACAGTGATTTTTATTACATCCTTTTTAAAACTCTCTGATATTTCTTGGTAGTTATCCATTTTACTAACATAATAAAATATACCTTTTGTACAATTATTAAATTTGTTGTCTTCTACTCGTTTCAGCTTTCAGCTGATAAAGGGCGTCGACAAAATCATTATTGTAGCAAATTCGCGACAATTCTAAACTCGCGCTGCGGCCCCGTTCCGTATTTATATTCAAAAACTAGATTATCGAACGTCCTAGATTTTTTAATGCTTACAAGAACAATTGACCGCTTCCAGGCTTTTCCAAATATTTCTGGATGTTTATAGACAAGTTTTCCGAAGATTGTAGATCATATTGTCGTAAACCGTTCTCGAACTTTCGTGTTTCAAAGAATTCGAACAGTGCGTAAATTTTTTCTAGTATGTCATATAACATTAAACAAAAACAAAAATTTTAACCACATCCAAACACAAATTCATAATACACAATTGGAAAACAGAAACAGTTGACGAATACGTGTATCTTGGTCATAAGATAAAGCTGGGAAAAGAAAACCAAACAGAAGAACTACCAAGAAGGATAGGTCTGGGCTGGGCAGCATTTGGTAAATTGAAACACTTGTTTGAAAATAAAGAAATCCCAGTATGCCTGAAAAGAAAAATGTTCGATACATATATCCTACCCATGTTGACATATGGCCTAAAAACAGCAACACTAACAGAAAAAAGCATACAAAAATCAAAATGTACACAGCGGGCCATGGAAAAGCAGATGCTCGGCGTGAGCCTTCGAGATAAAATCAGAGAAGAAAAAATAAGACGCCGAACAAAAGTTGCCGATATTATGGACCGTATTGCGAAACTAAAATAGCAGTGGGCTGGACATATGGCTCCACAGGAGGATACTACAGTGGAGGCCCTGGACGAAAAATAGAAGCATCGGAAGACCTCCCAAAACGTGGTCTGACGACATTGTCTAGCAAGCAGGAAGAACCTGGGGGAGAAATAGAGATGAGTGGAAGAAATAGAAGAGGCCTTCATCCAGCAGTGGAGGGAAAAAGGCTAAGGAAGAAGAAGAAGAAGATGTAACATTAATATTATGGTAACATTCAAACGACACTAGAAATTTTCTGTACGATATAATTTATTTTCATTCTGAAGTGTACTAATATATCCCCTAGGTACACACACGTCTAATCTAAAATTACAAAAATGTCCGTTGGTATGGCACGGCACGCTTGTTCTAAATAGTAATAATTCGGTTTTGTTTTTCGATTAAAAATAGCGTGACCAACGCGGGGCCTATATTTTTTTCTCGGTGGCCGACGCGGAGGTAAAGGGGCATTTGGTGAAGTAAATAATATCTGTAATATGGTGAGCCATGAATAAACCATTATACAAAACGTACCCAATGTGCATAATGGCATTTTTGCTATCAACTTTTCGTAATCGCCCTAATTTTCACTGCTTATGGGAAAATATTCTTTATGTACTTATCGCTTTGAGAATCAATAGTTCTGAAACAAATTATTCCGTACGTACGTTATTCGAATGACTTATAAATGAGTTGTTCACTGTTTTGAAAGAAGAAAAAAATAGTAATTTCGTCAAACTTTATAATAATATTAACATATTGCGCATATTAACAGAGGACGGAGTTTCATTTACGTCAAATGTTATAATAATATTAACGTTTTTGCCAATATGATCAGAGGACGGAATCTTTATTTAAAAAACTGAAATATTTTTTAAGACGGGGGGTCTCTTATTTTTAAATGTTACTTGAATACGATAAATCCTCTATTTTGGAAAAAAGGGAGTGCAAACTTTATACATACGTAATAATTACGTATATTTACAAGGAACGGGGTCTCTTACTTGTGATATTGAATTAAATTCTTTAGTGAAACATTCAGAAAGATCTCAATCGATCTTGTTTGTACATGTGTTGCGAACGCCAGAGGATCGATTACTTAAATATATCTTCTGACAACACTTTAATTATGTTGGGATAAAAGCAACAAAGAACCGGCCTTAATTAGTTGAGTACTTTTTAAAAAAAGCATTTATGTTTTTTTTTAATGTGAACATTTATCTAATAAAACTTTGAGTTTTTAAAAAATTTACATAAAAAATTAGCAAACGCAATTTTTAATGCAGTTTTATGTCACTCCTAGAAAGTTAAAAAAAATGCTTAGGCGGTGACTTCTGCAACTATATGTAAATCTTTACCTTCAGTAGAAAAATTTATTCCCCTTATTTATTTAGAAAATACACCTTATTTGGAAAACATAAACCAATTATTTTCCATAAATTATGCTAAAACACAAAAATTTTATAATAAAAAATGCTTATTAGAACACAGCATACAGTTGCGTTTGCTAGAATTAGCTTACTCTGGACATTTGTGAAGGGAACTTTTTAAAGTATATTTTTAGCCGATTTTAGAAAATAGATTTTGACGTAAATGTTAATTATTAGCTATACACACTTGAATTAATAAGCCATGAATAATAATTTGAATTAATAAGCTATGAATTTGAAGTTGAAATAGGCATTATAAAAAGTTGATTGCTAGAAAATGGAATAATATGTGTATTAATCGATTCATAAAAGGGATTTCATGTACGATCAAAAAAATTGACATCAGTGTACTAGGCTGCTGTAGCGAAATTGGATAACGCACTATTCTCGGATAGATTGGTTCTAATTCCGGTAGTAGCTTAAATTATATTTTCTTCAAAAGGAGTAAAATAATTTTGTGGTGACATTATTATTATAATTAATGAAAATGAACTTTGTATGCACCACTTTTGTATTGAAACATGTTGATATTTTCAATACAAAAGTAGTGAAAACAAAGTTCAATTTTATTAATTACTAGCTGTTCGTACCCGACGTTGCACGGGTTAAGGATTAATTAAAAAATAAATTTGTAGGGATAAACAAAGGTTTGATTCGAACGGTATAGATTTGCATCGAAAATATATCAGGGGGAGAAGAAAAGGTAAAAGGGGAGGGAGGAAATATAGCCTATGTTACCTGCCGAGTCCTAAAGAATAAGTTTCCTAATTTTAAGTTCGTACGGTCGAACGGTATAGATTTGCAACGAAAATATATTAGAAGGGGGGAAGGGGTAAAGAAGTAGAGGGGAAATGTAGCCCATGTTACCCGCCGAGTCCTAAAAAATAAGTTTCCAATTTTGAGTCTGATCGGTCAAACGGTACAGTTTGCATCGAATATATATCAGGGGAAGGGGAAAGGGTATGAGAATAGGGGTAAATATCGTCTAATTTAGCCGCTGAGTCCTAAAGAATAAGTTCCCAAATTTTGAGTCCGATCGGTCAAACGGTACAGATTTGCATCGAAAATATGTCATGGGGAGGGAAAGGGATATGAGAATAGGGAGGAAATATTGCCTATGTTATTCGCTGATTCCTAAAGAATAAGTTTCCAAATTTTGAGTCCGATCGGTCAAACGGTACAGATTTGCATCTAAAATATATCAGGAGGAGGGGAAAGGGTATGAGAATAGGGGGGAAATGTTGCCCTTGTTACTTGCCGGGTCCCAAAGCATAAGTATGCAAAATTTCAATCGAATCGAACAAATGTGGATTTGTATAGAGAACAGACAGACAGACAAACAGACACACATTGAGTTTTATAGGTATAGATATTAAAATTACATTTTTTGATTTATTAGATTTTTACGTCTTTTCTCATTCGTTATTAAATTTGAGTCTCAAAGTTAATCAAAATAGATAGACTTCGTCAAAAGATCTTAAGAAGGTCTAAATAAAGAGGAAATGAAATCCCTTCTTAGACATACGTATCTATTTTAGAGATTCAAAATTGCATTATTGTTCAGCCAGTAGTGAAGATGCAAAGCTACGGCGTATTTTAGATTTATTTACTTTACCGAAAATAATGGTTTAGCTTTGATAATGTAGTTCGGTAGTTTTCATATATGTGAATTATAAAAAAAAAACATGAGGAAAACTATTAGTGTTGATAAAATGTCCTTGAAAAAACTAAAATGCGACGTAAAATCTGACACAAATACACAAACGTCCTCGTGTCTAAAGTTTTTTTCGAAATATGAATTGCAAAAGACAAAAAATAAATACATAGATAAATAACAATGATAGATACTGCCCGCGAGTGACTAATCGCATCTGGCCTAATAAATATAAATATAACATTATTTGTCATACGGTACAGATTGTTCTTTTGATTAATAGGGTCCATGTCGTAAAATGTAATAAGATAGAGTGGAAGAGACAAATCTCACTAAACTGCTTTACTTAGCAGACGTAACAGTGCCAATTATACTTTCTTTGTTCAAAACCTGTCATAATTAATCAAAGTTACTACTTTATATTAAATTTATTAAAACGTGTCTAGATTTTTGGTAGGAGTAATTAGTTTTGGTACACTACTTCAAATTGCTTGCAGATAATGGCTGCGAAATAATATACCTACACGAAAGTTCGATACTCATAAGGTAATTTCCAAAGCACTTCCGTTTTATCTTCGTAACGTAGCAGACACCCACATTCCACGTGCTTCTCTGAGAAACTGGAGCGTCTCAGAGCTTCAAAGTACCTTAATTTATAGCACTATCAACTTGTGACCGCTTTAATAGCTATTGATAATTTTTATTTTACCTTGCGTGACAATCAAATATCACCTTGGCCGACGAAAGCTTCAAGCCATCTTGCGGATATATGCTTTATACCTATATACAGGGTGTAACAGAGCTGGTCCACAATACTTAACAGATGGATTCCTGCCTTGGTTATGAGTCGAAAATATTCAGACAGCCACGATATAATATCAATCGTTATGGAGTTATGCAATATCAAAAGTTGCATTTTTTCAATATTTCTGACTTATTTTTTTGCAAAACGTTGAAGTATCATTACAGTAACTTAAATCGATTACGAAAAATTCATTTGTTTTAATACAAGTTAAATAAAATAATAAAATCCCTGAAAAAATTTTATTTGACTTGTTTTTAAAGGAATGAATTTTTCATATAAAATATTATTTAGTGTAACGATAGTCTAACGTTTTACAAAAAATAAGTCAGAAATATTGAAAAAAAAATACAAACTTACATGTCACATATCTCCTTAACAATTGATATATCATGTCACATATCTCCTTAACAATTGGTCATGGTTGCTTGAACATTTTCGACTCATAATCAAGGCAGAAATCCACCTGTAAAGTATTGTGGACTACCTCTGTTACACCCTGAGTAATGGTAGATGCTTTATATCTAAGTAAGCCATTGAAATTCTAATCTTACTTTACTAACAGAGTTAGACACTTTTAATGACAAAAAGTACTCTGAATGAGCCGCTAAAGATTATGCCTTGTTCAATCAACTAGAACCGAAGCTGCGCAATACTAGGGAAGATGGACGACCTCCTAACCCCGCTAGGATTATGGAACTAAGAAAATGATGTAAAATATATTATGTTCCGGTATTAAATATAGAATTTAACCACATAAAATTTTAATTGCAAAATCCATGCGTTGAGATAATTTTACGTTATGTAGAGCATGGTGGCACCCCGTGGGAACAATTCTACAATCAAAATGATAGGGGTTGGGATTACAATATACTGCACAATAGTCCTATCTATACAAACGATAAAGCTGCTGTTTCTACAACATATAATATATATGTTACTTTAACATTTGCTTGAATTGAAATGCATTTATTTGAAAGATCACTCAAGAATTTTAGGATAGAATCGGTTTATTCAATTTTATCACCATCTTCATCCACTTGTCCTAGTAGGGTCGGGGGCCCAAAGACTCGACAAGGTGCTTTCATTTAATTATCTTTTTTTTTATTTATTATTCAAAAAATATTTATTTTTTATTAAATTTATTAATAAATAATTTAATTCCAAAAAATACCAAGTCCGATTTTCCATTCCAATAGCTGATCTCATTCTGTTTTCATCCCAAATATAATAATTATGTTTTCTGTCCGTTCGTCCGGAAGTAAATGTCCAAAACTTCTGTAAAGTAAAAAAAAAAATCTCTTCCTAGTAATTTTTCTTAATTTGAATAAATAAATACTTTTTCCTTAGGAACCGACCTGTACAAATTCCATCATTTTTGGAGGGTTACAGCTAGTTATTAAATGAAATAAAAACATTATTCCGTTTTCAAAATTCGTATGATTTCAAATAGTACAAATTTTACATTGTTTTAATTTAGTTTACAATGTAGCTTGTTTTCCCAAAACATTTTTTATTTTGGCTAATTAATACTAATAATTAATAATTACTTAATTAAAAGTTGAAATTCAAAAAAAAAGTTCGTCATGTTTAGCTCGACCTGCCAGGTATCTTACGATGAAATAAATGTCTAAGCACATACTCGATTTTTTATTTGAAAGTTCAAAAGTGTTTAAGTATAGAATAGTTTTTTTTATTTATTTATAAATAATTTTAGTTCAGGGATATTTTCAACTCAAATCTTTTCAGAGTAAATAAATACGGAGCAAAAGTCAGGTAGGTAGGTACGTAATTTTTTTTAGGTTTACAAATAAGTTTCCGCCGTTTGACAAAAGTTGGCCACCATTAAGTTATGGTTAAATTTGTCAGATGTAAAACGTCATTATCATAAGGTTGGACATCTGTCAACAACATAACCTAAAAATATTAGTGATTTTTATCACTATATTATATTCTTTTGTGTGCGAAAATGTCGAGTTTTGAGCCGAATAAGCGTCATTTGCGGGAACTTTACTTCTTCAGTTTGAAGAAATCTGCAGCTCTGCAAATCTGACGCGCATCGATTGCTTGTAGAAGCATATGGTGAGGCTGCATTAAGTGAGATAAGTTGTCGTGAGTGTTATCAAAAGTTTAAGAATGGTGAATTTGACATCGAAGACGAACAACATAGCGGAAGGCCGAGAGAGTACGAAAACGCGGAAATGGAAGCATTATTGGATCAAGATTCATGCCAATCGCAAGGAGAACTTCCACTTACATTAGGAGTGGCTCAACAAGCAATTTCACATCGGTTGAAATCATAAGAATGATCTAAAAACAAGGACATTGGGTTCCATATGAACTGAAGCCGAGAAACGTTGAACGCCAATTTTTGACATATGAAATGCTACTTTCTAGGCGTAAACGAAAGGGTTTTTCTGTACCGTATAGTTACGGGTGATAAAAAATGGATCCTCTATGACAACCAAAAAAGGCAGAAATCATGGGTATCACCTGGCCGTGCTGCAACACCTACAGCTAAGCCAAATATTCATGAAAAAAACACTCGTTGTGTATTTGGTGGGATCAGTTTGGTGTCGTGTATTCTGAGTTGCTCAAACCGAACGAATCCATTACTGGGGCTGTCTACCGAACATAGTTGATGAGATTGAGTCGAGCACTACTCGTCGAATACTACTCCAGACACGACAAAATTATATCCCTGCATGATAATGCTCGTCCACATGTTGCGGCGCCGGTCAAAACCTATTTGGAAACACTCAATTGGGAAGTTTTACCCCACCCGCCGTATTCACCGCTCCTTCTGACTTCTACTTGAGTTTAGTCTAGAAATATGATTCTAATTTTATACATAAAATATATTATTTGTAGTGACCCTATAAATCAAATATTTTGACTTTCAGAATATGACATTTTATTAATATTTGTTCCTTAAAACATGGAAACCTAAGAAATTAAAATATTGTAAATGAGTCACATTGCTGCTCTGTAATGATTTTAATAATAATATTCCACGAAAAAACAATTTATTTTTGGAAACCACGCTTATATACTTAAAAGTAGAAAAATCTGAATTCTGTTTTTGATGAAGAGAAAGCGCCCATGCTTTTATTTGAAAAAACTTTTTTATAAATAAATAAATTTATTTTTCACTTTTTCGCATATCTAAAATTAATCGTGTTTTTTTATAAAATATATTTTTTTCGTGTAATATAATTTTCTAATTATTAGTATAAATAATACCTATAGTACGAAATCACTTTGGTAGGAAACTAGCGCCATTTTTGGTGAGCTCATTAACTATTTTCCCATATAAAACTTTGATTATTTAATCATAATGGTTTAATTGATTAATTAGTTAATCTGATAAAAGATTCATAAATGTAATCGAGAATACGTCTGTGTGCAAAATTTTGATTGGACATTTGGAAGCGGGTGAAAAACCGATTATAAGATTCCAAAATATATTTATATATTATTTTATCAGATATTGCGATGAAGTGAAAAAATGTTGCGTATGCCACACAGATTTATTTTTTACAGTGATTGTTTAGAAATATATGTGGACAAATAATGTGGCCGGTCGGGGTCCAGGAATAATGGAGAAGTCAGGGAGCTAAGAGCTCTATTGTGGGTGAAATGTATTGCACAATTGCGTGACTTGGTGTTTCTTTAGTTACACCTTGAAAGGTGAACAGCCAGGCAAGGCATTTAGCGTAAAAAGGGGAAGTGTTTGACTTAGAAATATGTTGGTAATCCAAGCTCGAACAACGCGGTTGGTTCCAAGTATTTAATGTATTTATTTCAATGAAATGCTTACAACTTTACTTAAGCTTTTTGAGGTCAGAATGAAGGTTTTACAAAGGACTAACATTTTTCATTCATTTCTCAATTTCAATAATTAAAATAAATGTAAATAAATCGACGAATTTGCATTATTACTTTTTGATGAGACCTCGTTTTGTTGTGAAATGATTCTCAAAATCCTAGGAGTAATACGAATTTAAAGTGTAATGTAACGCGTAATTGGTAACGCAATCTACCGGCTTAGAATATTACATATTAATATTCTGGTGATATTCGTATATTTTTACGGTAGATAATTTTTTCTATACACCTAATCTGAAATCAATAATTCTGCAGTATCGTTGCATCATTTGACATCCTTTACATAATGAGAAATACAGATATTATATTTTTAGTTGGTTACAACATCGTGTTTCATACCAACTAATGTATTTTTGGTAGCAGCAAAATGCTACTAGATATGAGAATATATAATATATAAGTTTGAAAAATCCTACTAACTAACCAACAAATTTCATAGTATAAATACATATGTTATTTCGTAACTAATTTATGAGATCTAAATTTATTTTTCCAGTAATATGTTAGAACTCCTGCATTTTAAATGGTTGGCATGGTTCTGAAGATTTGAAGAGAATAAAAAAGAATCATAATATTTATATCAAAACATTTTCATTTTCCCTTTGTAAATGGAAGATATCTTTTGCATATTTGGAATTTGGTGGATTAGATATGCACGTTTTTCCAAGGCAATAAATCAACCATAAAATAGCGTGTAACACATTGACATCGTCGAAAACTTTGGTTTACTTTGTAGAAAGAATAAGAAATTTATTTTTAAAGAGAATACAACCTATCAACTGTTTTGACGGTTTGAATTGTCTGCTCTGACAAGCTTAAATGGTGGGCGTATAATTATTTTGTGTACTGGTTTTAAATGAAATGATTTATTAATTTTAAAAATGAAACTCACGATTGTGAAATGATGGAGATGGTCGGTTGGGGAAAAACGTTTTCTGCAAAGCAGACCAGCTTCACTGAGTCGGCGTCCTTTTTCTCTTGTCTTAGTTGGAAATTCTTTCCTGGCGCTACAAGGGAAAATACATAGTTATTAGACAGTTATCAATTTAAATGTGACGTAGTTAAATTTTAACATTTATTTCAATAAGAATAAAATAAACAGATGTGGCTTTTAGCGTCAGTGGTTTCACAAAGGCGATAAGTAAATAATAACTAAATACTAAGCTTTTGAATATAACTGACCTAAAAATCGTTCATTTCACATTTCATAATTTATGTATGAATCATTTTAACGCTATGAGGGCGTATATTGAAAAGCAAAAAATAATTTCCACCTTCTTGATGAAATTCGACGATTTTTAACCAAATTTTTTTTTTAATAAGTTCCATTATTGGCGATTTTCACGGATTTTTCCACAATTTTCCACCATTATTAGTAGACTTTAGGTTTGTTGGCAATTTTTAAAACATAAGCATTGTTTTAGGATTCAATTTATGATTAGATTGACGAGAATTAAAATAAAATGAAGAGTCGATCGATATTCGATTTCCAGCTTTTTCAAATAAATTGAATTCCGTATTTACATCTAGGAATAATTTTTTGTAAAATAATTGTTGGCCAATTAGGATAGGCGATATACTTGTTTGTGTTTGTTTTGCCAAATTTTTCGTTTCCTAGGGTTTTATATCTGGAATCTAGTCTTTATCTATAAAGTACCTAATATATCCGAGATATTTAAAAACACATCTTTTAAATACAGATATTCCGTGATTATTTTTATATCCGATACTATTTTTCATAGTTTTCGGGTCACGAAAAACTTGACAATATTTAACCGATCGTCAAGATAGTAACAAAAAATCTTAATAAATCTTATATAGGTATTTTTCAAAATTTTAACTTATAAAAATAACTGGCTTATGGTTATTCTGAAGTTGTCCAATTAACAGTTTTCATTTTCAACTGGATTTAAGACCCAGGATGACGTAACTTCAAAAAAGATATAATATTGAGGGAAAAAATATGAAAATTATTAAAATAACAACATTTTTTGAATTTTTCTTTTTTCGTATATTTTAAGTCTTAAGGTATATGAAGTCTTCTTGCATCTGTACCCATGCATTAATTATACTGCAAATATCTACTGTATTTTAACTTTCTGGTTTATAATATATACTTCATAGCTACTTTGAATGAATAGCTACTTTCTATATAATATTATTACTATGTTATGTATGAAAATGCTATGTACCTACATACTTATATTCGCTTTATACTTACTTACATCTTACTTGTTCAGTTTATATTATATTTTATATGTGCCTATATTGTTGCCTAACATGTCTAACCTTACCACTTTTTTTGAGAAGGTCCTAAAGGGCGTTATAAAATTAAATTAAATAAATAAATAATGTCACTTTAATTTTGTGTGTTGGCAAAAACTATAGTGAAAATTTAGAAAAAAAAATTATATTAACCGTAAAGTGATCTGTTCTTACGCAGCAGTTATCAAGCATGATTAAATGCGGACTCATAAGAAGTAAAATCATAAAGGAAAGTAAAATGATAATTTTAAAACTTAACTCAAAAACTTTATATAAAGCGCTTCAGAATAATGCTCTTCCGTCGCCAGGCCAATTCATAAATCATGTGTAGTCGACCCCATTAATAATTCTGAATAATTTAACATCATTGTCCCATAAGATTATAACCTCTACGTATTTAAGTTTTCATTTATGCTTTTATAGATGTCGACACAAAACGCGCGGGCGCATAATTAATGTTTCTTCATCCCCTGCTAAGAGACAATATATCATTTATATATTTCTACTCTAATAATTTCCGCGACCTTCGAACTTCCAAAGCAGTTACCCAAACCTTGGATAATAGGAGCATTATCAATTTCATTACAATCTTTTTTTTATTTTACGTAGACATTTCAAAATTTGACGGAGTAATTTGATTTGTGATAAATAATAAAATATTTTTCAATTAAAATGTTTTTTTGGAATCTAGAATCTTGAAGTTTGACAGACTAATTCTAGTTTCAACAAACCAATGACAGCCGGATAAAAATTAAAATAATATTACTAAAGTATTATACTTACTAAAGACCAGCATAGTTTTGGATTTGTCGTCCTCGTCGTCAAACGTAGAAACGACGCAGGAGTAATTTCCCGACATGTCAGCGCCAGGCTTCAGGATCTTTAGCGCCCTGTGCGACTGGAGGGGGTCCTCTGAAACAATAAGAAACCGTCCATCACCCATCATCTCCTGCTTCCGTTTCCAGCTGTGCAAAACTTAAGGCAAACACTCCTGAAAAGGCAGAAACCCCGGTGAAATTAGCGTGAACATCTGAGGCACGAAAGCGGTTACTGAATCTAATACCGCGAAAACTATTACATCTGCCTTTCGTTACAAAACTTTTTCCCTTGCAATAATGCACGATGATGATTTTCCCAAAATATTTTAAGCAATCAATGAAAACAGTGTTTATTTATATATATTTATAAGGAATCTCAAAGGTACAATAATTTAAAGTAGCAATATGTATTGGACAATAGCAGGCGCGTGCAATGAGCACAAGAAGCAAGACTTTTATTTAACTGTAGGTACATTTGAGAAAAAAATATCGAAATTAAATATTTATCTGGCAGAATATTATGAAATATTAAAATATGAATAAAATTCATATTATTGTGATTTTAATATTACGAGATTATCTCTGATTTCGGTTTCTTTTCAAGATATCATTCAAAAAGTCATTCTTCTTGTTCCCACTGCACGCCCCTGGACAATAGGTATACCAATAACAGAGATCCACGATACGTGAAGCAAAGTAACTCTGAAGCTTAATACTAGAAATGTCTGTCAGATTTTGGTCAAAATGTGTTAAGGAATCAGAAAATACTCCTAAATTAAAATTATTTTCCTTCTTTTAGGAGGCTTGTTTATAAATATTTTCTGTAACCAGATAATCATGTGTACGTTGAAAGTTATTTACGCCTATTCTTAATGAGAAACAAACAATTCTCTCTCCCGAATAATTGATTTTTGTGACCTAGGCACTTCTAGCATTAAGCCCCAGAACTAAACATGACAGTTATTCAAAAAACTAATATAGTCTCTAGCCTAAAATACTTCATCGTCATTCTTCTTCTTCTTATAGTGCCATCTCCTATCAGAGGTCGGCGATCTTATTGGCGATCATGACTCTGTTCACCGCCGCACGGAACAACTCAGTCGAGTTACATTGGTACCAGTCTCTCTAGTTACGCATATGAGGTGCGGCGTTTTCCTACGAGTCTTTATTAACTTATGTACTTTCTCTTAAACTACCAATTGGTTAAGACTGTACCTTTGAGATACTCAAGTTTTCTTATATTGATGGACGCTTCTCGAGCTTTTTCCATAAGTCGAAGAACTTCAACATTCGTAATTTCAATCCACCCAGGAATCTATCAGTATGCGTCTGCAGACATCTACAGACGCGACATCCCAAAGGCCTAAAGTTTACGGATCGATTTTTGATTTAAGGTCCATGCCTCCACCTCATGTCGATAATGTCGATAATATAACTTCAAACGATCGAACCATACTCATTCTTTTCTACAGGCTTTGATCACGCTTAGAGAATAAAAGTCTTATTCCGAGAATAGCACTTCTTACCAGCTCAATTTAAGCTGTAACTTCTTGGATTTCATTCACCCATTTCGCAATCTTATATTACGTGATCTTTCTTTTCAATGTTAATGATACTGTTTCGTGAAGGAAGTAATCTTTTTCCCGTCATTAGCTTTGTTCTTTTCCTAGAGAGGCCGGGACCTTTTGTGTTGCGGCTTGCGGCCCTACAGTACTTGCTGATCAGTCAAGTCTTATCTGTCCTACGTTGCACAAAGAGTTTTTTTGTCCCATTTTAATCTGTTTGACCCACTGGCAGCCAAGATAGCATTGCCAAGAACATTCATCTCGATAGTCCCTCCTCTGCGATTCGCAAGACTTGACCAAGCCAGCAAAATTGAGACCCTTACATATACAGGAGTAGCAGCTCTTTTCCGATTGTCTCCCTTATATTGGTACTGCTCTCTCAGTCCAATAGTGTTACTCCTGCTACTAGCCTAAGACAACTCATTTTGGAACCAGAATTCTGAAAAAAAATCGATCTCGCTCTC
Source organism: Agrypnia vestita (assembly GCA_016648135.1). Lineage (NCBI taxonomy): Eukaryota > Metazoa > Arthropoda > Insecta > Trichoptera > Phryganeidae > Agrypnia > Agrypnia vestita. The sequence goes on along the minus strand of JADDOH010000335.1, from coordinate 139,299 downwards.
TCCGTTTATATTTATTTATATTTGATATATCTATAAAACGAATAGAAAACGAAATAGAAACGAAAAACCACACGTAATCGAGGGTTTCCGAAACAGCCTAGACGTTTTGGAATGTTTAAGAACGATTAGGAAACATCGGAAGTGCGCGAAAATGTAGCAGAAGATTCCAGAATAAATACTTGCAATAAATTGCTCGCGTAGCAGCGGACGCGATAAAGTTTTAATTTTATAGCTGAGATAAATAATTAACACAGAAGACGAACACATAGAAGACGAACGAGCGCAAATCGACATTCGAACTGTGACCCGAGCGGGACGCGAAATAACAAGCATACCTGCATGCAGAATATTCTAGAAGCAAATATTGCGATAGTATCGGTGAGAATAAAGCATACCAAATATAATTGTAATATTCTCGTGTAACATTTAATTGATTTTTAGTATTTCATTTCACCTCCCACCACTGCGAATCCGTGACAATATTATAATATAATTGTTTAATATTCATCGCAATCATCTGAGAAGTAGGTAATTTAATATATGTTTGCGATCATAATACGTAGAAACCTCTAAAGCTCTCTCAGCTTAAAATAGAAAAGTTATATTCTGTCATAGTTTAGACAGGCCTATTTCGTCTGCCAGGCGGATGCTGCGGGGCGGAGACGCGCGGGGAGGGGTGTATTATCCCACATCTTGAGGACACAAAGAGTTCAAACACAAAACCCGGGAAGCGACAGCGGATTTGATCCCGCGGCTTGTGTATCCGCTAAACGATACTCCAAGTTAAATCTTCAAACAGAGACGTTTGTAAAGGTGGTCTTTTTGCTTCTGACAGACTGCATTTTATCTAATCCGATCTTCCGAGTGAAAGATTTATTTATTTTTAAACTGATAAATAAAAGTAAAAAAAAAATTGATAATACATATTTTAGGTTTATGGTCATCCCGTAGATCATCATTGTAAGACACGGTCGGTTGAGTGCAGGTAATGCTCATGTTTCTTCGTCTTCTCAACTGCCGTATAGGTCTTTCCATTTAAGGAAGACAATCGAATTAGTATGTGTAAGCCGTGCGTACGATTGTTTGGTTGTGTTAATGTTATCGGGTATAAACACCAACACAACGAAACAATGTGCCTCGTAAGCACGGCTTGCACATTCGATTCGATTAATTCGATTATCTTTCTTAAATGAAAAAATGATTAAGTACCTGCTATCACACTCGCATACATTCAGGTTGATTTTTGGTCATGGCACTTCAATAACGTATTATTATACCGATATACGTCAATATGTGCTTGACCGATATCTATGGCAGAAAGAGACAATGTTATACAATGGCTTCACGTCATTATATAACAAATTTAGACAGTAATTCAACAACGCATTTTACATTAATTGACGCATGCTATTGAGTTTATATTAAATCATAATTTAAAATATGTTTTATTCTAACTTTGTAATACACACACAATGAGTTATTAAATTACGGCTATAGTTTCTAGAGGAGCAGTCCCTCCTATCATCAGGTACAGAAAATCTGTATTGTGTATGTGTGTGTATGTATTTCAAAGTTAAAATAAAACATATTTAAATTATAATGTTGCACCACGAAGTATCTTTCAATGATATGTTAAATCATAAAGCATAAAAAACTTTTCGAAATTCCATTTGGTAGCATTTATTGTGGTCATATGGGACATTATAATAAAATATAATGTTCCACAATTTATTTTCTCCACCTTCTAATTTCGGCTCATCAAGGACATCGAGAGAGTTATTATTATTATTAAGATTTAATTAATATTATTTTATTCCCTATCCATAAAATAATTCAACATTAAACAAATCTATGTAATAAAATATTGTACTGAAAATACTTAAATACTAGCAACAGATTTGTCAGTGGCCGACTAAAAAAATATATAATACTTAATTTTAATTTATTTAATTTCAATATACTTTTTTTTTTCATTTTAATCATTTATTGATTGTTTTTCCTTTTCTAATTGTCTTATTTTTTGTTATTTTCCATGAGGTTTATATTTATACATTTTGTTATTTATAGGTTTATCTTTTTTTTTCTTAGTTTTAGAAACATCGAGGAAACTTCACTGGTGTTTGAATAAATGTAAATGTAAATAGTTGTAAATGGATATGTTTTAGATATTATATAAATTTGTATTGCATTGTACTGTATGTTTCCCAAAATAAAATTTTTAAAAATAATGATAAATAAATAATAATAAAAAAGGATTCAGTTCCATGAATAAAAATCTAAATAAAATATCAATCGAATTCTGCAATCTGCAGTTAATATACACCATGTGAATATATAAATACTGATTAAGTATGTGTTATAATTTTTCATGGTTATCGTACACCACAGTTATCGCCACATTTTATGAAACACCAAAAGAAGCCATAAAAAAGAATACAATATAAACAAAGAATAAAAAGAAATATAAATTAAAATTAAAATAACCAGTGGTACTTAGCAAGAAAGAATCACAGTTATACAAATGTTCAATTTGGTAATAAAACCGTTTTTTACGACAAAACTATCAACATCTCTAAATTGACTGCAGGGTTCTTTGAATAAACTGAAAGTCAAGCCTTCGCGAACCAAAGAAGAAGAAAACAAAGAAGAATAATATATACATTTTTTTCAGTCTGCACATCCCGGCGATTACCGTATCTTGACAGTTATTAGAATAAATAAATAAATAAATAAATGAAATTCTAAACTAATTATGCAGACTACACCACTGGTACTGACTGATGTGGAGCAATATAACATTTAATTATGCAAAATATTTTTTTAAATGATTGCTAGAAAATAATGCGTACGATTCAAGTATCGATAAAAACGTTCTCAGGTTTCGATAACTAGCAAGTCTTGGCTATATATAGTATACCTATACTTTGTGGACATTTATAATGAAAATGTAAAGTAAAATAAAAAATTACATATATCCATATAAATTACTTTATAGAGGAGATTATTCCCATATTTAATCATGGTTGTAAAAATTATACCACTCACATTAGCGCAATCTATTTGCAATCTACATTTCCAAAACTGTTTGAAAGTCTGTTACTCGATTACATAAATTGCCACTCTGCCGTTTAATAATGTAATATGAAAACTTTATATCAAACTCTCTAACTAACAATTATGGCCTAGTAAATTTCATGAGCAAATGATTTTTCCAAAGATTTCGTTAAATTTGACAATAAATTTGAAAATGTTCAACTACGTTGAAAATTACGTTTTTATCGCTTAAATTGATTTTGTTTATTTAGTAACGTTAATGTGAATATAATATTAATTTTTCCAGTGTTAAGAGCTGGCAAAAGAACAAAAGAAAAGAATAAGGAACGAAAGTTGACTGAATGGAGTAGAAAGACGTCAATAAGGAGTTAAGTTAAAGGTTATTTTAGCACACTGGACAATATTTTAGCAGGTCCTGTTTTTTCGTCGAAATTTTTATTTGATATTCGCCCGAAAAGTCGATATTAGTCTCGCCTGTCACACGAGTCAGTCAGTCTCGGGCAGGAATTTTAATTAATATTTCAAGATAAGTTCTTTAAAAAACGAATGCTGGTGAATCTTCTAGAATTAAGTTTAAATAATGTCATAATGGAAGGTGTCTCCCTTTCCAAACAATCTTACCTCTATAAAATGAAAACTCTTAACAACAATAATTTATTTATTTATTTATATTTGTTCGCTTACTTTTTCATTAATATAATAATTTTATTGTATATAATAATTTCAATAATAATTTTATTGTATTATTATCACGGGTCATGGCTGCAGGAGGCAAATGAAAAAAATGGACAAATTCACTTAACATGAATTAAACTCAACTTAAAAAATTTAATTATCAAATATTGACGACCTATTAAGTAGCGAAATTGATAACACGCTGTCCGCGTAAGACAGAGGTCCGTGGTTCGAATCCAGCAATGAATTTAGTTTTACTATTTGATGTTTGTGTGTGTCTTTACGTTTAATTTATTTATTTCGTATCAAATATCACGGGACTCTGTCCCTTAAAAAATGAAAAATATGTTTACTAAAATAATATGTATGTATTCACAGATTCGCTAGTACCCGAATGAGTAAAAAATCTATCTGTGTTCGGACTGGCCCCAGCAGAAAACGAATCAATGAAAACAAAGCAAAAATATCGATTTTCGTCAGCGCGACAGTTTACATCTTTTTTGTAAGTAATCAGCGTGCGTTCCCAATAAGTTCGATTCGAAATATTACCAATCTACCCCCGACATCAAACAACTTATTATGTAAACCTGGTACACGGGGACGCCGCGGAATACCAAATACATATTTATAAAGTATTCCCAGTGATATTAGCCGCAGAATATCAAATACGTATCTGTAAATAGTCTACTCACAACCATATTACCGCCGTGTCCGTGACATGAAACTATTTTGGGTTTTACAACCTAATGCCGCCATTGCTCGGAGGAATACTAATAATTAATGCGCGTCCTGCAAAATCGATTTCGTGTAATTTATATATTATATTAATATTTGCTTCATTTATTAATTTGTTTTACTTTGTACACAATGTCGCGAGGTTGTGGTCTCTTTGTTAAAGATATACCAGGAATATAGATCCAATCATCAACGCATAAAGCAGCTGAGACAGCAATTGGGAAGTGGAAAGGATAGGGAAATTTCACATTTTTTTAATAGAAATATCTTAACTTTGGTCTAAAAAGTACATCTGCAAAAAAAAATTATATTATCACATGTCATAGCTAGTGAGGAATGAATTAAAATGCTGGAAATTGATAAGTGATTATAAGTATTAATTAACCCTTCAATGTACAAAATCACTGAACACTATTAAACTTAAATCTATTCTTTAAATTATACTATTTCGCAATATATCACTCGTAAATAACTTTATTTATGGCTGGAAAATACGTATTTAACATTCACTAGAAAATTATATCCAGTTATTCTGCTTTAATCGCTCTTGTTTATTTCGCCTTTTAAGTAAGAACATCGCTCGATTATTCGCTTGATTAATTGCTCCGACTGGCCACCTCGGCCGTCGCGGCTATCGCAACTACAAGGACAACCTGCGCCACGGCCAGCGCTGTATTTATATCGAAAAATGATGTTACTACGTACTTACGGATCATTCTTGTGATTAGAAGAAGATTCTCGTGGCTTCTAGGCTTTTCTAGGTGCTTCTTGAATGTTTCAGATACCTCCCGAAGGCCGTTGATCATCCTAGGCTGTTATTGATTCTTCTATAGTTTTGCGACAAGTGACATCCCAGGGGATGTCAAATGTCGCAAAACACACTGCGTTAATTCTTTTTAGCATCTCGTTACAATATTATTAACAGTATAAAAATGATTTCGAAATTTGAAAATTCCCACCAAAACACTTCATTTCACTAGAAACCAATAAGTACGTCATAATTGTATGGTACCTAGATGTACAAATACTATGGCACTACTCCAAACACGCGAATCGATACGTTACGACCAATCATATGCGTTTTAATGGAGTCATACTTTTTAATATTTTCATAACGAAAAATAATTAATAAAACGTTACCCCACATTACCCATACCAGAATATTATTATATTTATGTATTTCATATATTTTCATCGGTATTCGTAATATGTGAAATTTTCATATTGCACGTAATTGCTTTACTGTCAAACCCTCGATAAAAAAACTTTTAAAAATAAATTGAAATTTTCTACAAAGGTCTGAAATAACCCAATAAATTCTGGAACCATCGCGAAGCGACATTGCCTATAAAACAGATCGAATGGCTACTGCGCACTTTGTTTGTGTCAGAGTTGTTTGACAGCGCGACATTGAAGAGCACAGATAAAAGCGAACCGTGTGGTGATGTGACTAGCAGTGTGACCATGCGACAGATGTTCATCGCAAGAGGTACTTACGTGCGAAATCGAGCGGACCTACCTAGCGATAAACAAAAATGCTGCCAAGATTCTAGTTACATGAATTAGTGTGAACCTGCGAACAATTATTGTGAATTTTACGAACAGTGATCAAATTCACGTCCAGTGACTTTGTGTAATAAATAAAAGTTTAAACTATTTAAAATGTTTATTTTTCTGCCCACAGGCACAATCCCCTGACAATGACTTTATTATTTCACTGATTTGTTCAATCATCCATAAAATTAATTCATTTTATGGTTAACTCATACTACTCCATACATTACCAGTTTTCAGTCAACCGGTTTACCGGTACATATGGCTAAATTCATGACCAAATTACAGGTTAATTTTTTTTTCAAGTACCGGTAATTTTAGTAAATTATTTTACACTTTTTTTTTATTAGAGACACTAACAGGATAATAGGTACACGATACTTAGATAATAAACATTATAGTGAAGACTATGCCCATTATCCCAATTACAAGTGTCTTCGGCACGCTCTAGCAACATGTATTTTTGCAATTAATTATATTTTACATGTACATTTTTAATATATTATATAAAATATTTTTAAACGGCAATATTTGAAGAAAGCTGGATCGTTGTGTTGTATGGGTCATTGACGTGGAATTTTCATGAAATATAATGGGCGCATCTGCGTTAGGGGTTCGAAGCTTACCATCGAAGAAGGCACAAGTCAAGCTTACGCTACTTAATTAATTTATTATTCACCGTTGCGACTACTCTGTCTTCGACAAATATTTCCAGAGGAACGATTGCTAAGAAGTATCCTCTTAGCAACCCCAGAAGTAAGGCAAACGATGGGTCGCCCCATGCTAAGCCGGGGAAAACAACAGAAAATTGTGAACGAAGACAGGGTGGGTCTTAACTGTTTTACACGTGCGGACGCAGCACAAGAAAGGAATATTTTAATTTCAATTTTTGCTTATCATCTTTTAAAATAAACCATTATTTTGATATTAACAATAGTTTAGAAATTTTACATTCAAATAAATCTTTTGTGCAAACAGTTACATTTTAAAGTCAGAGATTTGTTTTCACATTAATTCCCAATTAGTTAGTCGAATCTTTGTCTTTGTTAATGTCTATATTTCCAATTTTATCTTTTAGTATTCGTCGTAACTTGATTCGGAAACAACTTGATTGTTCAATAAAGAGTGCTTTAAGGGGGGGTAAGGTTTCAAACTTTTTTATTTGCATTTTATTTTTAATTTTTTAAATGAATGTATAACATCGCAAAAATATTGTGTCAAAATTTCAAGTCAATCGGAGCAAAATTGACAAAATTATGAACATTTGAGCTATACTCAGACTGATTTTCTATACCTGCTCGAGCAGCTAAGAGACGCGCTCACCTGAGGACTACCGGTCGTGCTATTGTATTGGAAGAATTTTGCGTAGGCAAGGACAAAAATATGCTGATGATGAAAGCTCTTTGCTGTGTGAACATGGCATCGATGATTATGTGTAAGTATAAAATAAGTGTTGAGTTTTATTTTGAATTTTACAGTGTGCAAAACTTTAAAGGGTTTTCCCCACATCTCACGTTTTCAAAGTCGGTGTCCATCATAACTTCAAAACTACTGCACCGATCCTTTTAAAATTTTGAACACTATTTCTGTATATAATTTACGAGGTAACGCTGGTAAAGCTTTTTTTTAAAATTTGTTATTAATTTTTATTTTTTAATAACAAATTAGTCGATATTTTTCGCAAAAAATCGCGTTTTTCCCTTCAGTGTTCCAAAAAATTGAAAAATTGAAATTTCAAAAAACCCTCCCAGCGTTACCTAGGAAAACCTATTATCTAACGAATGAACTTTGATTTTTTGATTTCAAATGATCTAGCACCAAGTTATGATGGACACCGCAATTCTACTTTTTTTCCGAGACACGTCCGAATAATTGCTGCCATTGGCGTATTTTTTAATATTTCTTCTTGAAAATTTTACACAATATTCTTCAAATGTCATACTTTAATGAAACATTGGTTTTAATAAAGAGATTTTAATTGTGTAGTCACAAAAAATTCACAAAAACATGCCTTTTTTTGTACGAATTAACCTTACCCCCCCCTTAATACAAATTGTTTTCATTTTATTAATATAAACATATATACTCGTATCATAATACTGGAATATATTTATTCACCGCAAAAAACCCAAAATAATTTGCAACTTTTCATATTTTCAGCGTAGGTTTTTTTTTTTCAAAACACATTATGATAATGTTTCTTTCGCCTGTAGACGACAACCAGTAATATCGCAGCGACAAAATATGTTAATCATTATTATGGCCCATGTGCACGGAACGAGGCACAGCGAGATATATCTCAGTTGCGTGTACGTGTGTTGAGATATCGTTCTGGAGATAAAGTCAGAGATCACCATAAAATTGGGAGAATTCGGTCCATTCTATTACATTTGCCTCTGTCAAACAAGCCCACTGCGTGGCTATTTATAAAAATGATTTTCTCTCGAATATTCTCACATATTCCCGTTCATTCAGTCCCCTGATGGTTTCCAAATTATTTTAAAACGTCGATAACTTGATTGAGGGTGATGACTTTATAGGCCTATGCTGATGAATACTTACTCTTTAAAAGTCAAGTTTCTAGCTGAATCCGACGCAATTCTCCAGACATGGAGGTAAATTGACACGATTAAAGGTAGGATATGGACGCCTTAATTTAGGATGACTTAGAGTGGACAATATAACGGAAGAATTGAAAGAAAAGGAAGCTAGACTCAGCAGAATTGACGACACACTTTTTACACCTTTACGCCCGAAAGCGCCCGGAGCCGACAATGATCGGATTATTATGGATTATTATTGTAGGTTGTTAACCATATTGTTACTGATATTGTGAAGAACTTAAATTAGACTGGCAAAAAAAGGAAGGAGAAGGGTGGGGGAAGGGTCGTGAGGTAAATACCGTCGGTCTAACCAACAGAATATATCCATTTGTGCAGCAAAAACATGCATCTACGCAACAAATTAATGATACTAAATACTAATACTTAATAATAGGTATCCATCTTTTTTTTTTTTTTTAATAGAGATACGAACACGGAATACGTGTCACATCAATATTCTTACTATTTTCAAACTAAGCTAAACGCTTGTGCTATGAAAATAGGACTAACTTGCTAGTCTCGAGTGAGGTTCGAACCCGCAACCTTTGGATCGCGAGGCGAGTGTCCTAACCACAGGACCAACAAGTTACTCGACCAACAAGCCATCTACCATATAACTTACAGGTAAAAAAATATCAATTCATGTTTTCACCAAATAAGACAATTTTCACCAATATATAGACAAATTGAAGCAAAAATGCTAATAAATGCATTCGTGATTTCACGTCTGGACTACTGCAATGCCATTTACGCGGACCAGCCAAAACATCAGTTTTACAGACTGCAGTTTGTTTTTGATACTGCTGCCAGAATAATTTTCGGCGGTGACGAAACATACATCACCCCACTCCTCAGAGAGTTACATTGACTTAAATGCCCGGAAAAAGTGCACAACAAGCTATATCTGATGATGTCTACAGCTTTAGTCTTCGGCACCGTACTGCACACAGAAACTATGTCAGAATATGATACCAAAGGGAGAAACATCACGCTGAGGACTTCAGGATCACAAGGCGCCATCACGGCTAGAACTCAGGGCTAAATCCAAGATAACGGTCCCATTGCATATACAACGAAAATGATTATTTCACTATATTATTGAATGTGCTAATAACAAAATGAAAGATAATTTACGTTTAAAAAGTAAGTATGAAATAAGATTTTACACTTTAAAGTTTCGAAAAATGCACTGCGTATTTTGACATTTCATAGGCGATATATGAGGTTAGGTTAGGTTATTAGGTTTGGTTTGGTTAGGTTATTAGGTTTGGTTAGGTTAGGTTATTAGGTTTGGTTTGTTTAATTTAGATTACGATTATTTTAGTTAGATTAAATTAACAGGACATTAAATTATATAGTGAAATACTTATTTTCATTGTATGAGCAACGGGACCATATTCTTGGATTATTACAAACTCAGCAGAGCTCACAGAGCTGCCTGGTATGTGCACGCCTTCAGTGTGACAGGCCTAAACACGCGAAATAGACTACCCTCCAATGCACGCGGAGTTCAGAGCTTTAACACTTACAACAAAGGACTGAAGACCACGTCGTTGTCGAGGAGTTGCAAAGTAACCGAGTTAGCAACCCCTGGGGTAATTCACATCATTAAATGGCGATATAAAAAGAAATAAATTTATAATTATTATTCTTTTTTAAGGTACATAATATAAATTTTACATATTTACATATTAAATTGGCATTTTTTTATTAGTCATGTTGACCTCATCAGTAAAGAGAAGCTCTTGAGTCTGATAAGGGAGCCTCAGTTCGATTGACCCATTCATAATAATTGTTTCAAAATTTACAAGCTCGTACATAGCATTTTTTTTAACGAGTCAAACATATTGGAAACAGCCGTGGCATCAGATTATACAAAGTAATTTACGTTATTTCATGTCGGGTGGTCTGTGATCTTCATACTCAAAAAATTTGAATATGTTCAATTTTTTTAAGACTGGAAATTAAATTATCCCCAGGAGGACATGTGTGTTCTTGAAAATTTGAACATACTCAAAATATTCTAAATACATAAAAACAAGTCTAAAAAGGAGATAACAATTGTAATGGTTTTCAGGCATATTCTAGTGTAATGTTGATAATTCGGAATAATGTCATATAAATATAAAAGGGACTTCCTGTAACCCGTCAAAAATGATGGTACTTTTATATGCCGGTTCTTAAAGAATAAATACTTATTTAAAGCCGACACCATGAAATAGTGACAACGACTTTTATCTAAATATTTGAACATTTTTTTGGTATTTCCCCTGCCGGCAGTTAATGATAATTTTAAACCCTGGTGATTATGCAGGCGGTTCGCGTCAGATAGATAGACAAACAGATGGACAAACGAATAGACGCACGGACGGACAGACAGAAAAACAACGAAATTATTATGCTTGATATTGTTTTAAATTCATTCTATTTCCTCTTCCATTCATTTCCATTCAAAGTGGAAAAACTCACTTTTGGAAAGTTTTCCAAAAGTGAGTTTTTCCACTTTCCACCACTTTCCAAAAAAAAAAAAGGAAAAAACACCATTTCCATTCAAAGAGGAAAAACTCACATATGGAAAAACGTGTGCATAAGATATATATATATATATATATATATGTTAGTATTGATTTCTTTGGGGGTAACCCGCGTCAAAATCTGGTCCTCAGAAGGACCAGATTGTTGACGCGGGTTTTTTTGTGTGATTTTTGACTAAAAACCTCATTAACATATAATAATCTATATATATATATATATAATATATATATATCTATATATATATATATAATATCAATATATATATATATATATATACAATGAGGGCAAGCCCATCGCTTATCCAGGACCGTTTTATAAGCAAAATCTCCTATATCCGTCCTGCAAGAAATATTTATGTACAACTTCCAAATATTTTATAGATGTGGTAGTCTATCATGGGTGGAATTGATGAACGTGACATTGTATAAATTGATCACTTAAGTCAGCCGTAACTACGATAGGTCGCAAGCCCTATGAACACCTAAAAAGACTTCCATACCTACTTTCCCATTTTAAAAAATGAGACATCTATAATATATATCTTGAAAATGTGTTTCATTTAATAAAAAGCATTTTATTGATTAATAACGTAGCCTGTTTTAGACTATCAGTCATAAATATGAAATCTATCATTGCGACAATATTTTTCCTCCATTACACAACCGATATCAAATTATTTGCGTTCCACAATAGGTTCCATTGTTTGACGTATATCCGAATAATACAATCACGATTTATGCTGGAAGGGATGATTTGTGGAGAACCAACTGCTGATTAAACAGCAGTAATAGGCTAGTTCGACCGCGCAAACATCGGAAACACTCCACTTGATAAATAAGTCATTTCGGATGGAATTTATGATTATTTGTGTTGACGTCGATGATATCGATCTTTCCACCCCTTGCCTCTATCACATTAGCCTCCTTAAATATTGATGAACCGCGTTGTTCTTGCTCGGGAACAAAAATGTCGGAAGTGCATTAATAATTACTGCGCAGGCGGCAGTCGCGTCCTGTGGAATTTTGATGTTTTATTTAATCCTTCCTGGCGGGACTAAAAGGAAATTTGACAAAGAATTTTTTTACACTACCTTCAAAAAATTTTTTTATTTGTGCCGAATTCTGAGTTAAATGTTACTCTTTTGAAGTATGTTACAGGTCTCAGGTGCGTCAAACTTCCGAGTAGTTTGGGAGATAATATATTACACTCCCGTTTTTTTTATTACCCGTCAAAAATGACGCAATTTTACTATATTATATTTCTCGGTCGCAAATTAAAACTGTGAGACCAGCGCCATTCGCGTAACGTGGCATCTTGTTGGCGTTAGTGATGCACATTGTTACAAAGAGAAATATGCTTTTCTTTCTTTTTATTCCTCATTATTTTATAAATCATTATTATTTTCGTCGTCTGGTAGCGTTAAAGACGGATATTGTTAAACAGAAAATTGTATTTTTTTGCTTTTTATACCTTTATATATTATATAACATCAGATTTGCGTTAAAGACGGACATTGTTACATTGTGAATTATATATTTTGATTATTGGAAATGACAAAGCATTACTTTGCTTATATCATATTTAAGTTATCATTTGCCTATAATTTTATTTTAAGATTGTGATGAAATGGATCTGAATGAAAGTATAATGTTTTCTATCAATCCAATATTTCGTGACCAGGAAATAGCAAGGTACAATCTTTTTTATTGAAAATGAGTTTTCGTAACAAAATTCTGACAATATTTTTTTCTCGAAATTGTGTTACAATAAGAAATTGTCAAAATTAAAAATTAATTAAGATAATAAAGTTATATTTTAGTAACATTTTTAAAATAACCTTTGAATTCTAAATAAAATACGTCAAATCTGTTATATTACATGCAAATATTATTTTAAATTGTACAAGCCTACTCGCAAAAATGTCACCTCATGGGTAACGAACCAAACTAGCGCCATAGAAATCGAAAACTGAATATTTAAACAATGACATTGAAAATCTCGGTTTGATCTAAATATGACTTGATATCTTATTTTAAAGTAACGAATTTTCTCGGAATAACACATATTTATATTCACAATTTATTTCACAGCTGGCAAGCAAATCTCTTCAGTGAAGGCTCTTAGGAAATTAGTCGATAGAGTCAAAATACAGGGTGTAACAGAGCTAATCCACAAAACTTTACCGGTGGATTCCTACCTCGATTATGAGTCGAAAATGTTCAGGTAATCATGACCATCAATATTTATGCAAAATCAAAGTTCGCATTTTTTTCGATATTTTTTACAAAAATTTTTCATTTTTCAATATTTTTTACAAAATGAAAAATTCATTAATTTCAATACATGGTAAATAATATGATGAAATCCTGCATAAATTTCAATTAAAAATTAAATTGAATTTTAAAAATACTCTTGTTTTAATATAAATTATTAAATAATATGTTAAAAACCATGCAGAAATTTAAATTAAAAATTAAATAAAAAAAATTAAATATTAATTCCTTGCACCTTAAATTACGTTTAAATAAAAAGATAAAAAAACTTCCAAATCCAATTGGAATTGGAAGGTTTTTATCATTTTATTTGATTGTATTTTTTTAAATAGAGATGCGAAAACGGAATACGCTTCAAATCAATATTCTTACTATTTTTAAACTAAGCTCAACGTTTGTGCTTGAAAATAGGACTAAAGTGCTGGTCTAGAGTGAGGTTCGAACACTTTGGATCACGAGGCGAGAGTCCTAACCACAAGACCAATAAGCTACTCACTACAAGTATTAAAGGGAATGAGTTTTTCGTATTTGATATAAGTTACTGTAATGATTTATTTATTAATTTATTTATTTATGGGAAACTAACAGTACATATAAAGAGATTATATATGATTATTGAACAGTATAGAGACCATCTTACAAGTTTCCACAGAATTAACCTGTTGTGTTTTAACATAAAGTAACAATAACTTGAGTTATAGAATAAAAAACAAAAAAACTGAATGTTTTAAGTTATGAACAAACTATGGGAGTCAAAGAATTAGAGGTAAAAGAAGAATAAGGAATGGATAGGAAAGGACAAATCTACTTAGTAAAAAGGACAAGAGATAAGAATAAAAAGAAGTGCAAAAGATATATGTATAGCATAAAAATATCTGATCAATACATCTGCATATATATATGTATATATATATATATAATATATATTATATATATATATATATACGAGGTCTGGGCAAAAGAAAAAATGTTAATGATAGTCCAACGTCTTATAAAAAAAAGTCAGAATTTAAAAAAAAAATGCAAACTTTGATATTGCTTATCTCCATAACTACAGATATTAGGTCATGGTTGTTTGAACATTTTCTCCGTTCTCATAATTATTCTCTCTCTCATTCTCATAATTAAAGCAAGAATCTATCTGTTAAGTATTGTGGACTAGTTTTCTTACACCCTGTATATGTATGTACCTTGATCTATACATCCCCGGATGTACGTAACTCTAACCAACCTGGACACGCAATAATACAAAGTTCTAGCTGTAATCGTAAGTAATCGTTAACTTTAACCAATTACTGCTACAATTACCGTCTTCCAGTAATATAGTGTTATGGCCGCGTATACGGATGAGATTTCCGGCTCGAAATAATCTCTAAACTACGAATATTGCTCCAATGAGATTTTTTGGAGAGAGACAACACCAAGTTTTTTCGCCTTCGTGTACACATCCCACAACATATGTTAAAAAGCAAACGCGGCAATATCCAAAAAAAATTAATGCAGTCATCGAGAATTACTCATTTATTTATAATGTAGAGGGCGACCGCGGAAGACGTGGCATGACCAGATTAACCAGATACTGGAAAATGGTCCTTAGAAGCCTCAACCGGCGAGCTTGCATGCGAAGATGTATGATTGTGGATGAGGCGAGAGTTGTATGTCAGGACAGAAGAGCGTGGCGCTCTATCCTCTCTGCCCATCCCCACGGGGAAACGGCGTGATGGTAAGTTAGTTAGTTAGTTACTGAATTCGAGATTTTATAGGAAATATAGCCTATAAATTTATAGGAAACATGCTTTTGGAAGAGATAGATACATAAAATCTAGAATTCAGTACATTTTAAATTAGTAATCCTCGATGACATTTTTTAATTTTAGAATATTGCTGCCTTTGCTTTTATACCCCACATAACGTCACGTGCTTGCTGTACTGTAGTTCAAAAAACGTTGGTTATAACGTTGGTTATTCGTCAGTTTAGAGAATTTTATTCTTTTCAGCACCAGTAAAAATGGAATAAATAACTATAGTTCAATGCCTTCCTTTTTGTTGGACTCTTCATATTGAATAGTAATAGATACCTATGGATAACTACGGTTCCTTACCTTACCATAAATACCTATGGATACCTACGGTTCCTTACCTTACCATAGACACCTATGGTTCTCGAAAACGTCGAAAAATAATAGAACTCATATAAATTACATCACATTTTTTTGTGTGATGCAGTAGGTCTTCTTCATCTTCTTGTGCCCTATCTATTCAACGTATGTAGGCTATAACATTGACTGTCATCACTTTTTTATACTGCGGCCTGGAACAGCTCTACAGTAAACTGACCAAGCCACTGTCTCAGGTTTTTCAGCCATGATGTGCGGCTTCCTCCAGGGACCTGATTTCCAGCAATCTTTCCCTGTATTGTGAAGTGAAAAATCTTGTCTTTGTCTGCATGCCTCATCACATGTCCGATACACTGAAGTTTACGGATGTTTATTGTTTAATTATTTATAACTTCTTCTTCGTTCGTAACTCTGTCCATCCAGCTTATTTTGAATATTCTTCGGTAGAACTGCATCTCGAGGCTTCTAATCGCCTTATTAATTCTTTGATTAGTGTCAATGCGTCTATCCCATAAAATAATATCATCTGACCATTTTCATGCAGATAAAGGTTACACGAGCTTGCTTAATGCGATATTTGATTTCAACAGAAGCACTCCACGTTTTATTTTCATTGCAGCTCTAGCACAGAATACTTTGCAGCTTCTCCAATTTTGTTCTGAAAATCACTTGAAGTCGTTACGTTGCATAAAGACTTCAAGTTATTTTTACCTCTAATTATATAATAAGTATTAGGACTACATTATTTTAAGCGTAGTATTTGAAAAGTTTTTATTTTTTCCGAAGTAAATTTGTAAAATTCTACGAAAAATAAATACGGGAATAATACTTTTTTTTCGATTCTACTCGACTTATTTACTTGTAACGCGGTTAACTATGTGAGGGTATTATTTATAACAATTATTGGTAAATCTCAGTCTAAATCACGGAGCTTGCGGCCTTTATAAGGCAAAAAAATTAAATTAAATGTTTTATTTCCATTTACGTAAGTAGTATTTGGACGCAATAATACGGCATTGAAATAGAAGGATCTTTCTTTTTGATAAACGAAAACACGAGAAAAAAATATTTCTCTTTAAGGTCAACAAATAATTGACGACATGCGTGACCTTTTAATGTACGACCCGGAAAAGTTTCGCAAAGTTAATGGCTCGCGTGATCTGCGCGGAGCGGGCACTCACGTGACGCCTTGTAGCCGAGGTCCAGGCGACCCTTGAACATGCCCAGGTCCTGCGGCTTCTGGGGCGGGATCCACTGGTACACCAGGTTGCTCTTCTTGTTGAAGAACCACTTGATGACCAGCCCGAGGCTGTTGTCCAGCGTGTACTCGCAGTCCAGCACGACGGACTCCTGGCTGCCCAGCTCCACCAGCGGCGGCACGTCCAGCCGCTTTATGTGCACAGAGGAGCATGCTGGAAAAATAGAAAACAATTATTAGATACATAATTAAGATATAATTTACATCGACATACCAGTACCTAAATGAAATAATTTTAAAAATTTAATATTTTCAATAAGACGTAGGCGCATAGATAACTGTGTACAATACTATATTGGATTATAAAAAAAGTTTCATTGAAGATTTTTTTGCGTAAGCCGTTCAAACGGCGTGTGCAAATACACCACTGTGACATACTTCTTTATAATTTCAAATATGTTTTATTATACTTTGTAATACACACACAATATGAGTTATTAAATTACAACTATAGTTTCGAGAGGAGCAGTCCCTCTCATCATCAGATATAGATAATAACTATAGTTGTAATTTAATAACTCATATTGTGTGTGTATTACAAAGTATAATAAAACATATTTGAAATTATAATGTTGCACCACGAAGTATCTGCCAAATCTTTCAATGATACTTCTTTATATTTTAAATTTAAATTAACGATCTGTGTCATTAATCTTATAAATGTAAAACTCATCGTTCTGTTCCTTGAGTAATCATGATAAAAGTGATGGTCACTTGATAAAAACATATTTTCCCCGATATTAAATTTAAGAGAAAATCTAATTACACTTGTTTTCAATATTCAAAAGACGACTTTATCATTGTAGTCTAAAATATATAACCTAATAACGTACTTTTATATACATCACGATTTGAAAAGAGTTGTGAAATTATATATGTGGGAGAGATAATTAATTGTTAATATCTTAAGCAGAAGATAACGTGTGAATAAGTTATCCATGCGAATTTGCAAATTCGAAAAAAAAAATAACATAACTTAGTGAATTTAGATACCTACGTTCCAAGACCTTGATTAATTAAAAGAATGCATTAAGCTCTTTGTCATCCATTAATGAGATACGGCATATTAAGCAGGAGCAGTACCTAATGCCAAAAATATTAGGTCCTTACATATGAAATTGGCGTTTAGTATGGGAGGAACATAAAGCCGATTTTTTTTTATTATTATATATTTATTTAATCAAAGTGTGTACCATTGCTATCTATGCACTTTTGCCATCTCATAAGTAGTTCATCGATCCCTTTACTAAAAAAACCATTCGGACGGGAATCAATAAAATCTTTGAAGGCGGTTTGGACTGCCCCATCGGAGTTGAATTTTCTCCTTTGCAAGAAGTTATCCAAATTTCGAAAAAAATGGTAATCTGTTGGGGCAAGGTCCGGAGAGTATGGTGGATGTCTTAGACATTCCAATTGAAGCTCCTCTACTTTGGTAGCCGTCTGTTGTGCAGTGTATGGTCTAGCGTTATCATGAAGCAGCAGTGGCCTAGAGCGATTAACCAGCCTCGGTTGTTTAGCAGCTAGCTTTTCCATCATGGTTTGCAGTCGCTGACAATAGACATCTGCCGTAATCGTCTGGCCAGATTTAAGAAAGCTGTAGTGAACGACACCAGCACTAGTCCACCAAACGCTCACAAGTAACTTTTTTGGAGTCAATTTTCGCTTGGGGCATGGTTTGGCTGGTTCGGCAGGGTTCAGCCATTGCGATGAGCGCTTCCGATTATCGTACAGGATCCACTTTTCATCACAGGTAATGATTCGATTTAAAATCCCTTCATTATTGTGCCGGTTGAGTAATGCAACGCAGCAGTCAACGCGCGTTTGTTGATTTGCTTCACTCAATTCGTGAGGTACCCACCTTTCAAGCTTTTTCACCTTACCAATTGCTTCAAGTGGATTAAAACAGTTTTATCACTAACACCGCAGCCTGCAGCTAACTCGGATGTGGTTTGCGATGGATCCGCTTCCACAATAGCCTTCAATTCTTCATTATCAACTTTGGTCTCCGGCCGTCCACGGGGCTTGTTCTGCAGGTCGAAATTTCCAGAACGAAAACGTTGGAACCAAAAACGCACTGTGTTTTTTTTTTTGCGGCACCGTCGCCATACACATCATTAATGCTTCGAGCCGTTTCTGCAGCACTGGTGCCACGGTGGAACTCGTACTCGTAAATAACGCGATATTTCAAGTTTTTCATTTTGTAAACTGAGTGACGCAAAGAAAAAACAATTGAGGAAAAAACAAATGAATTATAATTTTCAAAACACAAATACATGAGTAAATAGCTGTATAAATTTGGAATTGGAATTCCTAACCAAAGAGAAGATATTTGAGATCAAATTTGCCAGTACGGCAAAACGCCAATTTCATATGTAAGGACCTAATATAATAAAACAACTGGCCGAAGCAGGGAAAGCGCTTGTAAAAGAATAAGAATAAAGAAAAAGTTGTAAATGAATAAGAATAAAGAAATGAATAAGAATCTTTAGTATTCTTTTGTATATTAAACGTAAACCAACTAAGCTATGCAGTTATCATTTGCTATTTTAATAAATAATGCAGTTATCATTTGCTCCCCTCTTTTGTGCATATGTGTCTGTCTCTCTCTCCTCGTGCATTCATGATAAGAACAAAAGTTGTTAAAATATTATCTACAAAAACTATAAAAGAACTAGAGCGAGAAATCCATACCATGTTATACGCAAATTAAATATTATTTTTGATGTTTATTGCGTTTAATTTGTGGTTGGGCATAATTAGTAATTTGAGAAAACTTACAAACTTTGTATAAACCACACTGATTGTTTTCAAACGTCTACCGGTTTCATGAAATAAAATGGGGAATATCTTATTAAATAATTGATTTTTAAAACCTAATTAATGAATCAATTAGAAAGATTTTTCTGTATGTCTTTCTAATTGATTAATTAATTTGGTTTTAAAAATTTAGCAAAACTTTGTTCTGAAAAATTACATCTTCACAAATGTGAATGTGTTTTTGAATAAAATAATTTATTATTCGTTAAATTTTTTTGACTTTTTGATTTCTAATAATTCTAAATTATCTAACCTAGCGCGAAGAAGGTACAGGCTAAATTAATCGCGTCAAATTAGGTTTCCCTGTGCTTGCACATTGCACACCCTATTGGAAAACTTTGTTAGTATTAACAAAATCAATAACCTTACCGAACATATTCATCATGTTCTAGACTCTCTACTTACATGTTAAAGTGCCGAAAACTAAAACAACGTTTTCATGTCTTCTTGGCTACCATACTCTACAACAAAACTAAATACTGGCGTAAACAAGCATCTAAAACTATGCAAAAAATATTTTTGAAATTAATCCAGGAAAATCAAAATCCTCCTATCCAAGTTATATAGTAATTCGAGAAATAATTTCCTTTCAAAACTAACTAACTAACTAACCATCACGCCGTTACCCCGCAGGGATAGGCAGAGAGGATTGAACGCAACACTCTTCTTTCCTGACCTGGCACACCTCTTTTGCTTCAGCCACATTCATACGTCTTCTCATACAAGTTCTACAGTTGTTGCGGCTTTTAACAAAGCCATCCTCAAATACTTGGAGTATCTGATCGTGCCAGGTCTTTCGCGGACGCCCTCTATCCCTGTTGCCTACACCACTCGCCTCATATATTTTCTTAACCATCCTTTCCTCATACGTTTCACATGACCAAACCATCTCAACATTCTTTTCTTTATTGTATCTACCACACACCACATTGCATTAATTTCTAATTTGTTCATACCTCACTCTATCGAGCAAATATTTTCCACACAAGCGTCTTAAAGACCGCATTTCCACCGCATTCCTTTCAACGATTTTCTAAATTGATCTGGTTAGTATTTTTATGGATTTTATAGTTTATTATTTATTCATTATCAATTTTTATTGAACAATATCTATAATATGAAATTTCATTTTTAAAATTTCATTTGAAAAATTTATAATTGTTAATTAAAATGTTATATTATATTATACCAACGTTCTCTACGTATACTGTCGAATCTGCAAAAATTCTTTTTCCATTTTACTATATTAAAATATTCAATTTACTCTATATTTTCGGACAAAGTTAAAAAAAAATTGAAATTTCGTGTCAAACAAAGCATGTATTAAATGAAATGCAAACTATTTTTTAACGTTATCCAAAAATATAGAGCAAATTGGATGATTTAAAATAGAATATAATATGAAAATCAATTTTTTGCAGATCGACAGTTTACGTTGGGTCCGTCGATATTGCATTGGCAGTTCTCATTTATTATTTTAATTAAAAAAAAAAATCGAAAAAAATATTTGTTTGTAATTGTACTACTGTTTTCTTATTATATATAATTGTATATATGATAAATGAAAGAAATAGTTCCCAGCTCGATATCGTTGGTGATCTAGTGTAAAAAACAACAATGATAATACGACTTTAAAATATAACAGATGTATATTTTACAACTTCCTACAATATGATGTACTTTCACCGGAAATGTGTTACTAAAAGTTTTTAAACAAGTTAAAAACAGCCTGTTGGGAAAGAAAGCTTCTGCGACATGAAAATATAGGTAGGATGTATAAGTTTTTAAATTTGAAAAGGTCACGATACACGAATTTTCGCCAGAACATCGTGGGCGCGGAAAACAAGTTAATTTCGTAATCCGTACCAGCAACGAATTCATTTTCATCAAAATTATTTTCTTAACGTTTTCCATAATAGAATTTGAAAATCGTAAATCAGTTGTGTAGAAAAAGGATTAGAATAATTTCACAAAATTATTTTACATCTTATCTTCAAATAAATGAATGCTCGAAAGGGTTAAAAATATTGAAAAAAACGCAGTTTGATGTCGCTTAATCTCCTCAACTGTTGACACTCAAAGGATAAAAATTATTTTATTTAAAAGTAAATGAAGAACACACAAATGAAGTTTTTACTTCTGTCTCTGAGATATATTTAATAGTGTTACGAAGATAAGTAAAATGTAAATACAGAATCCATCATTTTTGATGGATATTGATGATTGCTAGTATTGATATAAAATATAAAAAAATATATTTAATAGTTTTTCATATTATAGAACAAATTGATTTGTATATTTCATTCAAATTCATAAATTACGTAATACAATAATCATTGGAGGACTGGTAATTGAAGATGCAAGAAACTTAAAAATTGTAAACATGCACATAACATCTAGACGTTATGTACATCCTAAACATAGTTTTGCATATGGTAAAATTTACTAATGAAAAGTCTTACTTTGAACCATGTTTAAATATTATATGAAAGTATTTTAAATATAAATATAAAAAATTATTCATCATTCAATATATTATTATATGAAATTTAAAAGAAATTGCGAATAAATTTTGCCCCAAAGAAATCATGTATTAAAATAATATTTCAAGTAAAGATTAAAATCCAAATTTAAGTTAACTTACTCTCCGAGGAGAATATTTTTATACTATTTGACACCTTTATCCATTAAACCAATAAATTTTAATAATAACCAAGAATTTACTTTTAACAAAGTATGAATTTTAAAATGAAATTTATTGAAGAAGCAATATTTTTTTATTGTCTTTTTGCCATTAATAAATTTTGTGCAATATTATTGTATTATACAGTCTCGAGAACCTAAAATCAACAAGAAATGCACAAAATCAAAAGATTTGGTAACAGTTTGGACGTTTCAAAAAGATCTGAAAACCAGTCGAATATGTAAATATACACGAGAAGTATCAAAAAATCGAGTCCATATAAATTACATCATGGCCGCGGTGGTGAGTCAGTTATGTTTTGATAGCAGCGAAAACCATTAACCGGGCAAAAAAAAATAGCAAACTGTGAATCGGTGCGACAGACAACTGCAAAAAGTTGCTGTGTAAAGAGTCACCAGAGACGAATGGAACATTCTAGCGACCTAAACTAATACAAATTACAGAATAGTGATCCAGATAAAGTTTTTGTCCGGCGACTTTGCTTACCAATTAAATTTTTAATTGTTTATCGGTGTTTTATTTGGTTCTCACCGCGGCGAACCCGTAACAATTCAATATATCGTGAATATAAAAAAATAGACAAACAATTTACACCATTGGAATGA
The DNA here is from genome assembly GCA_016648135.1 of Agrypnia vestita. Lineage (NCBI taxonomy): Eukaryota > Metazoa > Arthropoda > Insecta > Trichoptera > Phryganeidae > Agrypnia > Agrypnia vestita. The sequence goes on along the minus strand of JADDOH010000335.1, from coordinate 116,369 downwards.
GTATGTATTTATTTTCAAATTAATAGTTTGTAAAGCAAGCCGTAAACAAAAATTGTTTTTACATTTACGTCGACTACTTCAGAAACGCCTACCACTTCCGAGATGAAGTTTTACTCTTTCTGTTCTCTCCAAGATCACAATGTAATATATAAACCCTTTAAAAAATATTCTGCAAAATATTTCCTGGATAGAATCATCTAATTGTCTGCATTTGATAAAATGATGATGAAAAATATTATAGATTTCTACTTCCTGGATTTCTATACCTATAGATTTATAAACCTTGGATACTGAAAATTTTATAATAATGGAAAACATAAAATAACAGGAAAAATGTAATAATATGTTTTTTTGTACATACAGAGAGATAAACGGGAATATGATAATTTATAAAATACTAGCGGACCCGACAGACGTTGTCCTGCCCAAACCTTAATTTTTCGTTTGGGTGGGATAACTCCTAGAACTCAACTAAAACGCCACCTACCGGGTCCGGATGTAAATCTATAGCATCCAGGGACCCACTCAAATGCACACAAAAAATTTCATTAAAATCGGCCGTTTGGCAGTGACGTACACACGTACAGAAGAATTATATTGGTAAAGATATTTAAATTTAAGACTCCGCCATTTCGATATTTTCAAAATAATTTGGTTTTGAAAAATAATCACCATTGTACATATGCTATAATCAGTGAAGACAAAACAAACATTTTTTATTAATTTGAATGCATTTTTGATGCCTCAAAGTGCTGCAACCCCTTAAACCCGATTGAATTTTTTTTTAAATACCGAAATGGTAAACAGAAGGAATTGCTCATTGTCAGATACCCTCGTAATATGTCGAAGGCAATAACACTATAGAATGCTCTGGAACGTCCTAAAACTCTCTGAATTGTCTTCAACATTCGTCTGTCAGGAAACATCTGGAATAATCAAAAAGCTACGGGAACATTCTCGCAAACATTTTTAATGAATGGAACGAACAGTCCCGAAGGTTCGAAAAACCAACATGTTTCGTATAAAGAAGGGGGCAAGTCCGCGGAGAGTTATTGTTGTTTTGACGTTTGACGTGCGATAGACAAGTGAACCGTAGAGCGTGTTGTATGATCCCAGCAAGAATAAATTAATGGAAGTACCTAACTGGCATTGAAAATAAGAGTAACCACTTACGTGCCAATAGACATAAATTCTCTGTCAACCTAGCAGCTAAAATATTTTTTCATTAATTTGATTTTTCTATATGTCTTTTCTAATTGATTAATAAAAAAATTGTTTAATAATTCACAGAACGTTGTTCTGAAATTGCAACTTTACAATAGTAATGTGTTTTCTTTAATGTATATATATTTTTTTTATTTATTAAATATATAGTTCAAATACAGTTTTTACATATTAGATTAACATTTTTTTAAATACTTTATAGTCATGTAGGACCTCATCAGTGAAGAGAAGCTCTTGAGTCTGATGATGGAGCCACAGTTCTTATTACAATATAGAGGTAGTATATACAAGTCATTTATTAATACGGTAAAAAAGATAAGTTGACAATGAAAGTATTGGAGTTATTTTGAAAAAAGCTATAGGTTTAAATGATTTATGAATTTTTATTTGATTTTAAGAAAATTTTAATTTTTTTGATTTGCTCTGAAGGATTACTGATGCATCGTATCTCGATAGGTAAGTTATTATATTATTATATATATATATTAATTATTAATAACTGTAAAATGCTCTGAAGGATTACTGATGCATCGTATCTGGATAGGTAAGTTATTATTTTATTATTAATTACTAAATGACTGTAAAATTTTGCTGTAGATATCCGCTGGTAGCCGTGAACATGCAGCGTACGAATACACGGCAAAGTCCTCTGGCTACTCTGAAGTTGCGCGTTGTTGTTATACAATAGCGCGTCTTGTTTACCAGCCTGCCCCAACTAATTAAGGAACTGGCCTGCAGGCCGGGGCGTGTGGCGCCGCCCGCCAGATGGTCGAGGTGCGATCCTCGGCCTCACATCGACAGAGTTATCTTTTACCGAAGCTAGCTTATTTCAAAAGTTATACAAATATTTATGCAACGTTCTCGTGTATAACTAATTATACCTTTTAAACATTGTTTTATCTCGCGCAGCGGATGCCATAATGCGTACACAAGATGCAGTAAAATTCGATGTACGCGGCCGTTCTAACGTTGTCAATATTTATAAAAATCTATTTATTTATATAAAAGTATTAATATTAGAGGCATCTTGCAAGACTGTATGAGCAGTTTATACACAAAAATACATTACACAGTTTTTCATGGTTCACTATAGCATTTCTTTAATAATTTTTCTTTATTTTTATCCCGTTTTTTTTAGTCTGTCCGGTAGTTTGTTGAGGGCAAAATATGTTGGGAAATAAAGGAATTCAGGGATTAGCTTTTTATGATCATGGGATTAGAAAATAAGCTCACCCACTCAATCAATGTTACATATATAAAAGAGGGCTGAAAAAGAATTACAATCCTGGTTATATATTTACAAGTACTGCCTCTTTATAATTACTTAATACACACATTAACGAACGTTTCTATTATTCAGGAACTCCATACTAACAAAAGGCTTTCCATAAAATGCAGGAAAATGATTCCTCCGCACGTTGGACACGTTGCTAGAAGAACGGGGAATAACCTTAAGAAATTCGTGATCATTGAAAATGCACTTAGTACTGCAAAAATAGATTAGTGACACTAGTGATGGTATTTTAACCGGTTCCACACTAACCGTTATTTGAGATTTGTACCTGATTGTATCGATGGTTTGCAACTGATTTTTCGCTTTTCGAAAAGTTATCGTGTGTACTATACAGCAGTTATATGTCAGTTATCAATCACCGATACAATTAGATACAAATCTCAAATAACTGTACCAACCGGTTCAAATAACGGTTTGACCATCACTATGAATCACAATGCTCAGTCATGGGCTCATTAACGATGAGAGTGACAAATTAAAGAGAAGGATTTCATCCAACATGATGCGGATTATATGTTTATGCCGGTCTGATTGGGCTTTACCAGTGCTGAAAGAAGTATTTTAATAACTGATTAACCATCACACCGTTTCACGCAGGGATAAGCAGACAGGACAGTTAGTCGGAGAAGAGGAGGAGAACTCCATACTTTTCTGTCAGGCACACCACTTCTGCCTCGTCATCATTCATACGTCTTTTCATGCATGTTACTCGATTGTTGCATCCTCTAATATTTGGGTTGTCTAAAGGTGCCAGATCTTCTGATTCACGGACCATAGAGATAAGTCGTTTAAGAACAAACTGTGATTTTAGAACTATCACTAGAATCACATGACTCTAGTCACTTGACTGAATAACGACTCGGTGAACGACAATTCAGTTAACTGAACTAAAATTCCCTAGCGGACACCCTCTGTTTTTGATGTTTTCAACATTCCTACTTTATATTTCCTTTACTATCCTACTGACAATTGAACATGCGGATCAAAATGTTAAAAAAATATATTTTAAAATAGTAAAAGTTTTCTGTTCGTGAGTTCCTCGATAGAAATAATAAATAACGTAAAGTTTATCAGTTATGTCAAAAAAGATGCCACCGACTGTAAAATAAGTGTTACGGTTTCTCTTTCATTTATAAATATTAAACAACGGTGAGTTTTTCCATAAATTTCTTAAAAAAATAAAATAAGTATATTATTTCCATTTAATGTTTTTTAAAGTTTTTTATAACTCCTGTAACTTTTCAGATTTTTTATTTCAAGAAGTAAGGTATTTAAGATATTGGAATTTTTAGCGGGCTCTCTTCATAGTATTTATTCCAAGGGGGAATTTTAAATATAAGATTACCTTCAACTATTTATTTACCTTGAATTAATATTTTATTATAGATTATGTATATTGAATAACAATAACTTAACAAAGGTTTGTATGTAAATTGGTTCTTTACAGTGGTTCTTAGCAAAAAATACTTAAATCAAAATAAGTAAGTTAAATCATTTACAAAGATCCAAAGATAACAAATTGGAAAACTCATTACCATTATGTCATGTAAGCCATGAAGATTTTAGACTTTTTGTTTAAATCCTAAATTTAGACGTCTATTCATTAATTATGATCTAATTTGTTTGAAATATCCAAGAATTACATATATTCTTCAAACAGTAACCTCACAAAATAATTTGATTTTATTAATAGAGTAAATCCTCAATAGAACAAACTAATTTTATAATAAAGAAGATTTTTTCAAAAACGTTTGCTTAAAAATTCACTGATTAATTCATTTATCTGCTCTTATGAAAAGTTGGTTTTTAAATATCTAGACTATTTTTTATTTACGTCAGCCAAATGTCTTTTTCACAGAATATGAAAAAGACATTTGGCTGACGTAAATAAAACTGCTTTTATGAAAAGTTTGTTTTTAAATATCTAGATTATTTTTTATTTACGTCAGCCAAATGTCTTTTTCACAGAATATGAAAAAGACATTTGGCTGACGTAAATAAAACTGCTTTTATGAAAAGTTTGTTTTTAAATATCTAGACTATTTTTTATTTACGCCAGCCAAATGTCTTTTTCACAGAATATGACCAATCCGTTTTAAATAATAGTGAATTAATAGTAAATAATTATAAACAAATAAGTTTAGAAGCGTGTGACACAGGGAACGAAATTTTCTGTTTTATCCGAAGTCCGCTAAATCAAGAATTGACACTTGTATTATTTCTGGAGGCTTATTAATCTTTCCTTGATAAAGATTTAGGTTCCGTTGCAGGCTACCAATTGCTACATATCATAATTCGTCCTTCTTGAGTAACTTGCTTTCTAAGCCCGCACATTCTTTGACTAACTAAATTATTCTGCAGACGTCCATAAATTTACGGTCTGATTAAGCAATTTATCACTCTTCAGAATTTAATATGCGCGAGATTGTTTCGTATCAATTTGTAAGCGTATAAATTATCCCCGTATGAAATTAATTCAATTGATTAGCCGCCACCCGGGTTCAGCACAACTACGTCCCTGCTGGCAGTTCCTCACTTAAATATTCACACACATGACCATTTACTTTATTTGCGAGATGAGGATAGTATGATGGAACAAAAACATAAGATAATAAATAACAAAAGTTGTATTATTGATGGATTTGGCGCCAATTTTGTAAGAATTATATTCAAGAACACATTCTTATAGTAAAGCTGAAATTTTTTCAGAACATATTTCTGTGAAATTTAAAACCAAATTAATTAATCAATTAGAAAGACTTACAGAAAAATCTAATCCACGAAAAAATATTTACACATTTCACAATTAATAAATGAGACTTACATATAAGATCGATATATTTACGGAAATATACAAGGCTTCTTTAGCGTAATCAGATAACGCGCCTGCCCCGGAAAGGAGGAGATCCGTGGTTCGAATCCCGGTAGTAACCAAATATTTTTTCGTAGATTAGATTTTTCTGAATGTCTTTCTAATTGATTAATTAATTAGGTTTTAAATTGTAGAAATTATTCATTATGACCATTGAATTATGTAAAAAACATTAACTTTGCTACCTCTACGTGAGTTTGATAATATTTTTATATATTACTTAAGTTTCAAGAGAAATTCAACAAGTAAAATAATAGATTATATTTATATATAATTATTAATTATAGATAGTGTATTTAAAAACTTTACGAGTAAATATTATTATAAAATTTACTTCCCAGAATTTGTCTTACTACACAGTAAGTCTATTTTGTATAGTCGGTTGGCGCATGCATTGAGGTCTCCATCACCAGTCCAGTATTAACAGTGCACGGAAGTTAGGCTATTTAAGCAGCTTTAAGTTCGAAATGTGTTGTAAAATCAGGTGGCCTGAGTTGGAGCTTCCAGATGTACAGGGTGAATCTCCGGAATGAACAATATGAGTCTCTTAACCCTGGTCCATGTTTTCCTCTTTTCTTTTCAAAATTCCTTTTCTGGCGAGTACTCTATAGTGGTAGAGCACAATTTGACTATTGAATAACATAGCAATTACTTTGTGGTGTTTTTTTTTTAATTTTCAAAAAACTAAACTTTGTACCTACGGTAACCGACACATCATGAAAACACTTCTACACAATTTTCAATGCAGTTTTTATCTCAATTACAGCTTTACTTATATTCTTGTTTTTCATCGAGATCATCACAGTACTAATGACAATAATAATGGCGAGATACGGAATTATAATCGGCATATAAATTGCGGGATCTTTAAGAATTGAAAATAAGAATACGTCTCCATAGATTTTATGACTTAAGTTAGATTGTACTGTTAAGTTAGATTTTTTGGTAATAAATCATAAATGTTTACATAAGTAGAGTGCGTTTTTTTTAGAATTTTAAAGTGCACACCAAAAGTAAAACAAATTGGTAAAGGGTATATACGTCATTCGAAAGAAAATTTTATGCTCTACTAAATATTTCCTACTTTATTTAATCACAGGCTTTCAAAATGAAATGTCTAGTAGACAAAAGTGAGCAAGTTCGACATCTCTGGCAAGATATTTTAAATGATTACGAATATTACATTATTGACTCATTTTCTGTAATTTTTGTTGCGTTCCCTTCATTCGGCATTGACTCATGACTTTTTTTATGTACCTACCTATTTTTATTTAACTTTCTTTATCTTTTGTCTGTTGGAATATTATAATTGATTTTTTACAAACTTCCTGCTAGCTAGCGCTCTGAAAATATCAACATTTACGTAAAGTGAATACATTATTAAATAATTTTCGACATGTTTTGGTCATTATTTCGATTAAAATTAATAATAATGTCGCTCACATTAAATTAATAATCACGTCACTCACAAGCTAGAGCCGAAGAAATAGCTGAAGAACATGTCATTCGAAAATTTGTTTTAAACTTAAAAACAAATCAAACAGCTAACATTGAATGTTACAATCAAATTAGTGGAATTAAACGTTGTGTATGAATCATTGTGTTAATCATGAATTTCCACTCTGTAAACGAAACAACGCTTAATTTATTAAAAACAACGTGTTTAATTAATATTTTGAACACTGCATCGATTACTAATGTATGCAAAGAAAGCGTATAGAAGAATTATTTTTTTGATTTAGGTACTTGTAATTCAACGGCAATCATATCCAATATTGAGCGATGCTTCATATGTCGGTACCATCGTAGTATATACGAGGGTTCTAAAAATCTTTGCGAAATATTCCATATTCACAATATAACGTGAATTCGATCTAAATGGTGAGATCTTTTCTGAGTCTGCTCTCCACTATTTTGGTAACGATTCTCTCACACTCATCCTTTAATCCCTATGTCATCTCATGACCTGAAGAGCAATTTCTTTGCGCATGCTAAACTCATTTGTCTTCCAGGAAACGTATGGCCGTTTCTCGGTCTTTAACCTTCGTCGATAAATCAAGGAAACTCATTACACAGATGGGTTACAGGAACACTAGCGAACTGAACAGTGCTAATGATACGACAACAATAGATGGATTACTGAACTAAAGTGAGTGTATAAACACTTAATCATCCATATTAGAACGAGAACAAATGATAACATTGTAAACTGAGTCAGAAAACAGTAACGAGGAAATGAGATATGCACATATTCAATAACTTATCTACTTACCATATGCTGTTTTCTGTAAGCGGATGACGCAGTATTAATGGCTAATAGCGAACAAGACTTACAGATTCAAATAAGCAGGATGTATGTATGCAAGGAAAGTGACCTTATCGTGAATGTAAACAAATCAAAAGTGATGGTATTCGAGAAGAAGGAAAGTACGACAACGAGTGAAATACTAATAGGCAATGTTTAGAACAAGTAGATGAGTTTGTGTACTTATCGAGAACTAATGTGAAAGTATGTTCGATAGAAGAGAGAAGTTTGAGAAAGATATCGAGAGTACAGTGACAGCGGGGAATAGGGTGAATGGCTTTGAATGCAATAATTTCTAATAGAAATATGTCTACCGAGGCAAGACTAGCGGCACATAATGGAATTCTGGTACCGACACTGATGTATGGAAGTGAAGCCTGGAGCTGGCAAAAGAGGAACGAAAGTATACCGAATGCGTATATTCCGTGGCAGTTTTTCCTGTTTTTATTTACTTTTTACCATCACACCGTTTCTCCGTGAGGGTAGGCAGAGAGGATAGAGTGCCACACTCTTCTGTCCTGACATACAACTCTCGCCTCATTAACATTCATAAATCTTCGCATGCAAGCTCGCTGGTTATTGAGGTTTCTAACGGGACTTTCTTCCAGTATCTGATTAATCTGGTCATGCCACGTCTTCTGCGGTTGCTTTCTTTCTCTAAACCGCCATCAACACTTGCATTATATATCATTCTTATCATTCTTTCCTCATGCATTCGCTCAACATCCCAAACCATCTGCGCGACCCTTTTTTAATTCTTTTAACCATGCTAAGATATTCCTTTTTTTACTGATAATATATTCCAGTTTAATATCGAATAAATAAAATATCCAGTCTAGAATATCTATGACATATGTATATGTCTATAAAGACAAACTCGCTTCATCTTAGCCTTCTTAAGCTTCTGCTCAACTGTTGGTCTTGTATTCAGCAAAGACTTTGATGTCTATTGTTTGGTCATCTACACATGACATAAGTATTCCCAGTTTAATACATTGTGAGATTCTTAGTTATTAAACGAAGTACAGAGCTCATTGATATATGGCCTGCACCAAAATCCATTATCAATTTTTTCTTTCAAATACATCCACCTAAATCTTAGTTAGTACTCATGTCTACGATGCATTTGTGAGCACTTGTCTAGTGAGTGTTTTGTTCAATTGTAACAATTTTTTTTGGTTTTGGACGGCAGTCGGAATATTATTTAGAGGCGGAAATAGCAATGACGCCGACGCCCTCACTGCATGGGGCCAATCCATTTCAAGTGGACCATCTCAGAAAAAAGTTATATTTTGTTGGTACATTTACTTATGTTTTCGTAGTTTAAAACTATTTTTTAAGCTTTAATTGCATCTAGTTCAAAAATGGCGGCTTTTTTGTTTCATTCCGCACGCCGGTTTTCGCATTTTCGGATACCAATAATTTTCTAAATTACTCAGCATTGGGTTGTCTTAGGCTTTTCAAATTAACTGCATTATGTTGAGTATATTTTTGTATACAAATTATTGTTCTATCAACTAACCTGATATGTTTTTGTTCATACGGTCTCTTTAGCCGAAATTATTGAACGCGAATGAACAAAATTTAATTTTCTTAGTAGGAGTAATTTCTAAAAGAAGGAACAGTTTGTTAGCTTAAATTTTTTCTAACTTACTTACATAAAATATCAACGATGAGTAGTTTATCTTTTAAAAATTACATCATTTAAAAAAAAAAAAAAAAATTACCTACATTATCACAATTGGAGGACCAGATAAAAATCATAAATTGCACATTTAAAAGGATTAATATGCAATTTCAATATGTCAACTTTTAGACTTAACTCAAAGTAAATATATAAAAAAATAGATTTCGGGCAAAAAATTCTTGATGTCCATTTTGGGAGAAGTGGAAATAAGATGCTATTTTATTATTTCTACAGCAATTTGAACAAAAAAAAATTCACTTTATTATAAATAAGCATATATACTACCTTATATATAATTTTTTTGAGATACAAAGTAATTCTTTTAGGATCAATTCAGTCTAATTGATCCAGGATACAGATATCAAGCATTTTTAACCGAAATCACAATTTTTATACTTACTTTGAGTTGACCTCAAAGTCTAAATTTATACTGAAATTAGATACTGTAGAGAAGTTTGATTTGTGTTATTTTCAGATCTTTATCTGGTCCCCCAACAGAGACAATGTAATGAAAAATTTTAAAAAATCGGATATCTAATTTTTAACGGGCTGCAATTTTTAAAGGATGGGCTGCTCACCAATGATATTTTATATGAAGTAACTTTCGTCTTGTAAATAAAAGCACATAGAAATATATTCTGAGAGTCTATTCCTTTTTAAAAAATAATGAATTTGACTACAAATAGTACATGTTTTGAATTTTTAGAACAAAATATACTGAACTCAATGCAGTTAATTTGAATAGCCTAAGATAACTCAGTGCTGAATGCCTGCGAACGTGAAAAACAGATTGAAGCCTTAAACAAAAATTGGCGCCGTATTTGAATCGGATACAATAAAAAAATATGTGTATGTATTTTTTAAAGACCAAAACATAAGGAAACTCACATACAAAATATGAATTTTCTGAGATAATCAAGCAACCAATTTTTTTCTGGATCACTTGGAAGGAACTGACCCTATGCGCTTATGAATTTCTTCTATAGTGTTTTTTATCAATGAATTATTTTACCACATTCATAAACGTAACATAGCTTATTGGATCTTTGCAGCAATAAAAAAACAGTATAGTTAAAAATAATTCATTTCATATTTCAATGTTTTCTTAAACAACCGCAATTTCAGCACAGTTTCTTTTCTTTACAAGTGCTTATTATATTAAAATTATATAAAGTTTACAAGTGCTTATTATATTAAAATTAACGATACTTAAATCATCATTATCCTAAACTGTTAAATATAATTAGTACCTCATTTTCGAGGCATAAGATGACCTGATACCTGACTACGGAGAGGGTTCGTCTAGGAGTTCAGATCACTTCCTGCCAAGTTGCCCCATTTAGTTATAAACTGTTTTATATAAACTCGATAATGGCTCAATCGCCCAACTTGATAACCGCCTCGCCGCAAGAGGGCGCAGAAGGTTCTTGAGGGTATTTAAAACCCTCCATACATCTTCCCTTAATGTACAGTTTTCCTCTGGGTTTTCATTTCAAATATATTTTTCGAGAAATCCATTAAATTCTTTATGTACTCATTCAAATTAAAAGTTTTTAATTGGCACACCTTTTTTTGGATATTTAATATGGTTTTCTCTGGGAAAAGAATTTATACCTTTTGTTTTTAATGTATGTTAATTTCCTAACAAATATCTTAAAGTCTCCATTTACCAGTGGCGTGCAGCGCATACAAGCAAAAAAGCTGTGCATTAGAAAAGATTCTGAGAAACAAATATTAATTAAATAATCCTTATCTTAAGAATAAGTTGATTTAAAATTCTAGCCGTAATTCGTCCTACGGCTAGAAGTTTCATTTCTGACGTTTCCTTTTAACGTGACGTGTCTGTTTTTTTTCGATTTAAAATTCTAGCCGTAAGCCTACGGCTAGAAGTTTTATTTCCGACATTTCTGTGCTTAACTTCATGTTAATTTTTCATTTATTTCGCCAACCAATTTTTTCCACAGATATAGTCAAGTTGAGGAAAAAACCGTGTATTTTTAATGCTGCGAGTTTTGTGCAATAGCGTCCTTCTTCGAAAGGTCCTATGCCAGGCGCACGTCATGCAGAAATGTTATTTTTTACAAATTCCACCCAAAACTTGCGGTGTAAATTTTATGTCTTTTCTATGGTAAATGTAAATACGAATACGACAAATACCATGTGTTATATGTCATATCATAATGATATCATAAAATGTTTGATTTATTTTTGTGCAAAGAAACGTATATCTGAAATTAGTATTGTTCCCGATTTAATTATATATAAATCGTCTTCGAAATATATTGAAATTTTTCGCCGTGTTAGCTATACCTATATAAAATATTTATTTATTTAGGAAATATTGTTTACAATACTTCTTTTATAGTGCAGTTATTTTTGTGGATTGGAGCTACATAAAATAGTTCATTATATAAAATTAATTTTTTTTTTAAATGTGTATACTTTTATAGATATATGCGTATATATATATTTTTAATATAGGTATATAGTCGGTCACAGCATAACCTAAGTTTATACCCACTGCACGCCTCTGACATTTACTTACCATCTGTTGTTAATCCATCTTAATTCGATCTCCGTAAAGTGAAAACAATCAAAAATATATTTATCATCAGCTTTTTTATCCCCAACTGGATAAAGCCTCTCCTAGTGTCTCCCTGTTTTTTTAATTCAACATGCATTGAAAATCGGTTATCAATTTGACAATTCATAACCGGTTTTGAAAGAATGTTTCTGTGTTATAGAAACAATTTATAAAAATAATATTAATTTTAAAATCTTTAATAATTTTATCTAAATCATACATATACAACACGTCACGTAATTAACGCACTCCTTGAAAGTACTTTGTTTAGAATACGATAATAAATCGATTTCACTTATTTTTAAAAAATTTTAAGGGGCGTAATTTTTTATTCTTAAAAAATTATAATAAAAAGTAAACAATTAAAATCAAATTAAGTCACCCCAAGAAGAGATGTCAATCCAAAAACAATACGAGACGTAGTTCAAGGTCACCAAAGTATTACTGTCTCACTTGTTGGAAACATAAATTCGTGGAAAAGAGCAAAACAGCACAACACTTTCTCTTCCGCTTTGCAAACTCGGGACATTTTCAAATAAAAGTAATTAGTCATAGTAGGTACATTGGCTTATTTTTGTGTCGTGTTTTTAGAAGAAATAATATTCGGTCGCAATGCCTTTTTTTCAATATTGGAAGATTAAATCAATATTCAAATGGAAAGAATAAAATATAAAGTGTATTTTAACGAGATGACAAGTGTAAAACATGAAATAGTGGCTGCCTTCCAAACAGTGAAAAGTGATGCTGAAAAAGTGTTCTGAATAAACTAACGCCCGGTTGATTCAAGTTGAATTAAAATAAAAGTTCATTTAAAGCATAGACTATTACGGAAACGGTTTGTTTAATTGGTGGAGAACGAAAAAATCTATGTTTTTTACTTTGATCCAACTTGAAGCAATCGGCCCTAAAGCGACAATAATTACGAAAACGAGCATCTTAGTGCATTGACCAAGGTGGTCAATGATATAATGCGTCAATGAAAGTGGTGGATATTTTAAAAGTGTTATAAAAGAAGACTTATGACAGTACCCGATTCTTAACAAAGTACTTTCAGGGTTTGCGTTGATTACCTGACATGTTGTATAGCCGCCCAAGTCCTAGCCCAAGACCTAGCAGCAAATATGTTGGAAAAACTCCCACTCTCTATTTCAAATATTGACATATTTCCCAAAAATAATGTCAAACTACTTGGAGTCTACTTGGATTCAAGCTTGTCTCTTAGTAAACAAATTAATAGCACAACCAGCTCTGCCTTCTATCATTTACGCCGCATTAAATCTATTCGCAAAAGCATCCCAACAGAAGCAACAAAATCACTAATAAATGCATACGTTATCTCTCGCTTAGACTACTGTAATGGTATCTACGCTCATCTCCCGAAACAGGAAATAAACAAATTACAATCTGTATTTAATGCCGCCGCAAGACTCATTACCGGCGTTTCAAAGTTTGGGCACATCTCAAACCATCTTCAAAACCTTCACTGGCTTAGATGTCCAGAGAGGATTGAATATAAGCTTTGCCTTACAATATTTAATGCTATTCACAACATGGCCCCTCAATACATAACCAACTTCTGCATTACATTCTCCGCAAATGATAGACAACTAACACTTCGCTCAGTATCAACATCTAATACAAATAGGTTAGCTGAAGTAAATCGCATCCACAAAACTAATTTCGGTGATCGTGCTTTCGCGGTGGCTGGACCAAAGTTATGGAACAAACTACCTAATAAACTGAGACAAACATACAGCTTACCACAGTTCAAAAAACAACTTAAGACGCATTTATTTAGACAATCCTATAATAACCTATAGAATCTGACCACAACAACGCTAGCTAATGTTTTCCACTCCTATTGTGCACTCCGCGAAAATACCTAATTCTTTCAGGCACTCCCAACTATTATAGTACTCAATTTTAATTATATTTCTTGTATGCCACCTAGTGAATAAGTAATAGTAAATAAGTTTTTTATTTTCTAGCAGTAAGTTGTTTTGTAAGATAATAATTTTTCTGTATAAAGCGCTCTTGAGGTGAGTATTCGCTAAAATGGCGCTATATAAGTTATCCAATTTTTTTTTTTTTTAAGAAAATTTAAACTGGGCCATCGTCCAATATATAATATTCCGTCATGCCATATTCAAATAATGAAATAAATAATGATAAATATTTTCTCCAGGTCGCGTAAGCGGGATCGCAGATGGACGCAATAATACCACTAAAAGTAATTGAATTACCGACATTTGTTTATTTAAATGCCATTAGGATAAAGGCAGCCAGCCGTTAACCGCTGGAACGCATAATCCATTTATAAGACTTTGAATTCGAGCCGGCTTATTTATATCACTTATTTGTGTGGACCTGTAAATATAGCCCAAGGTTTGGTGCCGGACGCTCAGTAAAAACTATAAATAATGGAACGAGATGAAAATGCTCGGCATGATTGAACGATAAACATGTAAATGTTCCATCGTGTGGAAGTTTTCCAGAAATTAGAACATGGGACAGACGAATTTCTCCACTCTTGAGGGAATTGGTAATGGAAAAGCTCTCCACATGAAGCAAAAAAGTAAAAGTAAGTATCTCACAGTATTTATACATGACTTATATTACTGTAGATGTATTGTGTGATATTCGTGATGTCACGTTGGCACAGAAAACGATTTTACGGAACATTATTTTTTTTCTTATGTGGCAACACGTAATTCGTATCGTACATCGAAATTAATCCTACCTCCATAGATCTGTTATTACTTTTTTCATTTCGACGTTTACCAGTTACTTTCTTCATTTTGACAAGTCTTGCTTTCTCTTGTGAACTTAAAGGACAGATTTTCTCCCATCCTGCCCTGTTCTCTATCTAAATTCTGATCTCGTCTTGTATTTAGGTTGTGCGTATGGACACTTCTCGTTTCGTCACCGCCGGATAAATGATTTATCGCGTGTTGGATCCAGCCGAGTGAGTTAAGTGTTTGATGAGGTAACAGCTGGAAGGGGCGCCTAGAGAAAAAAAGTGAGTGGAAACGTTCCTTCCCCTCTCGACCATACAGTCCACTTCTCGTCTCGTCACTCCTCTTAACTTCCCTTTTCCTAATCCCATTTTCTCCACAATTACCCCTTCATTTCTACGTGCAGGTCGAATCCTGCTTCGCGTACAGTAGGTATTGCAAGCTGTTAAGCACACAGGTAATACGATAAAAAAAGATTCTTACAGATTCGAGATAAACTTATTCAATAACTAATGAGGTTAATTTTTATATGTATTTACTCAAAGAAGAGGTCGTTTAGATGTCTTTCCATTACATCTGTAAAGAAACGTGAGTATAGTCATTAATCTAAAAAAATTCCGTTGTTCAAAACTGACTCAGGGAAACGGTTAGACTCAGTTAAACCTGGCTCCATCTAGCAAAATGTTATTAATATTAATGTGTAGATTCGTTGCAATAAATCAAGTTGGTAGAATTTCACTAGAAAATAATTTGTTTTTTATTGCAATGGGGAGAATTAAATCTAGAAAAAGTAAAATTGACGTTGCTCGGTAAATAGAGCAACAGGGGATATAATATAACCAAAGTTCAAACATCTCTGAGCAATGTCAATTTTAATTATCTACTTTTATTTAAAATACATTTTTTCGACTGAAAACCTTCTTCTACTTTTATTTTATTATTTTATTTTTTTAATTATAAATATTTTATTTATAAATTTATTTATTAATTTATCAACAATCATATTTAACTAATTTAATTTCAATAATCACCCTGCAATAGCAGATTGCCCATATAAAAAAAATAAAAATATATGTTTTCTTGTATGTATATGTACCTTTATACCAGTGGGTATAAAGTTAGGTTATGCTGTGACTGACTATACACCTATATTAAAAATATATGTATACGCGTATACCTATAAGGGTATATACATTTAAAAAAAAAATTTACTATATATAATGAACTAATGAACACAAAAATAACAGCGCTATAAAAGAAGTATTGTAAACAATATTTCCTAAATAAATAAATATTTTATATAGGTATACCTAATACGGCGAAAAATTTCAATATATTTCGAAGACGATTTATATATAATTAAATCGGGAACAATATTTCAATATACGTTTTTAATAATTTCAGATATACGTTTCTTTTCACAAAAAAAAAATCAAATATTTTATGATATCATTATGATGACAGATCGTATTCGTCGTATTCGTATTTACATTTACCATAGAAAAGACATAAAATTTACACCGAAAGTTTTGGGTGTAATTTGTAAAAAATAACATTTCTGCATGACGTGCGCCTGGCATAGGACCTTTCGAAGAAGGATGCTATTACACAAAACTCGCAGCATTAAAATACACGTTTTTTTTTTCTCGATTGACTATATCTATGGAACAAATTGGTTGGCGAAATAAATGAAGAATTGACATGAAGTTAAGCACAGAAAAGTCGAAAATAAAACTTCTAGCCGTAGGACGAATTACAGCTAGAATTTTAAATCAACTTTTTCTTTAGATAAGAATTATTTAATTAATATTTGTTTCTCAGAATCTTTATCAATGCACAGCTTTTTTGCTTGTATGCGCTGCACGCCACTGTTTTATAAAATTAAATGTCTGTTTGTTCTCTGTGTAATCCTATAACCTGATTGATCAATTTGGTTGATCAAAACAAGTTTTTATATACATATACACATTCTCCATTCTCCTGGATAGCTACATCCTCTTCATATTCAATACTGACCACAATAAAAATAAACAGACATGAACTAACGTAAATTCATGGTCCACAATTCGGCACCACGTGTGATGCCAATACGTTCGTCTTGTTTAAAAAAAATACTTCGAGCTCATTTTGGAATAAAACTTTTGAAAATATGTCTTATTTACTAGAGAATTTAAATTACACAAGAATAATTACTTAATTACTTTTACTGCAGTATTAAATCCCCCCCCTCTTTTGTATTAAATTTAAACTCAACTCCTGGCAACGTAGTATACAAACCATAATTATTCTACAAACCATCAAAAACTGATGGACCCTTTAATGGGAGCCAGAGAGGTCACATATACGCGGCAGAATATCCCAGAAATCTACCCACAGAAGATTCTGAACGGCCGAGAAAACCTGAGAACATTTCTAATATTTACAATTAACTGAGAATCAAATACAGGGTTATTCGGAAAACATTAATAACTTCGAAAGACTATATTCCTGCCTTGATTATGAGTCGTAAATTTTCAAGCTATCATGTCCTAATATCAACATTTATGGAGATATGCGACATCAAAGTGTGCATTTTTTTCCAATATTTCTTACTTATTTTTTGTAAAACGTTGGACTATCATAACAATAATCGATTACGAAAAATTCATTTGTTTCAATACAAGTTAAATAAAATGATAAAAAACCTGAAAAATTCCAATTGGAATGTTTTCCAATTGGAATTCGAAGGTTTTTATTATTTTATTTGACTTGTGTTAAAGGGAAAGAATTTTTCTTATTCGATATAAGTTACTGTAATGATAGTCCAACGTTTTACAAAAAATAAGACAGAAATATTGAAAAAAAAAAAAGAAAACTTTGATGTCGCGTATCTCCATAACTATTGGTATTAAGTCATGATAGCTTGAACATTTTCGACTAATAATCAAGACAGTAATATAGTCCTGCGAGGTTATTAATGTTTTACAAATAACTCTATATATACGCCCGCAGAAAACGCGTATTTTCTATCAGTGTGATTATCTTCAACTATTGACGAAATGAAGAAAAGAAGATTGAAACAGGAATATTGAATGGAATTGAATATATGGCCTACAATCAGGTTATTAAATGGTTAAAACAAGATCTAGATAAAAAAATGAGCTTTGGAGAGTCGTGCAACGGATAATTAATGGCATGCTGATAAAATGGAACTGAGGAAAATGTTACAATACATGCATGTTACATAACGTTTAAAAAATGGCGACCTCAGACCAATGTTGAAGGAATTAACCGAGGAAAAGTAAAAACTTAATCCTGTTCACATGTTCTTTAAATTCCATTCCCCATTACACTAAGGGGAAAAATTAAGCCTAATATAAAATGATGAAATCAAATGTTTTTTTCAGTCACATTTATACTTTTCATGACTAAATTACCATAATATAATTTTTAAACACAGCTCGTATCACGCATGTCATAGTACGTGCATGAACGACTTTAGCGTTTGCTATGAAAGTAAAAATATAAAAAGAAATGAACTACCACTTGCTTATGCCTCAAAAATACTGAAATATATCACAAAACATTTTCGCTTTGGAAATAAATCGGAAGTAGACATTACAACCAGATGAGATTTTTTATGAAAGTTTTTATGGTTATCCAAATATATATTCTTTGAAGACATTATTTCATAAACATTAAATATTTCACATATTATATAAAATAATTGAAAATTCTTTTCTTGAGAAACACAATTTAATATCAAATAATCAGTTCGGCTTTAGAGCAGGCAAAAGTACCCAAGATACCATAAACTCCCTGAATAAATATGTGTGTGAATCCGTAGATACTGGAGAAGAGGTCTTAGCAGTATTTTTAGATCTTGCAAAGGTTTTTTACACGGTTAACATCAAATATTATTGAGGAAAATGTATTTACTGGGTATAAGAGGTACGGCGCTTGATTTCTTTAAAAATTGTCTTGACAAAAGTAAACAAACCACAAAAATTGATTAAAATGGAAAAATTGAAAAAAATTGAAAAAAGCGATCGAAAAAAAATTTAATATGGTGTCCCACAGGGAAGTAAACTAGGCCCATTACTCTTTTTGATACATGTAAATGATTTATGTGATTTGAGAAAGGAGGGAAAAATCGTAACTTTTGCTGACGACACTGTGTTAATATTCAAAGAAAAAACATGGGAACAAGTAACTGGTACTGCAGAAAAAAAATTATCTATAATCAATAGCTGGTTAGATAAAAATTTGTTCACCCTCAATGCAGCAAAAACAAAATTTTTGACTTTTTCAATTACTGAGACAGGACAGCCCAACAACATAAATAATATTAAACTGCACATTAGTAATTGCGAAAATAATGTTGGTTGTAATTGTCCCAGTATAGGAAATTGTAAGTCAATTAAGTATTTAGGAATAATTATTGACAGACACATGAGATAGGAGGAACATATAGATGGATTGGCAAAAAGACTAAGAAAGCAGATCTACATCTTTAAAGTACTTAGAAATATTTTAAATATCGAAAAGCTGAAAAGCTGTTTACTATGCCTTGTGTCAATCCATCTTAAGTTATGGTATTGAAAGTTGGGGGAGTGCATCCATTATACACTTGCATCAGGTCAATGTAGCTCAGAAGGCCACACTTAGAGTAATTCACCATTGTGACTTTATGTATCCTTCTGAAGATCTATTTAGACAATTCAAGGTTCTGGATGTTAGACAATTATACATACAGAAAATTCTAACAACATTCCATAAAAATACAAACAATCTGCAAATTATGCCTGAAAGACCGCATCTAACTAGATCAAAATATAATAAAACGGGGGACCGTTTTTGGGAAAAAATGAAAACAACTTTTGGCCAAAGACTATTCAGTTTCCAAGCTCCTAGAATATATAACTTAAATAGTAAAAATATTCAAACCAGCAAGTATTACCAAAAAATTCAGAGTAAACCTATTTAATATTGTTTTCAATATGGGTAGAGAAAAAACTGAAAAGAAATTAATGGAAATTATAAAATAAAACTCTTTAGTTAAATGAGTATTATCATTATATTTTTTTTCTCTTCTTCTTCGTTTTAAATATTTATAAATTTTTTATCTTATTTGGAAAATACTGTTAGACTAATATATTAATTTATATAATGTATTTATCTAATTTAACTTTTTATTGTTAAATTAGATAAATATATTATATAAATTTTTTATTTTTATTTAATTAAAATATTTGTATTGTATTAATCTAATTAAAAAAATTTAAATGTACTAATTTACTTGAACTCTAAATTATTTATTAATTATATAAACTAATGAGTACCTATAGTCGAATATTGTGTTTTAAAATGAAATATATAACTTGCCCTAAAACAGGCCAGCCTAGTTGGGTAGTTACGTATTTTATTATATGATTGTATGATAAATTATTATTGTATAATTATATTTTTAATGTAATGTTATGTTAAATAAAATAAATAAATAATAAAAAAAATTACTGTAGTGATATTTTTTTAATATGAGGGAAATTCGAAAATTATCTCCACTTTTCGTTCTACAATCTATTTACACAGATATACACAAATAACTTGTGCATCAATATTTTTATATGTAAGTATTTTCGGAGAATGCAGTTATCTACTGGGTTTTGTAGCCAGAGGGATCTTTAATAACTAAGATAAATTATAAAAGTCTTAGAGACCAAACTATTTATATGAGAAACATGTAAAAGAAAAATCTTTTTATATGATTGACCAAGACCTACGACCTGTATGAACTGACTTAAGTGATCACTCTACTGCCCCCCTATTGTGATAAAAGTCTTCGATGTGTTTCAACCTCTTTCACACCCTCAACCAGAGAAATCAGATCACTGTTCGTCGTTCCTCATTGGTGCAAACTGCTGGCGGAGCGGACACGTTTACACTGTAATAGCCGGAAAGCAAATGATCTGATTGCGAAAAGATTTCGCACACGTGACCCGAATTGTACCAGATGAGCAAGGGTGTACAGAAGGCATTATGGCAACCGTAAGGGTGTGTTATAGCGAAAATCAGTATGAAAAACCCGATTTTCATTTTACTATCTTAAACTTGTAGTTTAATGGTCTTGTGGTTAGAACTCTCCTTGTGATCCAAAGATCGCGAGTTCGAATCTCACTCCGGACCAGCAAGTTAGTTCTATTTTCATTACACAAGCGTTCAACTTAATTTTAAAATAGTAAGAATATTGATGTGACACGTACTCCACTTTAAAAAAACTACTAATATTTTCGAAACATGTTAAAAAGATTATGAATGTTTGAATTGAATTGAACAAGAAAATTAAACTATTTTTATACATTATCCGAAAGACAGGAAAACTATTGCTTGCCCAACGTAACTTGGCGTGCGGCGAATTTTGAACTAAAACCTGCCCCGCTCGCACCCGGCGGTAACCCCTCGCACTGTCATTTAGTTCAATTTTGTATTTGATCGGGAGCTGTGACATCTTGATAACCAATATACACTGAATTATAAAGTACAAAACATCCTAAATAGTCCGGGACGGTGCAAGAACAATTGCCAATGAAGTATTAAAGTTTTGCGAAGCTGAAAAAGCGAATAATGGACCGATATTACCGTATGACAGTTTGACAGATAGAACGGCCGCCATTACTGCATGGTTTCTTTATTGCTGCCCGACCAAATTTCTGTATTTAATACGACACCGGTCACCGGACATTCTGTACATTATGTATTGTGTAATAAATTTACACCCTGAGAACTTCTGTTACGCGATAGGGACACCCTCCCTCGCACGTCAAGTTATAGTGGTACGTCTATAATAAAATATATTTTTGCAGATTCGACATTTTATGTAGGGATATATTTCACCTTTGTATTAAAATAAATAAATAAATAAATAAGAGCCACGCACACCAGGAATGAGAGGAATTTCAGTTCTAACAATCACACTACCACCTTGTGTCAAGTGAGTGCTTGCCTTGATGACAATCTCCCAGGACAACAGATAGGATGAAGAGGTGCAGTTATATTTGCTCTATCTTCTCCTAATTTAGCACAATGTATCATAGAAACCCGTCTGCACCGCCTACTCTTCTCTCACTGAACACTTTGGCCAACGTTGCTTAAGCATTATTTTGCGCAAGCAGAAGTGTCTGGATGCTCAAGGTAACCAACCTCTTTAAGCACTTATTGAAAATGTAAATGTCAAAATTAACTTTAATTCAACCCTTGATGTCTGAATAAATTTATATTATTGAAGTATCTACCTATACATTTTGTTAGCCGCCTCAATATATATTATATCATATTTCACTAAAAGCATGAAATTTTGTTTTAAATTTGTACTCGCAAAAATTTGCCGTATTAACTCGAATGTATTGCGGCGTAGAATTTATGTTTTGATGCAGACCCTTTTAGTCGTATTTTGACAAATTTCCCTATTAGCACACATAACGCGGTTTCAAATTTAAAGCGGGTCGTTAATCTTTCGTCAAAAAAAATCAACGTAATTTAATAAATATTAAATTTAATTAATAAAAATTAATCAATTAATGTATATTATAGATATCTCACAGAGACGAAACTGTATTTCTTATGGGAAAGTAGGTATAGAAGTCATTTGGGTGTACATAGGACTTATGACCTATCTTACGGTGGGCTTAAGTGATCACTTTACACAATGTAACATTCGCCATTTCCACCCATGATAGAATATACCATGCTTATTCATTTTTTGGAAGTTGTATGTATGTTCAAATTGCGTGGAAAGCTTTCACATATGAGTTGTAACCGCCTTTCCATGCGGCCTGTACAAAGCCATTTTCATTCACCTAAATCCCCACAGATGTCGCTAATGAGAAAATCTACAATTGATTTAGGGAATTTGAGAGCAATATACTTTATTGTGTAATGAAACTTATACAATATACTTTATTGTGTAAGATTTGAACAAACTCAAAATATTCTGAATAAAAATTAAGTTTGTTTTCATCACTTATATATTGAAAACATCAACATGTTTCAGTACCAATGGTTCCATCGTCAGAATACGATGTAAACCAACAAATTAAAAATCGAAGTATAGACCACAAATTGTTATTGTTCGATTTCTGATTTTTAATTTCTGAATATACATTGAGTATCTCGACGAAAGGCCCTGAAAATGTTGATATTTTCAATATGTAAGTGGTGAAATCAAAGTCTATTTTTATTAATTCTATTAATAACTATCTGCAATCCGTCAAAAATGACGGGACGTTTGTTTGCGTGTTTGCCAAGCCGTAGTTTGTATTTATAGTATCCTTTTGGCAGTCCATGGTGAAGCGGTGGAAGCAACATGCGTTAGGCAGCCGGTGCAGGTTTGCTGGTCCGAGGTTCAAGCCCTGTTTCTCCGATCTCCGATCTCCGATCTCCGACCGTTTAATTTGGGCTTTTTAGTCGTGAGTTCGAACAAAATTACGGATGTTACACAAATACTGACAGACGGACGGAGAGACAACGCAATTATTGCGTTTGATGTTACCAAGAATTTATTTTGCTCTTTTTGAAGAAAATATTAAATTGTTTACATACGAAAATTATAATAAAGTAAATTTCACTTTCTATTAAGTACTTAATAACGTATCGGCATATTCAATTTTTTTAGTTTCTGTGTAGAGTCGAACGAAAATTTTTTTAAACATAATTTTTTTTACACATAAAATACGAATAATCTACACTTCAAATATCATTAAAATATTATACGTTTTCTATCGCATACGTAATCATTCGAGTGTAAAAAATAAGCCTGGCTACTTGATAATTCATCAGTCAAATATCATCGTTTTTTCATAGCTTTTGAATATAACGTAAGAATTGATACATGTATAAAAAAAAACTTTTGAACGATTTTATGGTCCAGTTTTGTAATTAAGAATTTGGGTTACTAGTTGGCCTAGTTGCTGGTTGCATTCCAGGATACCAGCAAGATAGTCTTATTTTTAGCTTAAGTTAAGCTTATTTATAAAATAGTAAAAATATTCCGTGTTCACATTTCTATTAAAAAATATATATAATTGTAAAAATAAAAAATAAAACATTACTTCACCACTATCGTGTTATGTATTTGAGTTTGTACAAAATATTAATAAGAAATTAGTTTGTCTTGTAAACTTCCGTACGCGATATTTTTTGTGCGATGAAAATTATAAAGTTTTTATTATACTCCCTTTCTTTGTAAAATATAACAACAATTAAAGACGAATTAAAACATATAACATAACACTAAACTTACAGTAATTTAATATATTTCTAAAATGTCAGATGTTTTGAGCTTTAATAAGACTTTAGTTAGTAATAAGAATTTAGTCAATTTAGATTTTCGACATTCGTAGTGAAGTACCTATTATGTATACCGACGGAATAATTCAAATTTAGAAAATATTTCGCGACGTTATCGGGCCGCCGTTGCTAATCAAACTTTTCTAATGATTCCAATATGAAAAAACCATTAAAATTTATAAAAATCCGAAATTATACTATAATTATTCATTTTTTAAACGAAAATTTGATAGATCTTCTTGATCGTCGCCACGAGTCTGCTTGCCAAGTTTCAGCTCGATTGGATCATGGGAAAAGGGTAAAAAATCGATCCAAAGTTTTTTTGACGGCAAGCTGGCAAGCAAGCAAGCAGACGCCATGAGTATATATAACGATAAAGGGAGTAAAAACAGGACTTTTTCTAACATTATATTCGGACTACGTTAAAATTCAAGCATTAAACACATTTTATGAACCATTACTGAACCCCAATCGCTTCGGGGTTAAGCTCGCGATAAAACAACACGGTTTGATGTCTCTCATACTGGTCCTTGATTCCATCAACCACTAATTAGCTTTTCGCTAAAGAAAATTTCATTGATCTTTATGAAGATACGCTTTTTCCTAATTACCAACTGAATCGTCAACAAAAATATATCAAAGCAACCGGCACGAACTCGCTTTTATACACATCATACAGCTACCTTACTTGATTCCATTTATTCAAAAGGATATACCAAAGAAAATAAATTAGGGTAAATTTACCGAATTAACCCGAATATAACGAAAAGTTATTAAAAAAAAATAATATAAAGAAGAACCCTCCCTTCAAATTCGCTATCTAATGAACATGATCCAACTGAACGGGTCCATCATATTTCCGAAGCTGTTTTTTGAGCCGGTGTTTGAGCCGAAGAGGTGAGCCGGTTTGAGCCGAACTCAAATCAGTTACATTCAGCAAAGCAATCAATTGATTTTTTTTAAATTCATATTTAACATATTGAATATAAAAAGTGATACTTCGTAATTAATCTTTTTTCAATTAGGTTATTTTAATGATATCGAGTATGAACATTGAAATTACACATTTTTCAAAAACCCTTACTATTGTAATTGCACAATTTATTCATTTTATATTTAAAACTGTAACGCCAACATACTTTTTTCTCAAAATTGTTCTATATGCGCTAAAAGGGTATTATTTGACAGATAAGGAACTAGTGCCAAAGTCTGCTCAGAGATGGAGCCAGCCATAGTTACAAACCCTCACAGGAAAGGTGGTTGTCATTATATCAAGTGTATGTGTAGAAGGAATGTGTATTTGATTACACATTTTTATCGATTGTTACGTGGTATGCCTGTTGGAAGAGCCACAGCTATGCTGAACAAAATCGCTTTGAGTATTGGTATATTCCATGTGTCTGAGGGGGTTTTCCGAATCGGGATTCTCCTACACCTTTGATATGCAGGATTTTTATCATTTTATTTAACTTATATTGAAATGAATAAATTTTTCGAAATCGATTTAAGTTTCTGTAATGATAGTTACAAGTTTTTGTACAAAATAAGTCAGAAATATTGAAAAAAATGCCAATTTTTCTATCACATAACTCCATAACTATTTGTATTAGGTTATGGTCGCTTGAACATTTTTGACCCATTATCAACACGTCAGGAATCCATCTGTAAAGTATGGTGGACTAGTTCTGTTACACCCTGTTTATATCACACATAATAAATTCGTTGTCTGTCTGTCTGTCTGTCCCCGTATCTTCATGTAGCATCCATATTTTTCTTATTTAAAAACGGAATTAAACGGCCGGAGATGGGGCTTGAACCCCGGTTCAGCAAACCCGAAGGCTGCAACGATAGCGAAGTTGCTACCGCTGCCTCTCCGCGGACCTCCAAAAAGATACTATAAATATATACTAGGGCTAAGCAAAGACGCAAACTAATGTTTCATCATTTTTGACTGATAACAGCTAGTATTTATAATAAAATTATTAGAAATAAATATAGAATATTTTTTCTCGAGCAACGCCGGGTGTATACAGTTTTATCGCCGCATGATTATCGTATTCAATGCACGCGTATTTTGAAGGCAAAATTATTTTAGAAACGCTCAGGAATTTTTAATACTTTAATATATGTAAAACAGAATTCAAACAGGAAGTAGTGTATTTACTTCCTTTCGGTCATGCGTGTCTTGCGTTCTCAATCATTTATTGTATTCGGGAGTCAATAACAGAACGCATTAGAATTTAATGAAAATTTTGCAGTTTTATTATTTTTCGGTTTTGTATTTATTTATTTCACTTATCTGTAAATCTTAAAGCAAAATTCAAATTTTAGTTTTTACGAAACGGAATGATATAAATATCTATAGCTATACCGCATTCAAAAGAATGTGCGTAAAAAACATGTGTGTTGTTACGATGCAAAAAGTGAAAACAAAATAAGCTTTTCTAGTAAGTTAGTAACCTTTTTTAAACTAAAAAATATATATTTATTTCGAATATCATATTGAGGCTTGTAATAGGGCTTGCCAGGCAACTTTTCCTCCGCTTTCTTCTTACCGGACAAAGCTAGGGAATGTTTTTTTGATTGTGGTCGACCTATAACATAAACAATGCGAAATATTTTATCGAAAATAGAATAGTATTTAACATTTTAACAAAAATTATCATTTGATTTTACCTTACAGCTTATAAATTATTTTTTCGTTCGTATAACTGCTATTCATTCAATCAATCATCACATCAAAGAATATAAATTAATTATTAAATAGTAAATTGAATAAACAGGTCCTTTTTGCAAATAGTTATCTTTTAAATTTATTTTCATATTAATTAGGTACTTTATATTATTATTTTCCATATATAACTTTTTAATATTTTGATCTATACTTCGATTTTTAAATATTATTTTTGTTTTCCTGATGAAGAAGCCATTGGCTATGAAACATGTTGATTTTTTTCAATAAATAAGTGGTTTAAACAAAGTTAATTTATATTAATTATAATTATGTTACCACAAAATAAATTTGCTACATTTGAAGAAGAAGTAATTATTTTGCTTTTCTTTTTTTTTAAGGACACAAATTTATTATTTCTCGAATGATATTCCGTCAACATTTTCGGTTTATTGATGTGTAACATCTTTCCTCTCGCTTTCCTGCAATCTGTGGTAGTGATTTCGTGAAAATGGACGGAAATGCTTAACAGTAAATAAGACGCAGGGGAAACGCGCGCAATGTCATTTGATCAGTGAGCGCGCGCACAACGCGCGCGACAGATAAATCGTCGTTTATAAACAATGAAATCTGACAGCCGTATATTAAATGATATAATTGTATTTTTTTAAAACCAGTATGTGATTTTTTTAAATAGAATGAAAGGTTGATATGTTAGTTAGTGTTTATGATGAGAATTCTTTTTCTTTCGGGGAAAATTAGACGGTGCGGATCAAGTCAATAACTTTCTGTCACCTAAAAAATATCACATTTGGACATTGATAGACTGGCTTCAAAAATATCAATTTTACAAACATGTTGCGTATTGTTGATATTCAATATGTTATATCTCGAGATGTATTTCACTTATAAAAAATCTGTTCGACAAAAATTAAGTTCGATATGTCTTTAAACGATTATGTCAAAACAAAAATGGCCGTAATGGATTCTAATCGTAAACGAAACCATTTGTGTGTTGACGAAAAACGTTGATTCAAATCAACTGAAGCAGTTAAAATATTTTGCAACTTGTAAGGCGATATAATATATATTGGTGGGCATGTTAAGGTACCTACATTAATGGTGTAAGGTCAGAGAAATGCACGCAATTTTTTTTTTTTTTTTGATTTGACCATTATTTAATCAAGGCACTGCGTAATGTGGCATAAATACGTTGTGTCTTGATTAAATATCTAAAATTAGGAATATCGACAAAGATTTTGATATTTTTTTTGTATATTTATTTATTTACTTTTTTACGCCCATTACAGGCTTTTACATAAAAAAATATTACATAAAATCAAAAAGTATATACATCAAACAATATTGGAAATAAGCAACAACATATAAAATATATGAATGTAAAGTACATGTATAAAAAGCAATAAAAGGTATAAGCAGTGAAAGAATCAGGTATAGGCATTAAAATATGAGTATAAAAATTAAAAATATAAATTTAAAACATAATATAAGCATTAAAATATCAGTGTAAAAATTAAAAATAAAAATTAATAATATAAAGTTAAAATATAAAATACGGAGTAGTAATCTGTATAAAAAAAATGTTTATATTTTTAAATTATAATATCTATTATTTTGACTATTGAAGTAAAAAAGATGTTAACCATGTAAATAGAGTTGAAAAACACAAAAAAATAAAATATTAAAAAAAATTTTTTTTGAAACAATAATTGAATGTAAAAAATTGACAGTTATTGCAATAATTTTGATAAGTTTAGTATATGTAATCATTTATTTGTAATATTATTAAAAAAAGACATCTCACAAGGCCATTCAGTCATATAATAAAAGGCCAACAAAGTGGAGCAATTTTCTTCACTTTTAAAACATGGTAGGTTTGCTTTTTATTATTTAATTATATAATATAGTTTGTGCCACTTTATCAAGATATCCGTATTTAAAATATATTTATCTGATGAATAAATTTTAAAATGATATATTTCCAAAAAAATGTGATAAGAAACGCAAGAGAAGATATGAGAAAAAATGGTGAAATTTGCTCACTACCGGACGATCGCCTTAAGTAATTAATTATAAGAAACTTATTATCATAACAAAGTGTATTGGGAAATCAATTTTAAAATTAATCTTTCATGTGAACTATTCGACATCATGCTTATTTTAAAAACGAAATACATTAGCTATCATACTAATTTGGAAAATGGAATAATGTTTACATTTAATTAATATAATGACCGTTAAAGAGATCAGCTAACATACTAATTTTGAGAACGAAAATATTAAATTATCATAAATTCTAGGAAGTTATAGACGGACAACTAAAATATTATAATTGGGCATGGTTTTGGTTTCAGAAGAAGGAACACCGATAATAACATACTAATAAATATCACGACCTACAAAAGTACCCAACTCATTAAATAAAAAGTTATTTTATTTAATGTATTCTGGATAGTACCCATCTAATTTAGGCGGGCAGAATTTTTTAATGGTATAAAATAGAATTTACGCTGATAGCATTTTTTAAAGGCGTAGAATCAAATTTACGCTAAAAGTAGGTATGTAACAAAATAAGATTATTAACATATATTTTTTTTAAATAGAAATGTAAACATGGAATACATGTCTCTTCGATATTCTTATGTATTTTCAAAATAAGATAAACGCTCGTGCTACGAAAACAGGACACAAATAAAATAGTAATTGCTGGTGTCCTGGAATGGGGTTCGAACCATCGACCACCAGATCACTACGCGAGCGTCATAACTACTACACCAACAAGCTACTCGATGGGTTGATAATTCTGATTCGAAACTATCGCAAAAAAGAACGAAATTAAACATGGTCAAATAATTAAAGGAAACATGACAAATGGTCAATATTGCTCGACGCGTTAAAGGTGGATACTTAATTCTAAAGAATAAAGTGACTCTCCTTCTTGTCCTCTATCCGTTCAATGGACGTTAGCTATCATCACTTTATTTACTGTGGGCCTGAATATCTCTACAGTAGATTGGCCAAACCACTGTATACGGTTTTCAGCCATAAGGTTCAAGATCACGTACTTCTCTGGATGTCTCATCACATGTCCGAAATATTGAAGTTCTCGGATTTTTTTAAGAATAAAAGAGGCGTTGGAAGACCTCAAAAGAGATTGGCCGACGATATAATCGCTGTGGGGGGGAAGAAATGGCTACAACAAGGAAGGATGGAAGGATATGAAAAAAGCCTGTATCCAGCGGTTAAGAGGTGGAGGCTAAAGAAGTAGAAAAGAAGATTTTTCTTATTACTTATTTTTCTTCGTTCATCCTAACTATTAGGTAGGTAGGTAGATGAGTATTCTTTTGTAGTTCCACATCTCGAATATTTCAACTTACCTTATCAATTTCCCGGTAAGAGTTTATGTTTGCATTCCATAAAATAATATCGAAAACACTACAGCATCTGACTATTAAGATTCATAATCTAAGGTTGGGATCAGAACATTTGTTTTATACAAATAATAATTACACGAGCTCACTTAATGCGACACTTCATTTCAACAGAGATTATACAACACTGTACATTCTCTAACTTCGTTCTAGCCATATAAAGACTTTCATTATCAACTGCATTACGTTTGCTAATAAGCAAGTATTTTGTTTTAGTTGTATTAGGTCTAATCCAAAATTCTCATATGTATTCACTACTTGGTTTAGCAGAAGTTGTAAATCCATCTAAATGTTACTTGCTAGATGTGGTAGTGTCTAGAATATTTTAAAATGTGGCTCATAGAAAAATTCTTGAAATACAATCAGCAAACACAGCTCGCAATAGCCGCGACACATACCACTATACAAGAAAAACCACTGGCTACATGTGCCACGCATCTCCATGGGCAATCATTAGCTGTAGTTGCCCCTCTCCAGCGAATTCACTCTAACGCCCTAATAGTAAAAGTGAAATTGCTGGCTTCCTCCGTATCGACTCCGATCTTGACAAGTAGTAAGACGATTGTAAACTTATATACCAGCGCCAATCATAAGTAGCGTTCTATCTTAATCACCCCTTTTGTCTGCTTATTTTAACACAGTATACAATTCATATAATTGGCGATACACATAAGCACGAGGGTATGGCACGAATTGGGGGCACCCCCGCTTTCACGAACCGTAATCCCACTCACATATCATACACTTACTCAATAAGTAGCTTTCATCCTTTCACAAAAGCTAATAAGAATGAGGAGTTAATGTCCGTTGTCAAGCAGCGACAAATTGGTTATTTTGGTCTTCTGTTGAGAGGCCCTCAGTACCAACATCTACGCCTTATTATAAAAGGAAAAATCGAGAGGCCTAAAGGAGTAAGTAGGGGACGAGAGCTGAGGAACACCCTTGATCACACCAAACTCACAAGGGTGAAGAAGCTATTCCGTCTAACATAGAATAGGAAGGGGCCTACACACACCAGGGAGGTAATTGTAAAAACGCATACAGATTTACTTTTATTATTATTTTATTATTATTCTGGACTGAATTTCCTTGTTATGTTTTTGGATTAATTTATTTTTCTAAGATAAAAAATTTTGAGTGCGTTAAGTTTTTTTTTCAAAATCCACAAACTTATTTATTATTCTTCTAATAATTTCAAGATCTTGAATTATTAATGACATTCTCTTTACACGTTTACAAGATTTGATATAATATATTATACGTTTGAAATACGTAGTAGCAAAACGATACAAACATAAGAATATTAATAATCTAAATATTTTAAATATTTTATTAATCCTACTATTATTAAAAATAATTTCTCATAAAAACTCGAGTTGGGCTTAGTCTACTTATCCTGTTCTTAGACTCGTTATGATAATCGAGAAAATATATTTTGAAAATATCATCGTCATCACGTGGCCACGATGTATTGAAGATCTTTGTTTTCTCGTGTAGTAGATGTCGCCATCCCTGTATATTATTGAACCTTCTTCTTCTTCTTCGTGTTCGCTAATCCAATATATCCAATAATAATAATTTCGTTGTCTGTATATTCATCGGTCCGTCCATTACTAATTAGAATTAGTATTGAAGTCCTTCATTGTTGAAGGGTTATAGCTTGTATACTAGCGAAGAGAAAAACTACATTTCAAAATAAGACTATAGCACTCACACGTTCACTAATTTGACTACAAAGTGTGCGATACGTTGGTAGTGATAATTCTAGTACTAGTCCATTCAAAAATTGAAGTGTGCGATTTGATGTGTGTAGTTCGAAGTCCTATGCACTTTAAAATTTGCAGTTTGAAGTATGTAATTTGAAGTTTGAGGTGTATGCAGTTTGTAGTGTGCAGTTCACTTACGAACTTGTGAAGCGTATACTTCAGTATAATGTAGTACTACACTGTAGTATAATGCTATTATGTGAGTATCTTGGAGTAAGCATTATTGAACTGTTATTACGTAATCGAAATACCTTTTGTCTGCAAAGATGTCTGTTATAGTAAAAAATTACGAGAATATATTATAAAATATTTTTAAATTATTTATTTAATCCCAATTTAAAACGTCATTTGTGTTTTTTTTTTCGTTTTATCTAAATTAGAATTACTTAATTGAAATAAAAATAACCTTAATTATCTGTTTTGCCTGGGATTCATAATTTTTTATCTGTAGAATGGTATCTGCAAACTTACTGTCTTAGGATTAGATTGAATTTTAAAACTAAAATGTAACACGTAATGATACATGTATGTAACACGTTTTGAAATGATATCGATATTTATTTCAAATAAATCTAATGTACATATCTGTGTCAAAAAAATAACAGAACCGTTCTTTTTTCACAAATCTCATTCAAATTCAATTAGATTATCTACTCGTTACGTTTTCGATTATATAAAAAAACAACATATTTGTATACTTGATAATTATAAAAATTTTATAACAGTAAAAAAAGTAACGCAAATATTTAAATAAATAGTGAGTTTAATATTAAAAATATTATAGAATTTTCAAATCTTTCGCCTAACATCTTATCCGTTGCTTTAAATCACGCAATGAATAAAACGCCAAATTTACTATAAACAAAGCTAATCTTATAAGATTAGCTTTGTTTATGGTACGTTTATATGAAAAAATTCACACTATAGTGTAATAAAAATTTGCCCAAATTCAAGAGACAGTAACCTTTGATCATTTAAAAATTTTAAAAACCCAGATTTCAATATAGACGATATCTACTAGATAATATCGAAAATTTTATTTCATAATTAAAATATGCGATTCACTTTATCTATGCGGGAAATATTTACAAACATGCAGGAAAAATCTCCCAATGCAGTATCGTAGGTTTAAATAATATTTTTTTATAAAAATAATCTCTCCCCTCGGCTCATGCCTTCAGCGCTTTTTAGTTTTTCGTTGATGCATGTTTAATGTTTTACTTGGGGCGAGAATGTTTTCCCATTTTTCTACGAAATATTGGCAACATCTTTGTCCTAAAGTTGTTTCGGCTTTAAGAATTTGTAGAATATTTTCAGAATTCTTTCTACATAGCTGTTCTGTTTCCTTGGTTCGAGAACTCTGACCACTCCAGAACCTCTTCAGAAGGTTGATCGCTATTATTTCATGTGTGTAATATCGATGTGTATGTGTGTATAACACAGGGGAGGAGGGATTTCGGAAAGGGAAAATAGATTATTCTATTCTTTCATATTACTTAATACCTGTAAGTCTTATTTTCCCGTATTACTGATTAAAATTCGATATACGATATACGTCAGTGGCTAAGGATACCAATATATAAAAAGTAATTACATTATTTTGCGTATCATAAATATTATCCTCTTTTTTTATCTTATTCCCTCTATATTAGCTTTATTTACTTTATTTTTGATGTTTATTTTGTTCCATTTTATATATGGCCTTGTAAATGAATTTACATTAAAACAACGTAGTATTATATAAAAATAGATTATATTATAGAAAAATAGATTATATTATAGAAAAATAGATTATATTATAGAAAAATAGATAAAAATAGTATTATATAAAAGACAGAAAAAAAAAATTAAAGCTTTTCATAACAAATTTTTTGCACTGTAATTTTTATTTCTTTATTTTTTCTATAATTTTAGTATCTTTTATATGCTGACGAAGATTTCGAATCCATTAAACAATTTTCTGAAGTATTTTTGTTTTTCTTCTTTAGCCTTGTACTTTCGCCACTGCATGTAGTGTATGAATGCAAAACTTTCTGTTTTTGAAGTGTCTGGGCGATAATTATATCAATATTTATTCACTTATTCACTGACTATAATTTTAGTTCATTGAATATTTTTGTATTTTTTATTCTTCTATTGCATTTCAATATAATACGCATTGCTTTGTTTTGTACTATTTTTAGTTTCTTTAGCATTCCTTCGATGATTATTAATACGTAGGCTCACTGATACTCTATTTTTCTATGATTTTCTACTTTCTTTTATTCTTTCGACTCATTCAATATATTTGTATTCTAATCATTACACTACAGCTAGCAGCTAGGTTTCTTTAAGCTAACAAAGGTTTTTTTTAGCTAACATTTCAAGAAAACAATATATGCAGGGTGTAACAAAGCTAGTCCACAATACTTAATTTTATCCTTTTATTTGACTTGTATGAAAGGAAATTGATTTTTCATATTAGATGTAAGTTAGTGTAATGATGTCCAACGTTTTGCAAAAAATTAATCAAAAATATTGAAAAAAAAATGCAAACTTTGATATCGCATATCTCCTTAACTATTAACATTAGGTCGCGGTTGCTTGAACATTTTCGACTCATAATCAAGGCAGAAATCCATTTGTAAAGTATTGTGGATTAGTTCTGTCACATGCTGTATAATATTTCTACACAATAAATAAACTATATTTATAATAATTAAATTTTCTTTTAAAGGAGGGTAAGCGTTAATATTTTCATTCTGTTATTCGAATATATGATATGTTATTAATACACACATGCAATGTTATTAAATAATATGCATATGTCAATAATTTTACAAAAGATACAAACAATGTGCGAAATACAGTCAACAACATTTTAGAAGCATTTATATTATGGATAGTCATAAATTATCTCCGCTAATATTCAAAACATATCGATCCTTTGGTCGGCAGAGACACATTCATTTCTGCACACTAAACTTTCATCTCTATCAAAATAGTCCCCTTGGTATTGCATACCGTGTGCACGAATAAATATGTTTCCAGGGACCAAATATTCGATAACATCTGAACACAGTAGCGAATGATTTATCAAATAACAATAGAAGGATTGCTAAAGAAACTACAAATAATACAAAACAAAGCGATGCGCATAATACTGAAGTGTAATAGGAGAACTAAAATAACAAAAATGTTGAATGCCCTAGGACTGGAAACAGTAAATAATGTAATGGTGCAAAAGTGAATAAGGATTTTCATTCCTACAATACAAGAGGAAGCGACAACATAAAACTACCAAAGAAAAAGAAAAACACCTCACAAAATAGTTTGTATGATGTATAAAGATATAAAAATCTTCGATAGCCTGCCAAAACATGGAGAATATAATGAGGTTTAAACTGCAGTGCAAAAATTTTATTATAAAAACTTTTAAATGATTAGATGGAATGCAATATGTCTAAGCGAAATCATATATTAGCCCACGCAACATTATGTGTGGAACTAAATTATTCTCAATTAAACATTCTCATTAGTGGCACTTGAGCATGCGCAGTATTGAACTTCTTGAACCATTGCTATTTAGTAGCATGTGTGTATGCACATTGCTAGTAATGAGCATGCTCAAACTAGCAAGCTAAAAATCAACCGCCGATTGATTTATGAGCGTGCCAATGTCATTCACCACGAGAAGGAGAAACAGGCTTGCTTATGAGCATGCTTATGTCATTCGCAGCTATTATCGATTATCAATGCGATCTTCTCAGTCCGCGACAGAAGAAACAAATATGGCGCGTTGGGGAGATGACAAAACATTACTTTTCGTGACTTATTATAGGAATATCGAATGTAAGTGAAATACTCGGTCACCGCTATGTAAAAATAATATTGCAAGAAATAATGTTTATGAAACTTTATTAAAAGACATGAATGATTCAAATCTTACAATAAAAATTATAAAAACTAAAATCAAAAATGTGCGGATGGAAACTCGGGAACTTTTTTAATTTATTGGTTCACTTGATTTTCCTGTTTCAGTTTGCAAAGTTTCCATTTTGAACAAGAGCGTCTCTATTCTATAACAAGAGCATGCCATTAATAAGCATGTGTCGTTGATTGTTAGCTTTGAGCATGTTCATTCATGAGCATGCTTGAAATAAGCATGCCAATAACGAGCAAGTGGGCACAGTTGTAAGAGCATGCTAATGAGCATGCTCAAAAATATGCATTTGTATCAGTACCTTAAAACAAATACTTTTTTCACATTAAGTTAGTGCTAGACCTTATTTGCGCTTTACAGTATTAATGTGTATTTTTTTATTCTACCAAGTCACATTTATATAACAATACGACACCGAGTTTTTAATATTTTTTCTGGTCGGCAAAGCCCTCGGGAACGAAAGGTTTTCCAAAATTATACGCAGCTGCTGACATGTCGTTAATATGTCTGGAAATGACGTACATTTGCCTTCAGTTAATGACATAATCCGTATGCTTTATTTCAATTTTAATGGCGTAGTTATTCTAACGGTTGTGTACGTATTAATAATGCGGAGTTATATTAAATTAATTTATCAGTTTTTATTTTCGTTTATTTTTAATTTCGTTTATCCCTTAAATTATTAAATTCTACCTACATCACCACTTATATAGTTTTTATTTTTCTCTTTCTATCTTTTTTTTGAAGTGTATTTATTGTGTGGAAAAGATAAAGATAGAAATTACTAAAAACGAATATCATATTTTACCAGAATAGTGACGTACATAGACAACACATAAGAACAAGAGTTTATATAGCAAGTGATGTACCGCTAACTAATAGAGAAATGGATTCCTATATACTGCAATCGACTTTTATAATACAATTTCCAATAACATAAAGGAACTAAATAGTCTTAAACTTTTCCATAAACAACTAAAAAAAATTATTTTCGGAAGGAGGTAAACTATTCAATAAATCGATATGTCGATAGTAAACGTGTGTACTTAATTTTATTTTCATTTTCTGTTTAATGTTCCCATATACCAACATAAAATTGCTGTCTGGGGACTAATTATTTATTTTTCCAAATATTGTTGTTACTTTTAATGTTCTAATAATTTTCTAAATGTATTTTTGTATTTTTCAATCATATTTTCTTATTTTGATGTATAGATTAATTCAAATAAAATTTTAAAACCCCTGAAAAAATTCCAATTGGAATTTGAAGGTTTTTATTTTTTTATTTGACTTGTATAAAAGGAAATGAATTTTTAATATTCGATATTAGTTACTGTAATGATACTCCAACGTTTCACAAAAAATTAAGTCAGAAATATCGAAGAAAAATGCAAACTTTGATGTCACATATCTCCATAACTATTGATATTAGATCATGATAGCTGAAAAATTTTCGACTCATAATCAAGGCAGGAATGTAGTCCTGCGAGGTTATTAATATTTTCCAAATAACCCTGTATATTATTGTAATAGATCTGAGGAACGTATGTCGCGACGCCAGAAAGAAACTGCATGACAGAGAGAGAGAATGTATAAAAAGGCGCGTGAATGTCGAGTCGAGCCTCTTCTACTACCATTGTTATCCAGACCGCATCTTACTGTATAAACGATTGTCTAAACCTTTATTGTTACCGAATAAATACTTACGAGAACGAAGTCTTTACTTGGAGCAACCTAATCCCGAAACAAGAGTATTACAATTATAATCCTACAACCTTTCTAATATAAATTTTACATACCTACTTCATTTTTAGGACACGGCGCAAAGCAAGACCACATGACCTTCCACGATCCATTCCAAATTTTGCTCAGGTGTACTCTAAGACTCTGAAGAAAATAAAACTACCCCATCCGAATAATAAAATCCAATGAATGCTGAGGGCATCGCTGCCCCTGCGTTCATTGAATTTTGCATCACAGTAATATAAAAGTCAGTAGAGGATCCAGACCGATAGTATTATACTGGGTGTACCAGACTAGCAGCAGAAACTTGGCCGGTAGATTCCTGCCTATCCTAAATATACGAGCAACCATGACCTAATATCAACAGTTATAAAGATACGCGATATCCAATTTTGCATTTATTTTTGAATATTTCTGTTGTATTTTTTTTAAAAGGTTTAATTATCATTACGGTAACTTATGTCGATTATGAAAAATTAATTCGCTTTAATACAAGACGAATAAAATGATAAAAACCTTGCAAAAAGTGAAAAAAGTTTTTATCATTTTATTTAGGTTGTATTGAAACAAATGTATTTTTCACAATCGATATAGATTACTGTAATGATAGTTCAATTTTTGCAAAAACTAAGTCTGAAATAGTGAAAAAAATGCAAAATTTGATATTGCATATCTCTATAACTATTGATATTAGGTCATGGTTACCTGAATATTTTCGACTCATAATTAAGGCAAGAATCCACCTATAAAGTATTGTGGACTAGCTCTATTACATGCTGTATATGGATATATGCTTGCGGATCGATGCTTTATATCTAAGTAAGCTATTAAAATTCTAATCATTCATTATCTTCGTCTTCCAAAATGAGCATTCACTATTTTCAATTCACTATTTTTTCTCACATGTTCTCTAGCGTTTTTTATCACATTTTTGTATGACAGATATCATATTAAAATTTATTCATCACGTTCCATATATTTTAAATTATTTAATCATTTAGTTAATACTATAATATTAATAATAATAAAACCTACAATGTTTAAAAATTAATAATAATAAAACCTACATACAATGTTTAAAAATTAAAAAATCCATTCATAACATAAGCAGGAATCTACCATCGGCCAAGTTTCTTCTATTAGCTCTGGTACCCTGTATATTTCAGTACCTACCTACCCTCGATAAAAAGGTGCAGATAAAAGTTAATTGTTGGGATCATGTACGTTATGTATTTTCGCGAAACTTTTATTTTTTGAATCGTTCACTTTAAAAAAACAAACACATTAATAAGAAAACCGTGACACTAAAAAGTTAAGGGATTTTACTGTCGTTCGTAACAACGGTAATGACCCTGCAAGTGCAGCAGAGTGGGAAGTTTATGTGCTCTTCCGATGCGTTAGGGTTTCACTGTAAGGAAAGGGAAACAAATTGGTACAAAGTTCGAACAGATAAAAAAATTGGTGACTCGTTAAAAGACGCACCATTAATTCTTTTCTCTTTCACTCGAAGAAACTGAGGGTAAATTACATCGCCTCACTTTACTGACGACCAATCAGTAAAAAAAAATTACATCTCTCCGTCAGTATTAAAATGTTACATGTTCTTTCTAAAGCTTGTTAATGGAAGGCTACTATACCGTTGAATAGGAAATGATTGTTGGAAAATTAAATAAAACCTTAAAAGTTCTAGATGGATGGTCCATAAACTGCAAACTCATGTTTGTATAATCTTTAACAGACGAGATGAGAGTGAAATATGGGAAATCTTTTCAACTAAACCTTTTATAAAAATGATTATATATTCCTTTATACATATGTATATATTTTAAATCTTTTAATATACCTATATAATTCAATTTATGATATCTCAATCAAACCTTTTTTAAATAAAATGTCAATTTATGATACCTCAATCAAACCTTTTTTAAATAAAATGATAAACGTATACAATTTAATAATTGATAAAAACTATGACATCTTCTACATAGTCACGCTTCTTTTTAATTTACGTCTAACGTAATTTTTAGCGGCCCTCGTATCCTAGTGGTCATGACACTGTCTTCCGACACCGAGGTTCGATTCTCGGTGAAGTCAAAATAAATCTTGTTTTTCGTAATTTACTCAAGAATGGGCGTTATTGTGATGTGTTTTGCTTCAGTTATTGGGTTTTTTGGCCTATTGAAGCGATAAAAATAAAAATGATAAAAAAATATATTTAAAAAATTTATAATAAAAAATGCTTTCGCTATGTCTTCAGCCTGGAATATACCATTTCTTTTAACTCGTAATCATTTTCAAAATTTCGTCCTCTCAAATTATCTATGCTGATACCTCCCGCTACTGCAAAGTTGCAAATGCTTAAAAAAACACGCCAAACGGGCACAAAGCGTACGCGACTCCAACGCTTTTTCATTTTCTTCGTCGGTCCTGGCGCAGTCGGCAGTGACATGCGCGCGCTTCCTCACCTATAAGTAAATCAAATAATATAAAATAAATCCCCGGCTAACATCTGTCCCTACCTGTATGATCACGCTAATCCTGAGAGCTACTAAAAAAAATTTAGAAAGATTTTAGTTTTTTAAAAATTGCCCTAGCACATATAGGAGCTAAGCATTAGCGGTATTAGTGAATCAAGTCGGAAAAAATTGCTGCTAAAGGGCTCTCATGGAAACGCTCCTAAAAGAGATACAAAAAAAACATGTAGGTAGAAAAGAATTGTGTAAAATTAAATTATACTACAAAAAAGTCAATGGTAGCATATATGTATCTATCTTTTAAGGATAACTATTTTTAACTATTTTTGTCTATTAAATTTCATTAAATGTACAACTAAGATAAAATGGTTAAGTTTTCAGTAATTTTGACCAATTCATTATTAACCCTTATCAAATTAAACATCTTACTAACCTTAAGCATTTAGCGAAGATCAAAATTGTTAAAAATAAAAATAAAAAAAATTACCGGGCAAAGCTGGGCCGGATCGCTAGTACAAAAATTTATAAAGTAAACATGTAATTAACCTGAAAAAAATTAGATCGAGTCCACAAGTACCTTTGTTTAAGTATTAGGAATACCTCTTTGCCTTACTTTGAACACAGGAGCCCGGATGTTAGAGGCGGTTCCCCTTAATACACTTTATATTTATACACTTTCTGACAGACCTTCAGTGGTGAGTCCTTTCAAATCCTTTCGATTTGCACGAGTAGTGACCAAACACATTCAAACATTTTACGTATTCCTTCAGCGAGCATTAATATACATGGGGAATGCTGTTAGTCTGAAATTTCAATCTCCATTTGCAATGTCATTCATGCAAACGGGATTGAAATTTCAGACTAGTCAAACATTCAAAAGTCAAAGTTTGCAATATTCTTCTCCATGATTTTCACCTATTAATCACAAAAATCTGTTTATTGCCCGCTGCTCCTCTACGATGCAAACATTTTGTATATAAAACAGAGGCGCCGCCATTTTGTATATTATGCTTGCTTCCCTTTCAAATCGGCACGGCATGCCATCCATTGGACAGTGTCACAACTTTCTCTAATAACGTATCCTCCCTGCGCGGGTATTTGAAATGCCTGGGGAATTTCGTATCGTGAAATATTGTCAATTTTACGTTTCTTTTCAAAACTTCCACGTTCGTACCTACATAGATATAAATTGCATTTAAAAATGTGTAATCTTTCTCAGTTTATATTTTCAGATGATAAAATATTAAAAGCGCAAAAAAACCTCTATTAAAATAAAAAAAAGTATATCTAAATAGCCTTAGCTATGTATTGCCCACTGATGTGTTCTACATTTCAATCTTTGATAATATATGAGGTATAAAAGCAAAGGTAGCAATATCCAAAAAATTATAAAAATATTTTTTATGCAGTACGTTAAGTACTAATTTAAAATGTAGGTAATGAATTCTAGATGTACATATCTATCCTTTCCAAAATCATGTTTCCTTCCGTCATGTTTGCTTGTCATTTACTATATAGCCTCATCGTACTCTCTTCTTCCAAGAGTTGGTAAACGTTTTTCATCTTCTTTAGATGAAGAAAAACTTTCTTATTTTACATTTTTTTTTCTTCGTTTACTATCCTGAATATTGAAATACAGTATTTTGTGTATTTCTTCTCTATTACCTTGTTCTTGCAGTTCTTTCCTATATATATTTATTTTCTACACTGACACAATTATAACTTTTTATTTTTTTTATTTATTTTTTTTATTTTTGTCTTTGGTTTAACTTGGTTTT
The DNA here is from genome assembly GCA_016648135.1 of Agrypnia vestita. Lineage (NCBI taxonomy): Eukaryota > Metazoa > Arthropoda > Insecta > Trichoptera > Phryganeidae > Agrypnia > Agrypnia vestita. Next base: position 74,538 of record JADDOH010000335.1, on the reverse strand, counting down.
GATATTTATTTCCCTCGCCTTACTTTACTTTTTTTTTTCATTTTATGTTTCGAGATTTGATTCCTGCTGGCAACAATTTTCCGAACTGGCGAGTCCTTTACGCGTTTCTAATGTCCTTTTATTTTATTTTTATGCAATTGGGAATGTTTGCATTTTCCTAATACTGTCTCCACCGTGCAACCGTCGTTTATTCATATTTATATGTATATACTTATTTTTATTTTATTATTCTATTTTTAATTTTTCATGATACACTTATAGGTATTTCGTTGTTTCTTTTATATTTTGTTTTATTTTGTTTTACTGATATTTACGCTTTGTCATTTTCTTATCTTTATATTTCTCTGCTTTTGGCTTTATTTTCTTATTTACTTGTGATTTTATCAATATGTATTTCTATTTTATTCGTATACATTGTTTTCATAACGCGTCCCAGAGACAGTGAAGTGGTTAGTGTACTTTCCTCGCCGCGTCGCACGAGTGCTTTTGCTTCGTCAGCAGCGTAGCGAGGAAACTGCTTTAGCCTTAAAACAATGCCAAACTGGATGGCGAAAGTGTAGAGCCAATACGGGAGCTTTTGCTCGTATTGTCTGTTACCCTGGATCTGTGGTGGGTAAACTATTGTCACGGGAGTCTCTCTTGAACGGTTCACATGAATCTAGAATCAACTGGGCTATTATCATAATCACTATAAATATGGATAAACTACTAGAAATATGGAGAAACTAGTGTTGTATAAAAGGTTAGCGGGCGCGCGCGCGTAGAGTTTTTGTTTTACAGCGCGGCATAGAAGACCAAAGAAAAGCGGACTGCGAGTGTGGCGATGCTCCGATAAAATTATTGTCCACTAACTCTGTGTGATAAATAAAACTTTTAATTATTTTTAGTATTTGATTCGCCACCCACAGCCACGACTCCGTAATAGTATTGTCATTTGCCGACACATATTACTATTATTAATTATAAAAAATAAAAAATGAAAAACAATTCAATTACTTTTTTGATCACTTGACGATGTTATAAATGTATATTTGAAGTGACTACACTTTTAGTTCATGTAATATGTTTTGTTAATGACTTTTCACCCTTTAAGTATTATCCCGATGCTGTTTTTAGCTCTGGCCGTAAATAACGTAGAAACTATTTGTAAAATGTACTGACAATAAACATTAACTTGAACAACGTGGAAAAATACAATTTACCGAGAGAAAGAAAACGGGCAAAAGAGCCAGAAGGAAAGAAAGAACGGAAACGTATGGCGAAGTAAGATTGCCCACACACGAGAGAACCTTCGTGGCGTTAGTTTATTTTCATTATCTTAATTTAATCTATAATGCGAAATATGAGTAGGTATTTAACAAAATAATTCATTTTTTTTACATTTTATTTTATTATTCGTTTTTCACTAATTTATTTTTTGACGACTATACGAGTACATAAGATAAGCATATGTAGTTAGTAGGTACATTAATGAATTATACTAAAGTTATAGTTTGAAAAAAAGGTATTTCAAATATTTATGTAACAAAAATTAAAATGAGTATGACATATTAAAATCCGAGTAGTATAAACAATAGTATACTCTGTTTTCACCTCTAATTTGTTAAAAAATACCAACACGTTTCTGGTCCCTTATCAGGGTACAGCATAAACTAAATAATTAAAAATCAAATATCGCAGAATAGACAATAAGAAAATAAAAATAAATATATGGGAGATGAATTAATTATTAAGTATTAATATGAAAATAAAATTAAAGATAACTTAAAAATATGTTTTATTTTAAATTTGTACCTTATATACACACATATAATATGAGTTATTAATTACTTATATAGTTTCGAGAGGAGCAGTCCCTCTCATCATCAGGTACAATCATATCTGATGATGAGAGGGAAGTTAAAATAAAACATATTTTAAATTATAAATCATTTTAATCATTTCAAATAATTAATTAGGTATGATGATGAGATAGATTCTCAAAAGTAGTAAATAAGTATCTAGTAGTAAATAATAACTCATACTGTGTGTATTACAAAGTTAAAATAAAACATACTTTAAATTACTATGTTGCACCACGAAGTAACTGCCAAATATTTGAATGATATTAAAAGATATGAAAGTATATAAAAAAGGACCCGGTTATTTAAAATACTCAATTTACTATTGGCATTTTTTTCATGTACAAAATTTCTAATTTATTCAAGTGTAATCATGTATAATTTGTAAGTAAAATTTATAAAACCTTAATCAAACGTAATAATTTCTTTGTCTGTCCGTCCGTCCGTCCGCCCATCCGTCCGTAATTTCGTTCGAATTCACGGCTAAAAAAATTAAATAAACGGCCGGAGATGGGGCTTGAACCCTGGGCCACCAAACCCGAATCGGCCGTTCAACGCACGTTGCTATGGCCGTCTCTCCATGGAGCGCCAAAAAGAAGCTATAAATATATAATTGGCCTTAGCAAAGACGCAAACCAATGTTCCTTCATGATCAAAATAATGATCCATTTGCAAAAAATGATTAGTAAATTCGGCATAATTGTTGCTACTTAAACACCTAAAACTTTAAAAAAAATTATTAACAAACAAAATTAACATTTTTTTTTTAAATTCAAAATTTTGAGCAACATAATTATAATTATTATTTAACACTAATATTTAACATTAAGAATTTAGTGGTAAAAAAAAACTAACCCATAAAAACCAAGTTTTTATTATACTCCCTTTCTCATTTACTAATGGAAACAGGTTTGGCGCTTAACCTATGCGTTGGGCTCGATTCGGGCGACGATACGAAAGGGATAAAAAAATTCGAACAATCCTAAATTATTATTTTATCAGTTTTCGTGTCTACCAGATGCGTCGGAATCTTTTCATACAACTTACTCAGTTGTATGAAAAAATCATTAAAATTTTGAAAAATCCAATTATTAAATTTTTTAACGAAAATTTGAAAGATCTTTTTGATCGTCGCCACGAGTCTGCTTGTAAAGTTTCAGCTCGATTGGATCACAGAAAAAGGGTTAAAAATCGATCCAAAGTTTTTTCTCAAACAAACAACCAAAAGCTAAGAGTTAAAATAAAGGGAGTAACAAAGTATATTCTTATTAATTATATTGATATGTCACAAAAAAATTATTTAATTCTTATTGAAGAAAATATGATAATAATTTTGATAGAAAGATTACGTAATACAACATTTATTTTGATTTATTTTGTTGAAATTCTCCTTAATTACAACTAAATTAAAGGTACTGACTGCACCCCGCTTATATCTGATAAACAAGTGCTTTGCCCATCCCGAGACATTTGATTTTTTAATCGATAGTGTAATAATTATTTAAAATAATAATAATTGATTGATAAATAAATAATATATGAAAATATACGAATCAAATAAAAATATAATTGATACCTACCTTGTTTGATTATTTTGACTCGATTAATTTAGTTTATTGCGACGTTCGCTTAATGAAACTCTCCAATATTCAGAATCCAAAATCCAGGCAATGTACCTATACACCGAAATTGATATGTGAAATCTTTCAATGGCTTGTTACAAGAAGACTTTAACAAGCTTTTCTTTTAAATGGAAGGTGGAATACAGTAACAATACTGTATTCCGATTTTCCGAATTCCCGATACTGGTGTATTTAATTGGAGTTTCAATTTATTTTATAAAATTTTGAAAATTATGAGACTGTGTTACTTAAATATATTTTGTTAAAATGCTTCTTTCAATGATGCTGTGTACCGTAAATAAATAAATACTTTAATCGATTTTTTTAATTACAACTATTTACAATTCTTTATTTACAACGTCAAATTACACGAAATTTCGTGTAAATTGACGTTTTAAACCTCCCAGAAGCTGTTATCCAGCCTTTTACATAACCTGGAAGTGAAGCCTGAAATTGGCAAAAGAGGAATGAAAGTAGACTGAATGCGGTTGAAATGCGGTCACTAAGACGCTTGTGTGGAAAATCTTTGGTCGATAGAGTGAGGAATGAACAAATTAGAAGTGAATGCAATGCTGGCTGTAGTGTGGTATATAGAATAAAGAAAGGAGTGCTGAGATGGTTTGGTCATGTGGAACGTATGAACGAGGAAAGGATGGTTAAGAAAATATATGAGGCGAATGTTGAAGGCAACAGGAATAGAGGGCGTCCGCGAAAGACCTGGCACGATCAGGTACTACAAGTATTTGAGGATGGCCCTGTTAAAAGCCGCAACAACCGTAGGACGTGTATGAGAAGATGTATGAATGTGGCCGAAGCAAAAGTGGTGTGCCAGAATAGAAGAGTGTGGCGTTCAATCCTCTCTGCCTACCCCTGCAGAGAAACGGCGTGATGGTTAGTTAGTTAGTTAGTTAGTTACATAACCTAGATTTTTTGATCGTGTCACTTCAATGAAGATGACAATTTATGTGATTGATTCTCCGCATTTTTAACTTAATTTAACAATTAATTGTAGGGATAAAACATAAAGTAACTTTCGTTACATGTCAAAGTTAAGAAATATTTCGTTTTGGAAAAGAATTTTTAAACACATTCTTGAAGAACCAAAATATAACTTTCAAGAATATAAGTATCAACTTAAATCGTGTCGTGAAGGAAATCGATACTTCACTCAGTTTTTTTCAAAGATACGTAAAAAGATTGTTATCCACAAATCTGGACTTTTATTTATACTCGATGTTGCTAATAGAAAATGGCTTAATTTTTTTATCGTTATAGGTTATCTTTTCTCAGAAATCTAGAGCGCAATGCCCAAAGCCAAAGTGTTTTCAAAAAAAGTTAATTTTCAATTTATATTGAAATATAAAGCTTGCGAAGTGTATTTCTTCTTAGTAAGAAAAAGAATTTTATTAAAAATTTTGTTATTATACATATCCTATGACGTAATCAAAGTAAATTTTGCGAATAATTTCGGAAGCTGTCAATTTCCTAACAGCTAATTACTGCTTTTCTTTTCAAATAAATCGACAATTTACGACATTGTCTGCAAAGTGGTAGCGAAAAACTAATTTACATTTTTTGGCAGTCTGCCTTCGTTCTTGGAAGGGCAGATTATATACGAGTCACGACCCATCCTTATAAATGACAATTTTTTCAAAAACGTAAATGAAATTTAAGTCAAGGTTTTGTGTTTTTATATAGCTTTCATTGTTGACTCGGGAATCCATTATAAATCCAAACTGCGTATTATTTGGTTCGTTAAACTTTTTAAGAGGAAACATAACTCGAGATGTTTTTACTTATTATTTTTTTCATAGAATAAGTAATAATATACCGAAAAAAAATATCTCGCCGTATATGACAGAAAACACCACTAGAGAGCGCCACAATCTTTTGTACTGTCATACAATTTCGTCTCATCGTTACCTTCTCATAGTTAATTTCCTGGGATTGGTTTATGGGTAAATTTTTGCTTAAAATTGAGGGATATGTCTCCATTATTGTGGAATCATATGTCAATAGACTTACGTTTTATCAATGCACTAATTTATCATTAAGAGCTGGACCACCTGTACTCGTTTTAAAATTCAACATTTAATATGAAGACATCCTCGGAGGTATCTTTTTATTTATTCGATATTTAAAATAATTTTTGACTTTTTAATATCATTTTGTAAGATTAATGAATGAATTCATCATTAATTTTACTGCCATCAAGAATACGTCTTTCTGCCAAATTTTAGAGCGATTGTTGATCCGGAAGTGGGTCAAATATTACAAGATTCCTCGCTGACAGATAAGTGAAACTAAATAAAAGTATCTAAAAAAGGTTTAAAGATAACGAAAAAATATCATATCATAAACAAACGTTTATATATGTGAAAATGAAAAAAAAATGCGTTGAATATTTGAATTATTCTCATTTCTAAAAGGATGATGAGCTTAATAAGAACTTAAAAACTTAATGATTATCCGACTATAGACAATAAAAGTTCCCATATTATAAAATATGTACAAATAAAATTGCATTTTTCATCTTTATAAAAATGTTCACAATAATAACGAACTGACCCAAATAGTATCAAGTAGCAAAAACATAACAATTGGTAAATTGCATATCCCTTTAATACATATCACAACTGTTCTGCATCACTATACATTTAGATGTGTAAAATGGTTCAGTGAATTATCTGTTAAAATGAGGACTGAGAATAACTATGAGGCTTTTAAGAAAAATATTTTAAAATACCCTCACAGTTAATTAATTTTTATTATATATAATGTAATCTATTTACTTATTATTTAATTATGTATATATGTATTGTTTTATATAATTTTGTGGAGTATTTCTTAATTAATACTCGTAATAATAATAATAATTAACAGTAATGTATTGGTTCACAAGAGACAAGAAAAGGAAACGGTGGATGACATCAAAGCTACAGCAGGTGGCGCGTGGACCAGAATAGCAAAAGATAGGGAGGAATAGAGGAGGCCTTTACCAAAAGGCAGACAGACGTAACTGCCATGGTGTGACAGTTTACCTGATCACAAACATGTTGATGTCTGAATGAGGGCTATTATTATTATTATACTCGTAGATAGTTTTAATTATTATTTTTTTAATATTAAATAGAGATGCGAACACGTAATTCGTGCCACATCAATATTCTTACTATTTTCAAGCTAAGCGCTTGTGCTATGAAAATAGGACTAACTTGCTTGTCTGGAATGAGATTCGAACCTGCGACCTTTGGATCACGAGGCGAGAGTCCTAACCACAAGACCAACAAGCTAATATTAATATTATTTTTACTGCATAGTGTTGTATGTCTTTGCTTATAATTTTCCTTTATTTTCATTTTACTTTATTAATTTTTAAATAATAATTGCACACTGTTATATGTTTTATGCATATTATTACTTTATTTTTTACTGTTGTCTCACATTATTGCATATTATTATCATCTTTCTTTTTTCTTTTTCTTTTTTCTTTTCTTTTTTTTTATCATCATCATCATTATTCTTGGTACTACAATCCTTGGTGGGTCTTGGCCTCCTCAATAATTTTCCTCCACTCATCTCGGTCTAGTGCCAGCTCTCTCCAGTTTTTTCTTATTTGTTAATAGTATGTACTAACTACATATCTACTATTAAATACATTTTAAATATAATGATACTCCTCTTCTACTCACGAGTAATATCATGTAGAAAAGAAAAACCACGTGAAAACTGTAAACTATCATTATTGTAAAAAAATGTATTTATCTATTAAATAAATAATAAATAAATTATGATGTTTTTCACCTTTCATGCTTAAAATAATACTTCCTCCATTTATACAGGGTTTTGCTCTGACTTGTGAGTAAATCATTTTATGCCACTTATTGAATATCAGACTATAAATTCTCTTTTGGATGGCGTTTCCCGGAAAACTGCTTTCATGTTTATTTTCGGATGATTTCGAGAATATTGTTTCAAGAGAAATAACTTGCATAAATAAGTGCGTAAATTTTATACTTTGTTACTGTGAAATACTCCAAAGTTGAAATCGTGCGTCGTATTTAGAGTATGGTGGCGGTACAAGAAATAATCTATTCAAACTTTTGAAATAAATTTTGTGTTGTATTTTAAGCGTTTATTTTAAGTTCTAGTTTATTATTCTTTTAACAAATATCATTTTTATTCAAATTATAATGATAAAGTAAACTTATTCTAACACATATAGATAAAATTCTCTCGGTATTTTTATTTAAAGAAAAATAATGAGGGAAACATATATTTTCAGGGAGAAAATAGAAAATATAAATTTCGTACGATTTTCCGGGAGACAATAAATATTGACCCGGATAATTTCCACCAAAAAAAATACATAAAAACTATCTTGCATAATAAATAACCCTTTTATTTAAAATATAAGAATAAAGAGGTATAGTGTTAATGCTTTATAGGGCACCCATATGTACCTACAGCACTAAATAACGGATTAAAATTGTGTGTTTATCCAAATAGTCAAGAATAAATCAACCGCCATAAGCAATTTACTCAAACAATATATTATAGATGTCTCATAGAGACGAAATTGTATTTTTATGGGAAATTAGGTATAGAATTTTTTGGGTGTACATAGGGCTTACGACCTGACGTACAGCTGGCTTAAGTTATCACTTTACACAATGTAACATTCGCCTTTCCACCCATGATAGAATACCATGTCTAATTTCTACTAATTTTTGGAAGTTGTATATATTTAAATCATACGGCATACCTCGTATATGTGTTGCAACAATACTTAGCGCGGCCGGCAACCAAAGCTTTTTCATTCCCCTTAAATGACCATAGATGTCACTAATGAGACATCTATTTTTGATTTTTTGGAGTTTCTTAGCAATATCCTTTATATGTGTAATGAGATTTTTCTGAATTATTAGCATTACACTAGAGAAAATGAAAAAGCTTTGGTTGCCGGCCGCGCTGAGGATTGTTGCAACATATATACGAAGCATGCCGTATGATTTAAATATATACTACTTCCAATAATTTAGTAGACATGGTATTCTATCATGGGTGGAAATGGCGAACGTTACATTATGTAAAGTGATCACTTAAGCCAGCCGTACGATAGGTCGTAAGCCCTATATACACCCAAAGAATTCTATACCTACTTTCCCAAAAAAAATACAATTTCGTCTCTGTGAGACATCTATAATATATTGTTTGATTAATGATGTCCCTGTGATAAAAATCCAGTACTGTTCTGAATAATTTGGACATACTCAAAATATTCTCAAGCAATTTAAATTTACAATTTGACGGGATGCACGAATTTCGCATCAGACGTAAACACTGAATCCCAAGAAATAATTTAAAACCGTAAGTCTTCGGCCGATTACGTGTTTGCAATTTCCAAGAATTTGCACTTCACAGCAGCAGGTAATATAAATAAATATATACATTGCATAAAGATGATTACAATATGAATAGCTAAATTTTAACAATTTCAAAAACGCCATATGAAGTCTATGAAATCTCGAATTCAGTACATTCTAAACTAGTAATCATTCAAAAACTTGTTGGATATTACTACCTTTGCTTTTATATCCTTGAAATATAATACAATTCTAGAAGAGATTATAAACAAGGAAAATATTACCATGACTATTCAACCCGATCATTATCGGTTTTTCCCATGAGAGTGCCGTTCATGCCCAATGTAAACGGTAGAAGAACAGGAGTATGTTTTCTGGTACGAAAATTTAAGAAATAAAAATTAACCCATAAATATCAACTTCTTTTAATTTACTAACCATTGTACTATTTTAACAAAGGATGAGGCAGAGAGGATAAAACAGTTTCAATCCTAATAATCTTAGAACATTATAAGGATTGTATGTATAGCGGTGCGTGTATATTATATTACTTGTAATAATTGATATTTTAAATATTTTAATATAATTTTGAAGCTACAACACTTCACAAAAATATCCAGGCTTGAGAGAATCACATAGATGTAACCTTCCCAACAATCGAAGCTGGAACCTCCAGAATGAGAAGCTAGCATCTGGATTGAGGTGGACAAACACTGAGGGATGTTTTAGGTGTAGTAAAAATAACTAACCCATAAAAACCAAGTTTTTATTATACTCCCTTTCTTTGTAAAATATAACAACCATTAAAGACGAATTAAAACATATAACATAACACTAAACTTACAGTAATTTAATATATTTCTAAAATGTCACATGTTTTGAGCTGTGATAAGACGCTTCATGCTTTGAAGATTAAATTCTAAAAACATTCGTCAGTCAATTTAGATTTTCGACATTCGTAGTGAAGTACCTATTATGTATACGACGGAGTAATTCAAATTTAGAAAATATTCCGCGACGTTATCGGGCCGTCGTTGCTAGGAATCATGTAACTTTTGTAATGATTCCAATTTGAAAAAACCATTAAAATTTCAAAAAATCCGAAATTATACTACAATTATTATTTTTTTAACGAAAATTTGATAGATCTTCTTGATCGTCGCCACGAGTCTACTTGCAAAGTTTCAGCTCGATTGGATCACGGGAAAAGGGTTAAAAATCGATCCAAACTTTTTTCGACGGCAAGCCGGCAAGCAAGCAAGCAGACGCCACGAGTTAATATAAGGGGAGTAATAATGAGTTACTAATTATCATTCAAAATAGAGATTTCATTGAAAGCAAAAAATATATTATTTGATTAGTTATCGTTCAATTTTTGTTTGATTTATCTCTTAAATATCATATAAATAGCTGTAATCCGTCAAAAATGACGGAACATTGGTTCGCGTCTTTGCTAAGCCTTAGTATATATTTAAAATATATTTTTGGCAATCCACGGAAAGACGGCGATAGCAACATGCGTTAAGCGACCGGTTCGGGCTTGCTGGCCCGGGGATCAAGCCCCATCTCCGGCCGTTCAATTTGTTTTTTTATCCGTGAATTCTAACGAAATTACGTTACACGAAGTTACAAACGGACGGTCAGACGGACATACAACGAATTTTTTTTTAAATAGAGATACGAACACGGAATACGTGTCACATCAATATTCTTATTATTTTCAAAGCAAGCTAAACGCTTACGCTATGAAAATACTATGAAAGGACTAACTTGCTGATCTGGAATGAGGTTAGAACCCGCGACCTTTGGATCACGAGGCGAGACTCCTAACCACAAGACCAACAAGCTACTCATGTTTGACTAATTCAATTTTTGTTTGATAAATCTCTTAAATATTATATAATTAATTTACTTTTATATGTGAAGTATTCTTAAAAGTTTAACTTGCGCCGTAAAACTATTTTACAGTTTGTAATGTCGTCATAAGAAAATGAAATTATAAATAAATTACTGTTTTATATTTTTGCCGCGTATTGCGCGGTCGACAATATTTAATAACCAGTAAATGTGACCTCGGATAAACGAGAGTATACTCTATTAAGTTTTCATAAAGCAGAAGGCTTACGTAAAAAACTGAAAACTATCACTAAAGTGGTGCACCACGAACATATGCCTACTTTCACAAAAATAAACGAAGAGAGTTGTTTCAATAGTTGTAAAATGGAAATACTATACAACTGCCAAAGTACGAAAGCTGTCACCGCTAAGCCCTTTGGATATACAAGCATTTTTATCTACCGATCGCTTTTGAGAGCCACTGTTCCGTTCGAATTCACCACCCTAACGAAATCCACTTTTTACCTCAAAACAAATTATTTACCTCAACTCAACCCGCATGAAAACGCAAAAAAATATGGCAATCGAACGAAAAAATTGTGACTGATGTAAAATACCAACCAAATTAACCCTAGAAAGCTTTTGATATTTTTCTACGCGGCGGCTTTTTATTAGTTGACTAACCGAGCACCGTAAAAAATCACGGAACATCAAATAGTTCGCGGTCCACAGAGAGACGGTGGTAACAATGTTGCTAGGGTGCCGCTCTGGCATTTGCACATCCGAAGTTCGCGCCCTGCTTCCTGACGTGTAATTTCGTTTTTTCAACCGTGAAATTACGAACGTTACTGGAAGTTACGGACAGACAGACAGTACATTGTATTTTAAAAATAGCGGTACTTACCATCGTGACACAGCCGTTTCTTCCATTGTCTGTCGACACAAAGATTTAACGATTTAACCTTTCAATAGTTCGAAAGAGAAAGCGACAAATATTCGCCGCGTTAGTCAAAACGACTAACAGTAGCCCTCTAGGGTTAAATGTTACATTACCATCACATCTATGTTCACGTAAATGTTGTCCTACTTTTTTTGTTCTACCCTTAAGATCGTTTTGAATTTTTCATGCATTCGCATAACGGTCCATTCATCAAGTTATTCTCAGACACTTCAGAAGTTTTTTTTCAAATAGAGATGCGAACACGGAATACGTATCGCATCAACATTCTTACTATTTTCGAACTAAGTAAAATGTTTGTGCTATCAAAATAGGACTACTTGCTGGTGTCCTGGAATGAGGCTTGAACTAAAGACCTCCGGAACACTAGGTGGGCGTCATGACCACTACACCAACAAGCTACTCATTGAAGAACGAGTTTACCTTAGCATATATTTCTGGACAAAAGGGCCACTTAAATATGGCCATCAAATTTTGATTCAATTTATCATTAAAATATTAATATGCGTGCTCGGTTTCATACAGTTACCTACATGTAGTTCTAAATAAATATAATTTCAATTTTATTATTACAAAGGAATGTTCTTATTACGTATTTTATAATTTATAATTAAAATTAATAATATATGTAATATACAACATGACCTTACGTCATACGTAGACTTCTTTCCATATAAGAAAGACAATCGAATTAGTGTGTGTAACCAGTGCGTGCGACGCACATTTTTTCGTTGTGTTGATGTTTACGGTATAAACACCAACACAACGAAACAGTGTGCTTCGTACACACGGTTTTCACATACTAATTCGATTGTCTTTCTTATATGGAAAGAGGTGTACATACATTCAAAATACTTTGCGGATCACGAATACCATAAATTTAAATATCTATGTAAGACATTGTGAACCAAAAGTAACATGGTGAGACCAGCTTATAAAAATACTTAATTATTAACCCAAACCTCTTTCTTGCTTTAGGATCCCACGAGGTTGAGATCAAGGGGCTGTTTTCTTGATAATCTATGCTAATGAAGTGTTGAAGCTTTCGAGCGAAGGAAAAATCATGTCTCGTGCCGACGAGTTCCAGTCTTTAGCGAATAAATTAAGTAGAATGTAAACTGCGCGGCTGTTCGTTACCTTGGGCTAAATATTTTACCAAGATTAAATTAATTAGTAATTAATGAAAATGTTTGATTTACGTATTCTCAAACTTATGGTGCACATATTATAGCAATATTTCAGTAAACATCCAACGATAAACGTAATATTATAAGACCTATATGTAATTTTTTTTATATATCTCTAGGATTTCAATACAATTATTTTGATTGCAAGATAATTCTTTAAAAATTTAGTACAACATTTTTATATTATTTATTTATTTACGCCCTTAAAGATTTTTACAAAAAATAGTGTACGTAATAAATATCAGTTTTACAATGTAAACAAAAAAAGGAAGTAAATTTTAAAAAATTTAAACAACGCATGTAAATGACCTGGAATATTGACAATCAGTGGCATATTTGTATCGAAATATGTATAAAATACACATTAAATAATGAACACTTCATATAGCATGTTTAGAAATTGTTTCATAATAAAAGCTCAAGAAATACTAACAAAAAGAAAGTAATAATAAAGTTGAAAGCGTGTATATATCAATAGCACAACTTAATAAGCATAATAATAAATAAAAAATCATGACACACAATTTTTACAATATATAAAATTAATAAGTTAGTGCGCTTGTCACAGTTTTAATAACGAAAGGCATGTGCCCATATATTTTTTTAAAAATACCTCTATAATCGTCTAACGCTTTACACTTGATGATATGGAAAAATATCGCTATCTGGATGTTCCATTTCTTTCAAATTAAGCATCAGAGATTTGCGTATCTAGCCTATCTAAATATAATATGTTCTAGCAGGTACTTTCCATCGCAAATAAATAGAAAGTCTTTCCTTTTATAGGCAAATTTGAAAGGAAAATGCTTCATTACATCGTAGCGAAATGTCAATTTTTTCATATTGCGAATAAGATGGATGTGTGTCCTTTGGCACTGGAGGTACAATTTTCATATAGAAAACGTAAATTTATTAAAGAATTTTCAAATATAGTACTTGTTTCGCAGTTTGAAAATATTAAAGAGTTAAAAGGTTGTTTTACGGTCGTTAGACATATTTAACTGTAAATAGTTTCGGATATTTTATACGAACCGTATTTATTTCCTAGAAGCGAATCTCGACGTTTCGTTGAATACTTATTTAACGTCATCAGAAGGACGACCTTTACCTGCAGAGGTGGAGGTCGGACTTATTAAGTGCTGCTTTCTAGGGCGCAAATTGTATGCACTTTGCGGTATTTACTGCGACTTCTCTCAAGGGATGAATCAATGTCGTTAGAACAGGGCGCCAATTACTTGATAGTTTGTAACTGTCATCTCTATTGAAATTGGGATGTTTGTATATTTCATTGGACTCCCTCACTAATCTGGGGTTTTTTGCCTTGTCAAATCTGATGAAGTGACCCTTTGGATACATGTTCGCAGATTGCCGATATATTGAAGTTGCTGTTTTTAATTACTCCAATATGTTCCTTCAATCGTGTAGTGATATTGCGTTTGTTTTGACCTATATAGAAAGCTCCACAATCGCATGGCACTCTGTATACACCTGGAGACTCTAACGGTGTGTTATCTTTTACACTACCTAACATGCGTGAGATTGAACAATGGGGGCTGAAAACTGTTTTTATATTTAATTTCAACAACACCCGGCTGATTTTGTCGATAAGACCTTAGATGCAAGGTAAGTATGCTTTATTTCTTGGGACATCGTATATGCTAGATCGTTTTCCTGATGTCCGTACACGTCAGATTTGACAAGGCAAAAATCCTATCAACAGAACCGTGCCTTACACCCAGATCAGTGAGGGAGTCCATTGAAATATACAAACATTCTTATTTCAATAGAGATGACAGTTACAAACTATCAAGTATTTGGCGCCCTGTTCTAACGATATTGATTCAACCCTTGAGAGAAGTCGCAGTAAAATCCGTCGACGTAACTAGCACATATTGCACACTGGCGACCTCTATTGTAAAAGAAGAGAACACTCCACAACAAAGTGCATACAATTTACAGCAGCCGGCAAACATCTTGAAATTTTACGGCGTAGTGGGGGGAAGTTTGCGCATCTACCTTTCCACCAAAGAGACTCAAAATTTGTCTTCTGCGCATTCCCCCACCACGCCAAAGAATTTCAAGAAGTTTGCCGGAACTGTACGCCCTAGAAAGCAGCACCTAATCAGTCCGACCTCCACCTCCGCAGATAAAGGTCGCCCTCCTGATGACGTTGAATAAGTATTCAACGAAACGTCGAGATTCGCTTCTCGGAAATACATACGGTTCGTATAAAATATCCGAAACTATTTACAGTTAAATAAAGTTTGAAAATAAATGAAAAGTATTATTGTTATCTTCTTCTTCAAATGTAGCAAATTTATTTTGTGGTAACATAATTTTTTTTTTTGTTTTCCTGATGAAGAAGCCATTGGCTTTGAAACATGTTGATTTTTTTCAATAAATAAGTGGTTTAAACAAAGTTAATTTATATTAATTATTATTGTTATCTTTGTAACTACCGCCGTCAGACTGTTTTTGCGGTGGTACCGTTGAATAAATATCCCTTTAAGAATGTTTTTGTAGGTATAACAATGTTTTAAAAAACATAACGCAACAAATCAACCAGATCATCTTCACCACATTTCCCGCTTATTCGAATCGGTCAGAAATTACGAACAATTTGGCATCCGGTAGCAAACGGTCGGCTAGATTTGGTGACAGGTGTTTCGGATTGAAGTGAAAGCATTGCAATGCTATACAATAACTGTCAAGATACATACATAGCAATATTGCTTAATTCAGAATACGGCCAATTGCTGGATATCATTTGTTTCGGTATAGCCGCATTCCGTTCTAGCATTCCAGCAGTAAGTAATCAGAGGTGTAAGAATGGATGACAGTAATCCACCATTTCACAATAAAGCCGCCCGCAGGGCCTAGCAGAGCAGGAGCCAGCGACCGGAAAACTTACGTTATAATATCAAACCTAAAATATATTCTGTAGATGGAAACCGTATTAGGTAAGAATATTTTGATATTATGACATTTGAATTTCGGCGGATAACAGATAATAGAGGCACAAAAAGATGTGGCAGTAAAAGGTTAAAATACATGGTATCAGGTAGATAGTTAAAAAGTGACCCGAATAAAATATACAAAATTCAGATTTGTTACTATAATGTAAATGACATAATTGTTTATGGAGCTTCAAAGGGTCTAGCGGAAGAAAAGACCCGCGAAAAGCATTATGGCAATAATTAATATGAGTGTATAGTACCTACTGCACCGTTAGAAATACGAAAAAAATCAGGTTTGTATTTTTACGTTTAACTTACTCATGTGCCAAAATCCCCCTAACTCAAATGTCATAATATCCAATCCTTCTTCCCTACTGCAGTGTACACCTACAGAAAATATTTCAGATTTGATACTATAATCCAAGTCTGGCTGTCGCTGGCTCTTAGTCTATAGGTAGTAACAATAATGTTCGTAGGCCGTTTTTTTTTTTGCTAGGGTGAAATAATAATAATTATTAGTAGAAATTTAAAACACATACAAATGGCCTTAGTTCTTTGTCTTCTCTAATATTTTGATTAATTTTAATTCATTAACAAACACTGCAAAGAATTTTGTGTTTGAACTGAAAATAAAAGGAATACATTATTACAAATAAATATTAACTGCTCGAAGAATATTTTTTCTTCTTCTGTATGAAGGCTTGAACTTTGTGGTGACATTATTATTAAAATAAAACACAAATTACTTTGTTTTCACCACTATATTAGATTAAAAAATCTACATGTTTCGAGAACAATGTTCTCTTCATCAGGATTATTGTGTACTGATCACATTATTCTGTACTGTGTACTGATCTTCATCAGGATTATTGTGTACACAATAATCCTGATGAAGAGAACATTGTTCTCGAAACATGTAGATTTTTTAATCTAATATAGTGGTGAAAACAAAGTAATTTGTGTTTTATTTTAATACAAATAAATATACTCGAGTGCGACAATTTGAATCCTATAAAATTTAGTACAAAATTTTTAACTTAACCTAAAATTCCAAAAAATGACGATAGTGCAGCATTCTTCTTTTCGCATTAATTGGATTCTATATTTATAAAAGATAGCAAGAACATGTAGTTTATAAAGCATTCATGAACCGAATAACATTTTAACGCAAGTGTACTACTTGCGTTATAAGTGTATTACTATTACAATTCTTCAAAGGTGTAAGTGAAAATATAAATTTACGTTATTGTAATAATAATAATAACGTTTTCTTTTAATTATATTATTATGTGCTTAGAATTTGGAATACATACAATGGAATAGGAATGTGAGTGTGCGCTTGTTTCATTTGGTTGTTGAAACTTTATCTCGAGAATTTCTGGAGCGTATTATGAGTTCCGAAGAATCTGACAAGAAATGAATAAAACTTTGTTAAATTACTCTAGAACAATATTAATAAGATATATAAATTAAATTCTCCTACAAAAGACATAGTTTGCAGCCCGCAATTTTTTGCGGTAATGAAGCATAAAAAGACGAGATTTTATATACTTTTGCGAAAGTAATTCAATTTTTTTGTGATTTATACAGGGTGTAATAGAGCTAGTCCAAAACGCATTACAGGCAATTTCCTGTCTATATTATGAGTCAAATTTTGACAAGTCACAATGTATTTATATCAATAGTTATGAAGATAAGAGACTTCAAAGCTTGCGTTTTTTGACAATATTTTGGCCTTATCTTTTGTGATACGATGAACTTTTATTAAAGTAACTTTTATTGAATATTATAAATTTGTGCGCTGTAACGTAATTAAATAAAATGCTTAAAAACGTGCGGAAATTTGAACAGAATATTTTCGCGATGTTTAAGTCGTTTTATTCGATTTATATTAAAGTGAATGAAAGTTAATTTAAATATAGTCCACCATTTTACAGAAGATATGTCAAAAATATTTGTAAAAAATGCAAATTTTCTGTCATTTACATTCATAACTAATGATATAAGGACATTGTTACTTGAATAATTTCGACTCATAATGTAAGCAGAAATCTACCTCTAAAGCATTGTGGATTAGCTACACTCACTTCAGTATAAATTTCACAATTATCGATGTATTTATTGCATTATTTAATAATCAAATGTAATTATCTTCATTTATTAAATACATATGATTTAAGAGTATGACATCAACATTAAAATAAACAAAAACATCATAACCTGCATTGAATGAAAGTTGAGAATATTATCATTATTTTAATAATATAATTTCTCGGTTTTCAGTTTATTGTATCCATGCGTAACAAAATATTTCCGATCCAAAACCGTCTCCACGAAATGTGCTAATTTCCGCTGACAGCGTAACATTCAGGGTTCCCCCCGCTCCTCCTGGCCGTGGATCACAGGAAGTGCGGAAGGATCAACAAGTAGGACCTGGCGAGAGTCTCCTCGCGCCAGGGAATCTGGATCTGACACGTGGCGCCGGGTCAGATCCCCGCTTCGGTACCGATGAGTAAATATCAGACGAAACAGACGAATATTACCCCCCATTGGATTAAAGCCAGAAGAACATCGGCTCCTTCGAGAAATGCTCAAACATTTGGTAACGTTTATTATTAGATTCTTCTACCATACTGATTCTGATTTCATACGCGGCGTGCTTCATCGTACAAAATAACTACAAGATTCTTCCAATGCCGCGTTTAGTCTCCCGTTTATTGGGTAATGTGCCCGATGGTTTGATAATCGGAACAAAAAATAAACATTTATGTTATCGTTCTTAAAACGTAATTAGTTATTACTGAAAATTGTAATCATTTACAAGAAGCTGTTTAATTTCGTTTGTACATATTTTTAGTAAAGCAATAATAAACCTTATAAATAAAATTATTAATTAAGAAAACTCAAAATACTTTTAAAAAAATTAGACTATTTTTAAAAAATATGGAATTCTAAAATTATATCAGTATTCGATGCTTTTAAAATAACCGGTAAAAACATTGTAGGTAGGTACTTCTCATTTTAGTAGCACTGAAAGAACAGTTATTAGTTTTTATAAATATTGGCATATCTAAAGATGTAAATCGTGAGTAGTTGTTTAAAAAATAAAATAATTATATTTCGTACAAAACATTTAAGACAAATCGGTGTAAATTATGAAGGTGCGGACATTTTTATGTTATTAGCCTCTTCAAATATAATCTGTCAAACTCACCTGTCAAAACTGTCGCCGCCGTAACAATAAACAACAAAAATTTACTCCAATCCATAGCCAGCATTGTTTCCGACCGCATTTCTGGAGTCCTACATCAACTGAAAACAGCGATGTCCGCGAAAAAGTCACCACTTTGTAAGTCACCACTACCCACCACAAACTGGAGATCAAAAATAAACAGAGTGCGCGCCTAGGCCGAGCAGGTCCGGCATCTCTCGGTTTCTCGCTTGTCGGTCTGTCGCGTCGAGCTCGGGAGCGGAGTACGGAGAGCTTCCTTCCGGCGACGCGTCGTGGGCCGACGGCGGTCGAGCGCAGACTGGCGGCGGCGGGCGCCGCGACGCCTTTCGGGCCCAACTTTCAGACAGTTCGGAATTAATGACGCAACCTGCTCCCGCAACAAATATAGCGAAGATAGCGTATGAAGAAAAATCAACAGGTTTGGGCGTTTTCCGTGTTGCGCCAACCCGCGTGGCGGAACTTTTCTCGTCTTCTGAATAAAGAAAGCTTTTCGGCGTGTCCCCCCGCGTGAAGGGCATCCGAAAAAGCAAAGTCGGAGGGAGAGTCTTACCTTTGTCACATTTTTCAACATTTGAGTCGTGGCTCTTTGAAAAAGTTTGCATTTCGGGAATATTTATTTCGTGTGCCGGTTCGTGGTTTGGGTGCGAACGGCAGTTTTTTAATAATAATATTTCGTTCGTTTAAAATATTGTGCGCATATATAAACACAGCAAAGTTCTGTTTAAAATAATATTAATTTTGATCAAAGCTTCCAATAAAAATGCGTTTCACCATTTTAATTTGATTGATTGAATATTAATTACTTAATACATGACACGCGTAGGTAGCTTGCATTTTTTTATAATAAACTTATTAACATGTTCATGGAAAAATTAATTTTATACCCCAAAATATTTTGTTTTGAGAAATTTAATAATAATTTAGCAATAACAATATTTTTGTAATAAAATAGTGATACGCACTAATTAATAAATTAATTTAGATATTTGTACAATTTCAAAAGTAATAAAAATATTTAACATTCAACAGGAGTAACTTTATCTATACATTTCTATGTATTCATATATCTGTATTATTTTACTCCATCTTAACATTACATTTTTAATTAATTACCATGAAACTAGATTAACATATGGCTTAAATATATTTGGCAAAACTATCTAAATTTAGATATGCAAATAAATTGCGTTTATAAATATTTAAATTGTTTTGTTTAAATTTTAAGTTTTCGCATCACGCCCAAACGTTTTCATTAATTTCTGATTCATTGTGTGCGCATAATTTTATTTTATGTAATTTAAATATTCAACACATTGGTGAGCTGAGGAAGAAATTAATAAAAACATTATTCTTTGTGTGTAAATTAATTATGGATACAATGGTGTCTTTTAATTATTTTAATACAATGTAATAAAGACAATTTTGCAGTTATTCTGAAATTATAATTCAAAGAAGGGAATTAAAATTCCTTTACTTGGTATTTCATCATTCTTACAAGATTTTATTATATTTTTTAGGAAAAAATAATTTTAACATATAATAATTACACATATAATAATTGTTATACATATAGTTAATTTTATTAAAAAGCAATCTGATTTTAAAACTGCGTCATTTGTTGTTATATTTCATACTAAGAAATTTTTATTTTTAAATAGTAATTTAAGTAGCTACTATTTATAAACTAACTTTGAATAGTGGTTGAAGATTGAAAATGCGGAAATAAATACAATATATTGTTTTAAATCATCTCTTTATAAGGATAAAAAGCATTTTAAAATAATCAAAAAACGTTAAAATTTATTGCAAGTTAAAAAATATATAACTTTATTAAATATTAAAAATGTATTAATTATTTTAGTAATGCAAGCTTTATAATCGTAAGAAAACATATTCTTCGTTCATATAAAAATTCCATAACTAAGGGTAACTTCTAAGATACTGCAAACGAATTTTTTGGCCGCGATCTGTCGATTAATGCTTATATTTTCTTTATTATTGTAAACGATGTTCAGTTTAATAATTTTATGTAAGAACAAAGGTTTTATCTAAGTTATTGTCTATCGCTACTATACTTATATACATAATAGACAAGAATGTGTTATAATATATACCTAAAAGTAACATAATCAAGTACAAAAAATAAATGAAAAAAATATACACAAAGTGTATTTTTATTAGGTATATAACTTGAAAATTAAAAAAAACATAAAATGGCTTTATTGGAAAAAAAACTTTATGTCATTAGTATTTAAACATGATTATGGTATCACGATTTTCAAAATAAATTTGCGCAATTTACAAACATTGTTCTGACGTCAGTCTATTCGTGGTAAAATAGCAAACCAAAATGAGCTCAAATCAGCTGTCAATGTCAAATTGACTGTCGTTGGAAAAAGGTATTGCCAATTCGAAAGCAAACCTCTAAAAAACATGTATCATTCGAATAAGACCCTGTCGTTAATCGCTGTTTGCTATTTCATATATTTATTCGTCAAATCCAAATTATTTAAACATAAGCGGTTAAAAAAAATGGTCCAAGTTCATTATCACCGTTTTGTTATTTTTGTCACAAAAGGTCTAATAAGCAGGACAATCTGCCGGCTCCCGAGCGCGACCACAGCTGTGACCCCTAGGTGACTTGTTATGTTGAAACATTTAAGTGACAGTAGAAATTATTTGTAGTATATTGATAACATCCGGGACACAATCAAGACGCCCAAGCCACGAGACGGGTGGCCGATTCCCGGCTCCTGGACGAGACATTTGTCCAACGAATATTTCCCCTCCCCGCCGAATAATTTTGAACACACAACATTCAGAAAACGATTGGTTCGCAACTGGGGGGAGGAGGGTTAAGGTTTATTCGGTGAAAAAAAGGCATGGTTTCAAGAATTTTTTTGGAGATACAGATAATGCTAGTATGATTACTTTATTTACATATAATAATACATTCAGAATATTTTGAGTTTGTTCAAATCTTTCAGAACAGTACTGAATTTCATGTCACAGAGACATTATTAATCAATTAATGTATATTATAGATGTCTCACAGAGACGAAACTTTTTTTTTCAAAATAAACCGTAAAATTAATTGTAGATTTTCTCATTCAGTGACATTAACGACATCTGTGGGGATTTAGGGGAATGAGAATGGCTTTGTACAGGCCGCATGGAAAGGTTGTTGCAATGCATATATAAAGTGTGGCATGTAATTCAAATATATACAACTTCCAAAAATTAGTAGGCATGGTATATTCTATCATGGATGAAAATAGTGAATGTAACATTGTGTAAAGTGATCACTCAAGCCAACCATAAGATAGGTCATAAGTCCTATGTACACCCAAAAGACTTATATACCTACTTTCCCATAAAAAAAAACTACAGTTTCGTCCCTGTGAGACATCTATAATATACATTAATTGATTAATAATACATTATTCAAATATTATTTTTTAAAAAATTCATTTCAAAATATTTATATTTAAGCGAGTGACAATGAATCTCAGGAGGCGCCTCGAAAAAAATTTTTTTGCGGTTATCTACATCATAATTCGCAACAGAATTTTTTTTCTTGCCTACGCAAAACTCTTCCAATATAACCGCGTCCGCTAATCATCAGGTAAGCGCGTCTCTCAGATGCAGTATAGAAAATCAGTCTGAGCATCGCTCAAATGTTCATAACTTCGTCAATTTTGCTCCGATTGACTTGAAATTTTGACACAATAGTTTTGCAATGTTACACATTCATTTAAAAAAATAAAATAAAAAAATAAAAACCTTACCCCCCCCTAATGCACCATAGTCCCTCTCCAAACACGAGCAGTTTTGTTCTTTTAAAGAGGCACCACAAAATTATACTGTTACAACTTATTAATGTGTTGTATCTTATTCAAATATCTCATTGTACTTAGATAAGTAAAACTAGCTGTAAACTCGTGAAAATCACGGAACATAATTGCAGAATTTGAAGCTGAAAATTAATGAATAGAAAACCATTTGTTTTTTAAATTGATAAGATAATTTTTTTAAGACTGTATAGTAAGTTTCATTTAAGAAAGACAATCGAATTAGTATGTTATGAAACGTGCCTACGACGCACATTGTTTCGTTGTGTTGGTGTTTACGGATATTAACACCAACACAACGAAACAATGTGCCTCGTACATACGACTTGAACATTCTAATTCAATTGTCTTTCTTAAATGGAAAGAGGTCTACTTTGGTACTGTGCGCTGATTGCGTTTCATCTTAAGTTGTAATTTCGGCTTATTTTCAGAAAGTTACAGATGTTACGGACAGACGGACAACTAAATTATTATATTTAGATTGTTTAAATAAATAAAAATCCCCTGTCGTACTTATGTACGATTATCGTGCAAACATCGTACATATACGTATGTGTAACAGATCTAGTCCACAATGCTTTACACGAAGATTCCTGCCTTAATTAGTCGAAAATATTAAAGCAACAACGTCTTTATATCAATAGTTATGGAGAGAAGCTACCTCATTTTTTTAGTTTTGTTTGTCAACAGCGAAGTTTGCATTTTTTTTTCAATATTTCTAACTTATCTTCCATTAAGCGTTGGACTATCATTGAAGTATCTAACATACCTGCAATATTTAAAATTCATTCGCTTCAAAACAAGTTAAATAAAGTTATTAAAATTTTTCAGAAATTTAAATAATATTTTTTACAAAGTTTTTATCAATTTATTTGACTTGTATTAAAACGAATGAATTTTTAGTTTTCGTATAAGTTCCTTTCGTAATAGTCAAACGTTTTACGGATGTTAAAACAGAAATATTGGAAAACAATGCGATTTCAAAATCTCTATTTTTTTTCTTTATTTCTGACTTGTCTTTTGTAAAATATATGACTATCGTGAAAGTAACTTCCTATATTATACCCGATTCTGGCGAGTATAATATATAGGAATAGATTTTTTTTAATTCTCTAAATTATATGTAATTCTTTAGATCATTTTATTTAATGTACATATAACCACAGTATACTAAGAACAGTAATACGTTTTCATACAATCTGGCCGCTACCCTTTAGAATGTTTGCGTGCGTGCTCGGCGCCGTGTACGCACGCACTGTGACGCACACATTGACATAGAATATGGGGGCACAAGGCGGCGGCAGTAAAGGCTGTGCCTTCGGTGCCATTCGCGCTCGCAGCCGCCGCTTTAGGAAAAAAATGCGCTTCCTGGAAAAAATACCTTTTTTATGTTTGTGGTGTGTTGATTATCACAAAGACTGTGAGTTTTTAAAAGTCTACGTTGATGTTAATCAGCGTTCTTGCAATTTAAGTGCAGAAACTAGGTATACTAATTACAGAAATTTTCGGGTTTCGTGTCTACCTTATGCGTCGGAATCTCAGACGCTACTATTTAAAAGAAACGGAGTAAAAATAAATTGACAACCCTAGCGTCAATGCAAGAGTAGGCTAATAACTCGCCGACAGGCCGGAGATAAACTACTGTTCAGGGTATACTGTGATATAAAAAAGGCTTAAATGTAGTTTAGGTATAAAAGTTTAGTATTGTAACGAGAGTCTAAAACAATGTTAACTGCGCATTATCGAAGTCTCTTGAACGGTGCACATAAATCTAGAATCAACTCGACTTTCTTCATAATCACTAGAAATATGGAGAAAAATTCGCGAATGTTCGACATTTACGTATAAAAGCGAGAACATCGCGCGCGAGCTAGTTATTTTGACATTTCCGCGATTACACAGATAAAAGCGAAACCGTGCGGCGGCAACTCTGTGTGACCAGTAGTGAGAACAAGTGACAGACATCCGGCGTGAGTGAGTACTTACGCGCGAAATTTAGCAGAACGACGTGAAGTTAGACAAAAAGTGCAACGAAGATTCTAGTGACGCGAATTGGTGCGAACCTCTGTGAAATATCCATGAAACAAGTAGATTAATTTAAGAGCGGTGCTCCAATTAAATAAAAGTTTTAATTGTTTTCAGTGTTTCATTCGCCTCGAATAGCTACGATCCCGAAGCAGTATTAAATATGGACTGTTGTTGTAATACTCTAATTATTGTTTCTTTCTTCATTGTTCTACTTACTAAAAGTTCCCTCCTATTATCTTGGCTATACAAAAGAAGTAGATTATATGTTTTACGTGCGTTGACTATTTTATTACTTAACAATTATCGATAGACCACTTTATCAGTTTCTATTAATATTCAATACGCAATTTATTTATTCTTTTAATTTACTGCGGTGCTAAACAGACATTTTCTTGGCAATGTGAAAGTTAATCCTAGTTTAACTTTCACACAAAGCTTTCTAGAATATTTTACGCAAAAAAAAATTAAACGAACTATATAACATCATAATATTACCTGCATTAAAAATAATATTACTTGATTATCCAATGTAAAAATATAGAGGTATTATTACCAGCTGCGAAATCTATGTATACTATTTCATGAGAAGGACCACAGATATCTCTAGCATAATTTCTACAAATACATGAAAGGTTTTCATGTTTATAATATTCATTCAACTTTCAAAAATTTTATAATGTATGGATATTCTTACGATGGAATTGGTAAACGTTGCGTTGTGTAGCGTGATCACTTAAACCAGCTCATACAGGTCATAAGCTCTGGGCCATCCTTTTAAAGACTTCGTACACATTTCTCATATAAATAGCTTCGTCTCTGTGAGACTTCTATAATTTATCGTTATTAAAATTAGTTATTATCATAATTCATATTCAATTCATCAAGGATATACAGCTCCGAGAATATTATTATCCTGGAAGCCCGCCTTACTCCAGCATCCAACATTGATGCGTATTGGAGAAATACCTGGTCCCTCTTAATCGACATGCCACAGCCCACTAACCCCACTATTAAATGATATATTTTTATGTTAATACTTACTTTTTTCTCTTCGAACCTTATTTTTTTTAATACATCCAATTTATTTACTAATGCTTACTTAAATTCTTACTTTCTCGCTTCGCACTATATCTTTCTTATTTTGTGTGCTCTGTTTATTTGAATAACTTTTGCTGTATACCTACCTAAAAAATACAATAAATGTAATTTTTTATATATCTGTACCTATTATATATTAGTACCTGCGTGTGATAATTTCTGTTTGTATTTCTTTGTCTTCATGAATAAACAACCTAATAGTGTATACACCTAAATTGTTCAAAAACTTACAATTGTTCAAAAATTTACAAATACAATCAACTAATACAAATGCATAGAAACAGATTGAATTTATGCTATTATTTGTAATTAGCTTTATTCCGTCAAAAAAGATGGCATATGCCGGTTCCCAAAGCATAAGTATTTACTTATTTATTTATGGCCAACACCCATGAAATAGTAATAACGACTTTTGTCAAAATATTTGAATTTTTTTTTAATTTCACCTGCCGGACGCTAAAGGTACTATTCTAAACCCGGGTGATTGTAGTGGGCGTAAAATGAAACGTTTCGCGTCTTTCCTATATGCACTGTATTTTTGACGTGTAACGCAAGCTCGAAGGTAGCAACATCGCTATCGTTGCCGCCTTCGGGTTTGCTGGCCCGGGGTTCAAGCCCCATTTCCGGCCATTTAATTTCGTTTTTTAGTCGTGAATTCGAATGAAATTACGGACGTTACACGAAGTTACGGGGACAGACAAATGGACGGACGGGCGGACGGAAGACGGACAGACAAGGAAATTATTATGTTTGATTAATGAATAATTTTAAAAAAATATAGAAAATTATAGAAAAAAAATTAAAGAAAAAAAATTATAGAAAATTCAAGACTAAATTGAAAAACTTTCTACAAAAAACCATCACAATAACGCAATGAAAAAATCTTATCAAAAACAATCTATATACACTTAATGTTATTACAATACCTTCTTAATTATTAATTTTTATAACTTAATTTAATGTTTCCTTGTGTATATCTTATTTACTTATTCTAATGTCTCACATTTTTGTATTCTTGTATTGTTTATATCTTACTTACTTAATTTAATGTCTTAATTTTTATAATTTAATCTAATGATTCTTTGTCTATATCTTACTTATTTAATCTGATGTCTTACACTAACGATTTCATTAATAATAGATATATATATATATATATATATATATATATATATATATTATTAAGTATATATATATGACAATGCCCCCACTTTTAAACACGAGAATGAATTCTCATTTAAAAGTGGGTAAGCGTGTAATATAAATGTGTATTAATTATATTATATTGAATACACTCTTAAGTTTGTACATTTACCAAATCAATTTTATAAAAATAAAAAAATAACAATAATTTAAAAAATATGTATTAGCGGATGATCATCAAAGCAAATTGACAGTTGGAATACACACAAAAGATTGTCAGTAGGTATGAAATTAGTAACAGCGTCGTTTATGTGACTGACGTGCGCGCTAATGTCTTTCTCTTAAAACGAACCTGATGTTACTCTTAAAACACATACAATAATTAACTTCATCAATTCATTCAATAATACAATGATTAATTTCAATTTAATTATGCCCTGTTTTAAAACTTCGCAAGTCTAACAGATCTACAGTGACCCCTCGCATTTAAAATCCTCCTTGAAGTCTTACAAGTACTGTGCCCTCCCAAGAGAAATTGTCATTACGCACCGAAAATTCGAAAATTATCTTGACTAATTCAAAAACTGACAGGCGAAATGTCAGAATTAGTACGGCTCACTGAAATATAAATCTATAAAAATCCGTTTCGTCATCCATTGTCGGGGAATATTTCAAACCAGGGTTTGATTTGTGGTGGGAAAGACATGGACACCGAAACTCAGATAGGATTGTGAAATTCCGAAATTTCGTGAAGGTCCTAACTAGCATGTTTGTTAATAGCAGGGTTAATGCAGAAATATAACATACACCTACATGCATAAACGTATGTTTTGTTCCCCATGAATTATACATATTTATTTATTTTAAAGTGTCCTAATTATTGCTCATTTCCCTTTTAAATATGTTTTGATTTTATCATTATTTTATGGTTTATTTTATCTTCTTATCTTATTTATCTGTTATATTGGTTTAATTATCATTATTTTATTCTATTACTAATTTGTTAAAGGTTTCTAATTATTACTATTTGCTTGTGTACTAATCATCGTTTATATTATATATATATATATATAATATATATATATATATATATATATTGTTCATTTCTATTGTTAATTTATTTTATATTGTTTTACATTGTTACATTTTTATTGTTACATTTCATATTATTCATTTATCTTTTATATGTTTTATTTATGTTATATATCTTTTTTTACTGTTAAATGTGTTTTATGTTAGGTATATAAAAATCCTTATAATTTTCTTGTACTGTAAAAGCCCACTAGGGCGTTGATTAATAAATAAACTATGCGAACGAGGAAACTGAGAAGAATGGTCTTCGATGGAATCCCGACCGCAATTCGATCATTGAGTCCTATTCGAATGAGGTGGGTGTAAAGTATAGAATAGAAGTGGGTAAGACCCGTTCAGTAAGAGGATATTTATTAGTGGATCTATATTGCGTTCCCTCAAACGCAATATAGTTCGTTATATAGTTAGAAAATACAGTTCACTTGGCTCAATGACTCAAATCGGTCTCAAAGTTCATCGAGTAAAAGTGATTTCAGCAAAAAGAACACTACAGTTCTATGATAAAAAAATGATCGCTACCCTTTCATGTTTCAAACGTTAAGTTATTCACAATATGTGCTTAATATATACTTAATGCTTTTTTATGTTTTAGATCATTCTGATTGATTGAATTCATTAATTTCAAACCTTTCAAACTTAAAATGTCAAACCTGACGACATTACATTGTTATACGATAACCATCGAGATACCGAAATCGCAATATTGCTATTTTCAGAATACGGCCGATTATTCATTTCACTATGAAAGTCTTAACAATTCTGTAGTGGATATTACTGCACGAAATGATAATATAGTCCAGCTAGTAGAACCCCAATGAGAGTCGGGCTAATATGGTCTTTGAAATTCAGCTCTACAGATCTGTATTTTATGAATATTTAAATTATGTAATTACCACAAATCGCTCCGTAAGCCTATATATTAGACATTATGTATATTTGTATTCATTTCACCTTACATAGATAAGCATTAGGGAAACTAGGGGCAAGACGAAGACGCGAAGCAGGATTAGTTAACCACTTATACAAGAATCTACACTTTTTGGCAATGAAACGAATCAGCCAATAGGAAGCCACGTTCGAGCGACCTTTTCAGTACGGTGGGAAGTGAAAGTAAGTGGGAGTGCACGCGTCTTTTGTTCACAATCGAAAATAGTCAAGTCAATCTATTATTTGAAGGTCAAATAAATCGCAACAAAAAGATTAGTAAAATAGTCGGACTACACTACTTACAACAGAATGTTAGTTAACTTAGTAAAAGCCACTACCAGATTTAAGGTCTACCGGTTTCGAGACGTACCCGTCTCTTCGTCTGGATCAACACTACACTACTATGTACACAACACTATACACCACAATCATAGTATTGTTAAACTTTCACCAATATTTATCACATGCATGTTACAGAGACAAGCATGCACTAACTTGCCTACAGAACAATCGGGAATCTAACGGGAGAGAGAGTGACACTCTCTCTTTTAGGCAAGTTAGTACATGCTTGTCTCTGACAAGATTAACACGTATTTCATAAATATTGGTGAAAGTTTAGCAATACTATGGTTGTGGTGTATAGTGTTGTGGACACAGTAGTGTAGTGTTGGTCCTGACGAAGAGACGGGTACGTCTCGAAACTGGTAGACCTTAAATCTGGTTGTGGTTTTTGCTAAGTTAACTAACACTCTGACACGTTATTCCCATACTATCCTGATTTCTAATTTAGCAAATGCAGAAAAATCAGGTAATTTGAAGTCACGGTGACTAAAATAACATACTCATTCTTACAATAGTGTACGATACTCTGTTCCTTTTTCCCCGGGACTCTTTTTTTCGGCGTGCCGTCGCGTCCAATCACAAAGAAGGTCCGTTCGATAACGAATGCAAGTAAGGCAATTACCTTCTTTTTGACTTGCCACGATTTCACGCTTGTACAGTAGCCGGCAACCTGAAATTTTACGGCGTAGTGGGCGGAAATTTGCGCATATACCATTCCACCAAAGAGACCCAAATTTTGTCTTCTGCGCATTCCTCCACTACGCCAAAAAATTTCAAGAAGTTTGCCGGCAACTGCAACGTAACTACAGTTTATTATATCAATGCACTGCACTGTATTAATAACAAACACAAATTATTATTACTTTGCGAAATTTTTGTCTATCAAGAAAAGCAATAAGATCTTATCAGTTTTGGAGACATTTTTTGTGCTTTTCTATATTGAAGACAATAGGTTATCAATTTTTGTGCTCCTTTATACATTGGGGTCAATAGGTTAGCTATCAATTTTTGTGCCTTTTTATACCCACCCAATTAACTCATGATTACATAATCCAAAGTATAATTTTAATGTTTCTTTTAAGTAGAGATATATTCACGGAATACGTTTCACACCAATGTTCCTTCCAACATCGAAGTTAGCTAATTCGGTAATAGGACTAATTCTGCTGTCTCCTGGGACGACGCTCGTACCCCCGACCATTTAATCACTAGGCGAGTGTCATACCATTTGTCTAACAAGAACGTCTCCTGTGAATAATTAAACAACTCACACAACAAATACAACACAGAATACTCGCTATTATCTAAAATATGAGGTAATATTCATGCCTTTGCAATTTTCGTCTGCACCGAGCACTGTTGCGTGTCACGTGACAGACTTCGCTGGCCTAGGAACTCACGCACTGTGTACTTGTTTGGTAAGTTTATATCTCGGATACTTATTATTAATTTATACCAAAATTTCTCATTTAATTTTCAACATTGTTTCTCATTTATCTTTTGTTAAATAATAACATGTTGCAGAATACATAAAAAATCTATTTTTTAAATTTTACTTCCGTCATAAAATGTTTTTATATTATACTTTAATATCACACAACGGCTCTTTACCAGTTAGTAACAATCTTGGTTGGTATCATATTAAAGTTTTGTAGAGATCTGGAACGTGTTAAATTAAAATTAGTGTAATTTGTAATACTAATAATTAGAGATGTAACGAATATACGGTTACTATTCGGCATTCGGCCCCTTTTTGGAGTATTCGGTAGTCGGCCGAATACTGGCTACTATTCGGCCGAATACCGAATACCTAAAAACAGGAGTAAGAAATAAAAAAATAATAAAAAACATCTAATTAAATAATGCGCAATTTCCGCGTTGTGACAGTGGGCCAATCAAAGAGCAGGGTGCGCGATCTTTGCCTTAAAGCGATCGTCCAGCAGAGTGAGAAAATGTCACCACTTTTTCTCATATCTTCTCTTACGTTTTTTATCATATTTTTGTAGGGAAATATCTCATTTTAAAATTTATTCATTATGTAACATATATTTTAAATACGGATATCTTGTTAAAATGTCACATACTAACTTATATAATTGTTTAATATTTTTTTATTTATTTATTTATACAGTAGATACATGTTTTTTTTTTATAATAAATTGATTCTATATTTTAACATTTTTACAGTAGATATATGTTTTTTTATAATAAACTAACTGTTCATACCTGGCGTTGCACGGGTTAAGGATTAAGATTAAAATAAATTTGTGAGGGTAAACAAAAGTTAGATTAGATTCGAACGATATAGATTTGCATCGAAAATATATCTGGGGGAGGGGATAGTGTAAAAGAATAGGAGGGAATTGTCGCATATGTTACCCGCCGAGTCCTAAAGAATAAGTTTCCAAATTTTGAGTCCGATCGGTCAAACGGTACAGATTTGCATCGAAAATATGTCAGGGGAGGTGAAGGGGTATGAGAATAGGGGGGAAATGTTGCCTATGTTACCCGCTGAGTCCTAAAGAATAAGTTTCCAAATTTTGAGTCCGATCGGTCAAACGGACGGATTTGCATCGAAAATATGTCAGGGGGAGGGGAAGGGGTATGAGAATAGGGGGGGAAATATTGCCTATATTACCCACCGAGTCCTAAATAATAAGTTTCAAAATTTTGAGTCTGATCGGTCGAACGGTACAGATTTTCATCGAAAATATGTCAGTGGGAGGGGAAAGGGTATGAGAATAGAATTTAATATTTAATTAGATATTTAATCAAGACGCAAAATATTTAAAACACAATACGCAGTGCCTTGATCAAACATCAAAAATCTGAAATCGTTAATAATTTTTTGATTTTTTTGTATTAATTTTAAAATAATGATGTCTATTCCCTTAATTTATTAAAGAAAAAAGTTATCGACTATCTAAAAAGGATTGAAAAAAACAAACAAAAAAAATAATTAAAAAACAATGTTTTTTAAAACATAAATTGAATGTAAACAAACTAACAGATTTTGCAATAATTGTAATAAATTTAAGATAATCGTTTACATTACGTGAATAAAAAAGACATGTCACGAGGCCATTCAGTCATAAAAGGCCCACAAAGTGGAGCAATTTTCTTCTTTTTTAAAACATCGAAGGTATGGTAATTTATAATTTAGTTTGTGTTATTTTAATGAGATATCCGTATTTAAAATATACGTAACCTGATGAATAAGTTTTAAAATGAGATGTTTGCGTACAAAAATGTGATAAAAACGCAAGAGAAGATATGAGAAAAAATGGTGAGATTTGCTCACTCTGCTACCGCACCAATTTTCGTACGCGCGGTAATCAGGCGAATAGTTTGGATAAATATTTTGCTATTCGGCCACGCTTCTGGCCTAATATTCGGTATTCGGCCTAAGGCAGAATATAATATTCGTTGCAACACTACGAATAGGTAATACTATAAAAATAAATAAAAATATGTAATACATATATACATTACATTATAAAAGTGTACCCCTAAGATATCCACCTTTTTGAAATTTTTGAAATTCTAATGACGCGTGGCTCGCTCTCTAGAAAGTAGTATTGTACATTAAATAATAAATAAATTTCGGCCTGACATACATGTAAATCTGAAAGAATTGTTACCCAACGACTGCCACTGTCTGAAATGTAAAATTCTACCCGAAAACCCTTTTACTGTGGAGCTTTAGATACAGCACAAAAGACACGAATCCCGTAAGTAACGAAACAGAGAAAGGATACGGTGTTAAAAAATGGGGATTACTCCTGTGAATAGAATAATGAAACCTGCGCCAGCGGCTAGAATAGAGTATTGTACATGTCACCTAGACTTATCTGTACTCTAGCTATATGTCAAAATACGAGTATACTTATATTTATTTACTTACTCGTAATATTATACATATGCAGGGTTATTTGGAAAACATTAACCTCGCAGAACTATATTCCTGCCTTGATTATGAATCTAAAATATGCAATATCAAAGTTTACATTTTTTTCAATTTATCTTACGTATCTTTTACAAAACGTTTAACTATCATTACAGTAACTTTTATCGATTATGAAAAATTCTTTTTTTTCAATAAAAGTTAAATAAAATGATAAAAACCCAGCATTTTTTTTCAATTTTTCTGACGTATCTTTTACAAAACGTTTAACTACATTATTACAGTAACTTATATCGATTATGAAAAACTCTTTTTTTTTCAATAAAAGTTAAATAAAATGATAAAAACCTTGCATAAATTCCAATTGGAATGTTTTCCAATTTGAATTGGAAGGTTTTTATTATTTTATTTGACTTGTATTAAAGGGTGTGAATTTTTCATATTCGATATAAGTTACTGTAATGATGGTCCAACGTTTTACAAAAAAATAATCAGAAACATTGAAAGAAAAGTACAATCATAGATGTTGCATATCTCAATAACTATTGGTTTAGGTCATGGTTGCTTGAATATATTCGACTCATAATTAAAGCAGAAATAGAATCCTGCGAGGTTATTAATGTTTTCCAAATAATCCTGTATACAGTTTCATATTTTTCTTCTAGTAGGTATATTAAGGCTGTAATTATAATGTTATTTCTCTCTGTGTCAGGAGAGGAACCTTGATGCTGCGAGAGTCCAATGAAGCACATCGGCTTTGTCTTGATTTGCAATAGATATATTCCCGCGACAACAATTCCTTATAAAAACAAGCCGGCGCCACACTGCGCGTATCTTCCGTCGCGTCAGGTCGGCAGAGCAAATGGATCAATCGATCATCCGCCTAGTGTGTTTGATAAGCGCATATTGTATGGAAAGAAATGTAGCGGCGTTCCGCGACCGAAGAGACGCGACGGAATATCTGCGTAGTGTGCCGCCGGCCATAAGGTACAAGATTTATGTGGCGGTACTGTAAGAGACCGCAAAATGATACCTCGCGTTTTATAACATTCGCTCTCTCTGTCTTCCAAGCCGTCTGTCACTTTCGTTCATAGGACATGAGTGATGATACACACATTTTATAGTTATACCTACCTCTCCCAAAAAGAGACTTGAGCTTGGAGAGGAAACATATATACTTCAAAGAAAAATACAATGCATCGATGCAGATTTGTATTTGCAATGCTCAGCTGGTGAGTTTTAAAAAATGTATTAGTCTGTCTATACTGAAGTGACGAGCACCAAATAACGTAACCATTATTTGACGACCGTTAAATTTACTAAACTGTTAAATTATTAGATTTAGCTGCGACTGTTTACAAATAATTAATATGTTTAGATTACTCTCTTAGTTTAGCTACTCTCCGTATGTGTAAATTAATAATGTCCATAAAATGAATTTATCTATATTAAATTGAAAGATAATTCTTTAGCCAAATAATTATTTTGTTTGCCGTAATAGCCGCACTCTTTCACGTGAATTGTCAAAATATGTTATTTGTTTTATGTTTCCATGCGACACGGTGTCAATTTCAATTAACAATTTCCAAATCTGAAATAAAACATTCACTTAGCAGTTGTTCCTTGTGTAATACTTGTATTATTCATTAACGACAATTAATCACAAAATACCGTCTTTTTTTCTCTTATCCGCCCTACTAAGTAGGTGAATACCTATTTCTGAGGAGACTGTATAAACATTTAATTATACAAAGGCCAGACCAATATTGTTTGTAAGTTTATGCGTTTGTTTTATATTAATATGTTATGCTATAATGTTGTTACAATTCTACTTGGGTAAACATATCGCACCCCTTTCCCATCTTTCATCTTTCCAAGAAAAACGAAAAGTCGAGAATATCATATTTTTATGCATCATTAGTTCTACTACATACCAAAAGTTTATCTTTGTGTGATTTTCCATTATTGTTTTATAATAAAAATTGAAATATATTTCTTTATATAAAGTGAAAGAACATCTCTTTTAAAAAGCGATTGATTTATTATTAGAGATATGAAATTTTGTCATGTTGATATCAAAAGAATCACTTTAACGCTTGCAGTACTATTTGAATTACTTATATATTTCCCTATATTTTACCAATATTCTTCTTCTTCGTGTTGCAAATAGAATAAAAGTTAAATTAAAAAATTTATTATTCGGCTATTTGATAGCGATTTACTTAGCAAGAGAAGATGTAAATGCTTTACGATTTTGGAACTTTTTTGCAAACAAGTTGTTTGCAGATGGGGGTATGTTACAGCCAAAATCATATTTATAAACATGCCTAGCAGCTGAAATACAATGCCTTACCTAATCTATAGATATAAAATAATGTATAATGTAATAAAATAAGGAAAATCAGCACATTGAAAATGTTCCATTTTTTAAACCTCGGATAGCTTCGAAGCAATGGAATGTAGGTAGGTACCTTCTTTATTGTTTTTAGATTGTTTGATGTTTAAAAAATAGAACATTTTTAAAAAACAACAGAAAGCAGTGTTGATATGAAAAAAGAAAAAAATATAAGTTCAGTTGGATTGCTGAAAGAGTTTTTATAATATTGATAAAGAGATATAATTTGTAATTTTAAACTAATATACGATAAATTACTATCACTCAGTTTCAATGTTTTTAGTTTAGTGTTGATTTCTCATGAAATTTCCACACCACAACGTGTTTCAATACAAAATCTACATTATATTTAAAAGACGTGAATTAATTTTTTTTTTACTTATCTATATTTTTTCCTATTGATTTTATATTTAATAATATCTACTGTTTTTGCTATCCATACATATGATTCTTTACGTACATTCTTTTCACTTTCACTATTGCTTTTGTATTCAATAATATCCACATTTTTTATTTATATCCTCAATTATTGATTATTTTTAGAGTTATATGGTATATTGTCTTATGTTTATATTATTTTGTTCTCACTATATTGTAAGCTGCTCATCTCGGCACAGGATCTTCCTAGTGAGATGATTAGTCCTTTTCCCACCGGCATGTATCAAAATGAAGATAAAAAACAAAAAAATAAAAGAAAATTTAAATGGCCCGCTTTTTTAGGCCCCAAATGTTAATTGAAGAAGGGAAGTAAAATCAGGAGCAACAGAGAAAACGAAAAGAAAAAAAGGAATTATTTCAAAAATAAGACTTAGAATCACTGTTTTAGCTTTAATTAATGTTTTAGCAAAAATCCGGCTGACGTATAATAGTAGGATAACGACAATTTTTTGTTCACTTTGTACGTACTGCTTTGTAAGAATTTCGCCATTATAAATTGCTTTAACTAAACATTTTTACCGTGCTATTTGACAAAACCAATTTATTTTTTATTATTAAAACTAAAAGATAGATTTATTTTGAACTAAAATTAATTTTATGAATGAAAAAAAAGGATTTCAAGTGTAACCATAGATTTCATTACTAAAAATTTGTCTTAAAGTTTTAGTTCACACCAAATTATTGTAAATTATTTCATAACGAATTGGGATTGCTAGGCTCCAGGTTTGATATTATTGATTGTTTAACTTAAAACATCGACAATCCTACAAAAACCTATATAATCTAACCACAACAACACTAGCTAATGTTTTCCACTCCTAGTGTGTGGGTACCTACTCCGCGAAATCACCTAATTCTTTCAGGCACTCCCAACTATTATAGTACTAAGCTTTAATTCCATTTCTTGCATGCCACCTAGTGAATAAATTATCCTAAATAAGTTTTTTAGCAGTAAGTTGTTCTGTAAGATAATTTTCTATGTAAAGCGCCCTTGAGGTGAGTATTCGCGAAAACGGCGCTATATAAATTATCCAAATATTATTATTATTATTGTCGTTACTAATTTGTTTTGCTGTGTGGTAATGCGGCTCTTGTACCATACTTGTCATGTAAAGGATAACATGAGTCAAATTCTAAAAAACTTTATATTCCTCCATTTCCTTTTCCATCCAGGCACCGCCATTTCTCCTCGAACTGAGCAATCAACAGCTGGAAGAAAGTAATTTCCTCTTTGCCTCCTTTCGCTAAACAAATTAAGAAAGAAAGAAATAAAAGAAGAGTGCAAATGAAAAACGTTGTCGTCATTTTCGAAACTCACTTGAAAATTTACGGGAATATTTTTAAAAAAATTACTGGCAAAAGCATGCTTCAGTATTATAATACATTCTTTAGAATTATTATTTCTAGGGTATACCTATGCACTGTGAACAAATAATACCAAACCATTATTTTTTCCGCCCAAACAAATGAATCAATCATCAATTAATGTATATTATAGATGTCTCACAGAGACGAAACTGTACTTTTTCAAGGGAGAGTAGGTATAGAAGTCTTTTTTTTGGGTGGCCATAAGACTTACGACCTATCGAACCGTTACGACCTATCGTACGGTTACGATTGTTTGAGGTTGGCCACCCAAACAAAAAAGAATTCTGTACCTACTCTCCCTTGAAAAAGTACAGTTTCGTCTCTGTGAGACATCTATAATATGCATGCATTTACTGAAGATGTATAGGGGATGTTCACGTGCATACGTGAATTTTTTCCACCCGCAGAACGCGTCATTCGCTGGCAGTCAGCCATTGAATGAGGAAGTGTAGTTAGTGCCTGTTGGATTTTCAGTTGTGAAATGTTCCGTCATTCGCTGGCAGTCAGCCATTGAATGAGGAAGTGTATTTAGTGCCTGTTGGATTTTCAGTTGTGAAATGTTCCGTCATTCGCTGGCAGTCAGCCATTGAATGAGGAAGTGTAGTTAGTGCCTGTTGGATTTTCAGTTGTGAAATGTTCCGTCATTCGCTGGCAGTCAGCCATTGAATGAGGAAGTGTAGTTAGTGCCTGTTGGATTTTCAGTTGTGAAATGTTCCGTCATTCGCTGGCAGTCAGCCATTAAATGAGGAAGTGTAGTTAGTGCCTGTTGGATTTTCAGTTGTAAAATGACGGAACGACATGATAATGAGATATTGCATTAAATTTTGTCAAAAGCTTGGCGGTACCCAAGATCGAATAAGATTTTGACGACTGTTCTGAGGTAGGTAGCTTTTTTAACATTCTATTCCCTTATATCGACAACTAATATTTATTTTGAAAGAAGTACAAACAGTAAAAATCAAAAGCAAAAAATACAAAAGCATTATTCGAGATGCAGGAAAAAATGGCAATAAATGCAAACGGTGTTTTTTTTTTTTTATATAAAAACAGCGTCTTTCATATGGATCTCCAAAAGCAATTGCAAGCTAAACTAAAAGTTAAAGAAAACAAAAAAAACATGAATTAATTGTTATGCAAAGAAGAAACAAGGGAGAACGAAATTTGATAAAAAGATTAATGAAATCAAAAAAGTGACAAGCAAGGCTAGAGTCTAGAGTACAATAATAGGATATAGAATAAATGAAAAAAAAATGTTTATATAATCACAATAAAATAAAATGATCCCAAATAACAATCTATAAAAAATGATACATTAAAATAAAATGTGTAAAAATAATCACGGTAGAGAGAACAATCTAGAATACAACTTCGTTACAGATAAGAGTAAGAAGCCAAGTGAAATAATTAAACTATGTGAGAATGAATTGAATATGGCCGTTTTAAAGCTTATATTCTACAAGTTACATATTGGTAGCTACCCAATACTCGAATATGGCAAGCGTGGGTAATATATGTTAAAAATTTATGAATTAAAAAAATGGAAAATATGCATATGATTGTGGGCCAATTTCTTTTTTTTAAATATCCTCAATTTGTAGGTTTTTATTCAGCCCCAATATTCGCTACGACGTATTATTTTTCTACAACCTGTATTGGCATTTATAGCTGAGCGTGTATAGCGTTATTGAAATTAATAGGAAAAGTAATGAAATAAAACACGTTTTGTGGCAAACGCTGGATATTTATTACAATAACTGGCAGATTATCATTATTAACAAGTTAATCACAATCTACGACTAACATCCTTTTTTACCCGACTGCGCGACGCGTCGCAACGCAAAAGAGGTTAATGTGTTTATCAGCCTATATATGTATGTTTGTTCCTTTGTGGCGCTCTAGAGACCAAACGCGTGGGCTGATTTTGATGATTCTTACGTAAATCGATTTGTCTTAATCTTGCAAGTGTTACTAAAGACATGACAGCAATCAGAATTCAATATGACGACAACCAGGCGTCACATTGTGAAAAATAAAAAAAAATGAAAGTCGATGAACTATATTAATTGGGGTATCATTTGAAAATCATCTTTAGGTTTCTCTTACCATTTTTCATTTTCAATGACAATTTAGGATCTACAACGATTTAAAGTTAGTTAGCAACCATTCTCACATAAATTTTCAATACTTATAATAAAGCTGTGATAGAGTTCTTATATAATCGCAAAATAGGTCTTATTAACTTGAAAAATAATTATCATAATACAATTCAATATAATTCCTAAAATCGAATGACAAACCCAGAATTTTACTGCTTTGAAAAATAATTTTAACGACCGTTACCTAAAGCATTACTTAATGCAGTAAGAAATAACCTAATTAGAAATAAACCAGCAGGAAGGCAATCGGCTATCGCCGATTGCTTACTGCTAGGCCCTACGGGCGGCTATTGTGTTTGCTGTGCAGCAAACACAATTGTTTTGGCAAATTTCCATTTTTGCTATTGTGGCCGCCCCGCGGCCAGCGATGGCCGCTGCGCGGCCAATTGTGTTTGCTGTGTAGAAAACACTATTGTTTACGTATGCCTACGTCAGCCGCTTCGCGGCCAATTGTCTGGCAAATTTCCATTTTTAATTACGGGTAGTTTACATATAATTTTAAAAAAGTACCTATTTATTCAGTATTTCTAACCAATTAATAAGTCAGAATGGAGTTTTAAAATGAATATTTTGAACATGCTTTAAAATTTATAAATAGTTCAAGTTAATTGTCAAAATATTAAAAAACGTAGTCGAATTTTCTTAAAAATCTGAACAATTTTTTTTCGTATTAATCAAAATAAAGAAATACAATTTCATCGTAAAACAATAATGGAAAGTCACACAATTTCCGAAACACGAAATTCTAACCTGAATGACATTCCGCAAACTAAAATTAGCTTTTTAAAGTGATAAATAGTATAAAGAGAAAACATGCTAACATAGCTGTCATCTTTCCAATATGGCGACAACCGCACAGAATATAGACCAAAATAGAATGGCAACTGTTATTTGCAAAGTGACATCTTGCGATTATGGGAGATATTATTATTTATTTATATATTTGTCCTTTTTTTTCTTTATTTATTTATTTATTTCAATTAAATGAATATTTAGACCGTATTCTGAAAATAGCAATATTGCTATTTCTGTATCTTGACAGTTATTGTATAACATTATAATGCTGTTAATTTTAACGTTTTAAGTTTGACAGGTTTGAAATTAACGAATTCAAATAATCAGATAAGCTCTAAAACGTAAACAAACGCTAAGTTATTCACATATTATGAATAACTTATTTTACTTTCGTTTATTTACGTTTTAGAGCTTTCTGATTGATTGAATTCATTAATTTCAAATCTGTCAAACTTAAAATGTCAAAATTAACTGCATTACAATGTTATAAAATAACTGTCAAGATACAGAAATAGCAATATTACAATTTTCAGAACACGGCTGTTTGTTTCTGAAAATGAAAATAAGGTTTAACAATAAAAGATGGTACATTTAATTAAAAATGTATTATCCACTAATTCTATAATAAGAGTCAGAAAAAGAATTGGCAAAGAAAACTGACAATTATTTTTAAATTCGTCAATATTGTTACAGCATATTTTTTAAATTTTACACACTACCTCTCTGTAAAAGAAAAATCTCATGTTTAGAGAAGGAATATGTTTACATAATGAACATAATTTCAGATTAAAATAGATGATTTTGTTTTAAAAACAATGTTCATATTTAAAATTCATTCAATTCAAAAACATAGAATTAATATTTTTTAAAATACCAAAACTCGCAAAGAAAATAAAAATTCAATATTATATATTTTGTAATTATTAATATTTTAGAAAATAAAATGTAACATTGATCAGTAAATAATTTACACCACAAGCTACCATTTTAATAGATAAAGGAAATCAATGATTTGTGATGATTATACAAAATAAGATTACACTTCGTATTCATGTGGTAGTCAATTTTCATTGCCTGTTAATATTATTACTAATATTATTTAAGTGATGTGATAAAAAATGTAACATTCAAATAATATATTTTTTAGATTCAGAATGATTGTTTTAAGTACAAATATACATTGGAAAAATTCAACAAATATTGATTTAAAAAAAACATTGCAATAAATTCCTACCCAATTCGATGTAAAATATTTGGGAGCAATTATAAATCATAAACTAAACTTTACATTGAACACAAAATATGTAACAAAAAATAGCAAAATGAATTTCACCCTTGGAAAGAATCAGAAGAGATCAAAACAGAATTGAGCAAAAATATATTATATAACGCAATAATTGTCCCCCACATCAACTACTGCGACAGTATACTATTTCTGGGTTGAAGAAGAATTGAAAAAATAACAATACTCGAAAAGAAAGCATAAAGAATTATACTAAAAATAAATCAATACACAAGAATTAAAGTGGTGCTAGAAAATTTACCAATAATAGACAAATAATTAAATTTAATTCTATTTCTACTTATGTATAAAATTAATAATGGATACAACATCTTTGAAGTATTAAGAAAAAACAAACACAAACATGACAAACATGAAACAAGAGAAGATGAAAAGATTACATTAAAAAAAAATCACAAATTTTAATCATGCACAGTGCTATATATAAAACTACTACTACAACGAAACTATACATAAAACTACCAGGGACATTAGAGATGTAAATAATATAACAACTTTAAGAGGAAACTAAAAAAATATGTGATACTTTAGTTAGAATAAAATTTTAAATAATTATATGTAATGCTGTATATATAAAGAAATATAAAATTATTATATTTCCTATTTAAAGAATAAATTTTTAAAATAATAAAAAAAGGTTAGGAATATCATCTAAATGATCAAAAGTGTGAAGATATGATAAACAGAGTACATTCTAATGGGTTGACAGTATTTTCAACGATTCTTACATACATATACATTACACATACATAATAATTATTCTGGATACACAACAAAAAAAGTATTCTTTTCAATTGTCATTTTACACTTCAATGTTCAGAATAATTAT
The DNA here is from genome assembly GCA_016648135.1 of Agrypnia vestita. NCBI lineage: Eukaryota > Metazoa > Arthropoda > Insecta > Trichoptera > Phryganeidae > Agrypnia > Agrypnia vestita. The sequence goes on along the minus strand of JADDOH010000335.1, from coordinate 31,870 downwards.
TTTCAATTAAATAAGCGTATACAAGAACAGATATCAATAAGACATCATTTACAATGCATTGCAAATAATATAACCGGTCAGTAAGATCAAGCGGTTTGAAACTAAAAAAGTAGAACAAATGATTTAATATTTTTTATGCTTATAGCGTTAAAAACCACACATATTTTTTTTAAACGTCTAATGATTTCGATACTGTATTATATCTTCATCAGGACGATCGGACAATAACTTCCATAAGTTTAATTTGTAAGGAAAAAAGGCAAACAGTGTTAATGATCGCAAAATTATACGGCTTTCTCAAAATTCACAAAGGAAACAGCCCCATCAGATCAGCAGTATCCCAATGTAATGCAATTCCCCAACATTCAAAATAACTTCAATCATTACAAAAATATTAAATAACTCCAACGTATTTAAACCAAAGTATACAATTAAAATTTCATGTAGTCAATACCTTAAAAGATATTGAATGAAAAGTTAGTATCATTTGATATTGCAAGATCATTCATTAATGTTCCCATTCAGGAAAGCAAAACACTAATTTTAGATATACTAAAAACACCAGATTTGTCGGAAGGTCTAAATGATTTATCTCTTTTATAAAACCTTGTCTCAATCAAAATATAATAAAATAGTTATATTATGCTGTACCCATTGATAAACCTTATAAGCAAATATAAGGTTTATCGATGGGTGCATGTGAGGCAATCCAAATCCTTGCAATATTCAAAAAATTCTAAAACAAATAATTGAAAATCAATTTGATAAAGAAATTTATAACATCTAACGCCGATATCTCAAAACTGCATTTTTCACTTAATACACTAAAGTACTCATGGTTCGATATTATTATGCACATTATTTTTACATTTCTAATAATATTTTACAAAGTCCACTGTCTGTGAAGCCTCTTTGTCGATGCTTACATCTGCATGGATTTTTAAGAATGCTGCTACAGACCGGTTAGGCAGCAACGCTTTCTTTCTTCTTCTTCTTGATTTTAACCTTAAAAATAATACAATCTGTTAAATTTGACAACGCTGGAAAATGACAGATGAGTGTGTCCATTTTTAACTAAATTTTATTAACAATTAAATTAAATTAATGGGTATTAACAATTAAATTAAATTAACAAGTGTGGGAGAGTGTGTCCATCTTTAATTAAATTTTATTAACATAAACATACTTTAACTAAATTATTTATTTTGTAAATTTATTTATGAAATTACTTTTTAGTTTACTATTTTAATATTTTAGTACTGTTATTTAAATTTATTTTATTCATGTTGTAAACATTTATTAATGTATGTATTGTGTATTAAAAAAAATACAACACAAGCAATCATTGTTTAAAAAAAATTTAGTTATAGATTATAGTTGTATATTCTTACCCTCATCTCCTTTGCTGGAGCTGGGTTCTGAGGATTCCATTGAGATATTCATCCGTCACACCAATATTCATCTCCTTGGACTTGAATCTGTAGACATAATAATTTTACTTATCATTTACACATGTCAGTGGGAAGTTCTGTTCTTTCAAAAACCAGCAGTGAAATAATAATAACTCTTAATTAATAATTGTATGCATGTTATACAAAGATAATGATGTAATAATAATTAACCATAATTTTTTTTTGTATTTTAATCATACGGAAAACTTGGACAAATGAGTCAACAGTATTGAGATTTTATGGGAAACATAGCCTGTAAATTTATAGGAAACAAGATTTTGGAAGGGATAAAATAATACATAAAATCTAGAATTCGATTAATTTTAAATTAGTAATCCTCTGTGACTACATTCAAAACAATTTTTTGGATATTGCTGCCTTCGCTTTTATACCCTATGTAAATTAGTTTTCCTTTGTAAAATAACTTTTTCTAATAAACTTTCAAACACAATTATAATAAAACATTCCAAATATAATTAATATAAATATAAAATACAATCACTCACGTGTATTTTCGGTTTCAGTATGACAGTTCAAAAGGACGATAAAATATTTCGTTTTTGTAGCAGATATCCTTTGTGAAATGTCAATATTCAGTTTCATATCGAAACAAACATATTATCAGAGGATGTCAATGTCGGAGGCGGTGACGTGGTAGCGGGATTGTAAAAAATAAACAAGCAAAATCGCCACAAAATAAAGACATATTTGATATTGAAAAATTAAAATGGCGTCGCAAATTGTGAACCACAGAATATTTGTGAACAGTGTAACCAATGTGAACATTTTGCGAAACCAACATTAATACCACTACAATAATTGTTAAAATAGTTGGCAAGGGTAGGTAAGTACTGACACCAAATTAGAACCGCCGAAAAATGAAATTTAAAAAAATTCCCATAAAAGAATTGATGCCATTATAACGGAATCGAAACTTTATGGATAGAGTGCGCAGGCCCTGGACAACCGTGCCGAACCACGCCGAACTATTATAGTCCGTCCAACTTATCTGGAGAATAAAGGAGGGCGTCCCAATCGTTGTGGTGCTGCCCATAGTCTAAAAATTATCTCATTTTTAGGGAATTTTTTGCAAATTCGTTTTTTCTTAAACAATTTATTATGCAGTATACTTCACGATAAAAAACAAAAAATGTAAACTAATGTACAAATAAATTTATCAAAATATACATTCGCAAAATACACGTCACCAAATGGCGTTTTTTCAAAATCAAAGAAAAATACAATTTTCAGAAAAAAAAAACCAAACAATTATAATTCTTTTAGGCCGGCGCCACATTACGCAGATCTTCCGCCGCGTCTTTTCCGTTGCGCCAAATTGGCAAAGCAAATAGATCGACCGATCATCCGCGAAGTGTGTTTAATACATTAAGCGCATAATGGAAAGAAATGTAGCGATGTTCCGCGACAGAAGAGACGCGGCGGAAGATCCGCGCAGTGTGGCGCCGGTTTTATCCGGTGTCTCATACCTAATGATCTGACCTACATGTTTAACTCAGTAACACCTAAGGATATCAATCGGTTTAGGGCCGTTGTATCAACTTGGTTTATAGTAATCCTTCGTTCAAAGCATAGATATTTTGCGATTTCCACCGATCAAACAACTCGCTCTCGTAAAAATCTATGCTTTAGATGAACTATTGCTATAAAGTAAGTTGATGCAACCAGTCTTTAATGCGCATAAATAAAAAAGTTTATTTTTGAAAAAAGATGTTTATACAAATGAACACGTTAGTTTCCCCTCCTGCATTGACAATTATGAAGCACTGAGCTTTAGATACTGGTTTGAATACACTTTCGACATCTTCACTTTGCCAACATTTGTCTGCTGTGTGTGAGGTATGTATATATGTTTCATCTAGATATATGACTGGCCGCCGATTCAAAGAAGTTTCATTCTTTCTTAATTCGTACAAGAATTTTGCTCTCATGGCACATATTAATTATACCATTGCGTTCTATAAGCACCTTACGGTTACTTTTAGACTTCCGAAAACGAAAACCTAGCTTATGCAGTAATTTACGTAATATCTCACGATATCCTTGAAAATTTATGTCTTCTTTCAATACCTTTTGCAGTTTACTTAATGTAGGTAACGCTTTCTTAAAAGTATAAAAATCGTGTACCTTTCGCCTGATCAATACTCCCAAATCAAAGTCATCAATATCAATTTTCCACTTATCCTTTTTCTTTTTTTCCGGGTGTAGATATTTGAATGCCCATTTCCACGGCCGCTTTACCTTCTTTAACTATTTTGTAAATTGCCGATTCAGAAATACCTGAAGAAATTGTATAATAGTAAAATAAAAAACTAAGTATGGGAAAATCATTATAACTGCATGGCAGCATTATCCTGAAGCGGCGGCAATACATCTATGAACAAATTCAAACGGTGTAATTGGGGGTTTTGGACGTTGTTCCTCTTCAAAAAACGTGTGCATTTTCAAGATTATTTCCCGAACACCGCTTTTAATGGTTTTTGGCATGGTGACAATCTAAAATTTTCTTAAAAAACTATCGAAACCGTCGTGAACCCCTCTGCAAACAAAGTCTGTCAGCTGTAGATAATCCAATATGGCGTCGTTAGTTCCAAATTTGGCCATTCTTCAGATAAGTTAGACGGACTATATTATGTTATCTATGCGCCGAACTGACAGCTGTGCAGCTGGGTTATGGCTGGTTGACCATAACCAAAAAAAAGATATGGCGAAATTTACAAACAATTTTGAAACACAAATATGTATATTAAAAATTAATAAACGTGCATAAACATTAAGTACATTATTTTTATAAGTGACTTTTTTATTTTACGTGTATAATATTTCTACACAGTAAATATTATCTGCAAGTATTTTAAAACAATCCATACTTCTCGCTACTTTATACGATTTCGCCATTTGCAACAGAAATCATCCGGCTACATCGACATTGGTTAGCGTAATTGATATACAAATAAATATTTTTTTAAAATACCGTCTTATAATTCTAACTAAAAGGTGTAAAATAAAAATTGTATATTTAAAAAATCAAAAAACCCGACTGCGTAAAAAGTAAAATTTAAATAAAAACTGAAAAGAAAGAAAGTCCAGTAGTCTAGAATTCTGTCAAGTAATATTGAATAACTACACCACTGAAATAGTTTCATGATCGATACACACATAAAACAAATAAGGAATTCTCATGCGGAACATAACAGTCGAGTCCCATTATTGGGAAGATTTGCGTCGGTCTAAATTTTTAATGGGTCCCGACAGACTTTTCAGTTTTTATTTACATTTCACTTTTTACGCAGTCGAGTTTTTTGTTTGGAATAAATAGGATTGAAAACGAAACACCAATTACGTTAATTTTTTTTCCTAGCGTAATAAAAGGTCCTGATTACATAAATGATGTCAAATTTTGGCGCTAGCAAGTTGATCTAATTTTATTATACTTCTTATGTAATACGCCAACAAAACTGGACATTTGTAGCTTGACTTCTGCTAGGTGACGGAATTCGCTCAAGAGATGATAGCTGAAGTAGTTTTTAGTGGCAATTTTTAATAAAACTTTAACAATGTTGATTGTATTATTTGCATGTACTTATCTACTTATATTTTTTATTAATTACACCTACATGTTTCGGAAAACCTTTCCATTGTCAGGGTGTTTTACAAATGTCAAAATATTAAAATGAATAATGTGTTTGTTTTTTTTTCTAAATTATTTAAAAAAATATATTTAAATATTATTGCTGAAGTTTTGAATTACTCACAATTATTGGAAAAAATATTAGAATTGAAATAGTAGTTAAATTTAATTGATATGTTTACTATTACATGCTTTACTTATTTCTAATGATTCTAAATTATTCAATTTCAGACCAAAATTATTTATGTTTAAAATAGAAAGTCCTAAATTTTTATCAAAACCGTGGTCATTTTCTAATAAATGATTTGAAAATTCAGAAAAACCACGATTATTCAGACATCTCAAATGCTCTTTTACTCTTACATTGAAATTGCGATCGTTTTTCCCAATATACCTATAAGTAGATACAGCAAATAATACAATCAATATTTAAAAATTTCAATCTACAATGTTGCTGAATTAATTGAAAAAACTTTAACACTCTGGCACTGTTTTATGTTTAGAGCCTAATTTTATGTTTAGAGATGCCAAAATTATTTTTTCTCTTTTGAAAAGATTTTGCCTCAAAATATTCTTTCTACTAGGTTCCTGACACTTGCTGTTGCTTCCGATGTTGATTTCCTGATCTTCATTCATATAGAAAACGTAGCACCTAACAAATCACGCACAACACCTTCCAATAATCATTATCCAGTCACGATTGTTGATCTTGGGCCTAGTCAAGATTGGGAAGTTTCGTTTTGATGACTGAGCCAGAAAAGGCGTCTTCACATGTAGCAAGAAAAAACCACGTCTATGTAATGCGTAGAACATGATTGTAAATTGCGTGAGCGTTCTTAGCGTGCTATTCAACAAAATAAACTTAGTCTTATAATTAATACTTTGCTAAAATTAATTTTTACATTGTGGAAAAGCGACGTCGGCCATGTTTTGAAATAAGCAATATTACTATTTTTGTTTTTCTTGACAATTATTGTATAATATTGTAATGCCGCCAATTTTTTTTAGACACAAGACCAACAAGCTACTTTTTGAAGTTTTAAGTTTGACAGGTTTGAAATTAATGAATTCAATCAATCAAAGAGCTCTAAAACGTAAACACACGTTTAGTTATTCACAATTATGAATAATGAGCTTTTTATTTTATTGAATTCATTAAATTAAAACCTGTCAAACTTAAAACTTCAAAATTGGCGGCATTAAATGTTATACAATAACTGTCAAGATACATAATAGCAATATTGCTTATTTCAGTTGTTCTGGCCATCGCTTTCGACACGGTATTTGAAGTCAAAAATTAACCATAACACTCACAACCAGATCAACACTTACAATGGCAGAATATCCCAGAAAACACACCAGAAGATGAGAAGAAAAGATTAATTTTCAAGACAGCTTTGATTTTTTAGAAAATACAAAATGTTGATGGGGTGTATTTTGCGTATGATTAAATTATCTATTTATAGAAGCATAATTTTTACTAATAAAATTACAGGGAGCCTTGAAGTACCCATCTCGAAGCCCTGTGATCGTTAATTAGATTTATTCAACCTGATAATTGGAAGTGGAGGGCTAAGGGTTGGTTGTATCAACTTGGTTTATGGAAATCTTTTGTTTAAATCATTGATTATTGCGTTTTCTATCAATCTACGAAAGATTACCAAAAATTCAAGTTGATACCTACCTATGACAGGCTCTAAGTAGCATAAATGGAGAAAAGACTAGGGCATTGTATATTTGCTTCGGGAGTCCATCAGAAGCGATGCAGATCGCGACAGATGACGCGCCGGGTAGTTTTGACTATAGTGCAGTCGTAGTTTTGTCTGCTTCACCAAGAGCATAATGAAGGAAAAGAATAAACACTCGCAACTGAAATTACATGAATTTAAAAAAAAAGTTACATTTATATGTACTAAAAAGTAAAAAATATTTTCGGCCAAAAAATTTTTGCCTCACTCTCCAAGTAAAAGGTGGGCGGACGCTTACAACATTGATATGGATTACAGAATTTTGTTGTTGATGGATTGAAAGCGCCCACACTTTTGTTTGGAGAGTGAGGCAAAAATTTACCAAGCCGAAAATTTACTTTTCACTTTTTAGTACATTAAATAAACGCGCGGCTATTTTTTTTAAATTTGCGAAATATAATTTTCTACTTTTTAATCTCAATATTGCCCAACGTACAAAATCACTTCGTTAGGAAACTGGCGAAATCTTTTGGTGAGCTCATTAACTGATTTCCTTTATAAAACTTTAATTAATTATGATGGATTAATTGACTAATTAGTAAATTGTGAATAATTGATTATTGTTATCAAGAATACGTCCGTGGGCAAAATTTCAGCTCGATTGGACATTGGGAAGCTGATGAAATATCGATTATAAGATTCCATCCAGATGAACAGGTGGAACTAATAGACTAAGGCCCGGTTGTTTCAAGTTCGATCAAAGTAAGCGGTCGATAAAAGCATAGATTTTTACGAAAACGGATCGTCTGATTGGTGGAGAACGTAAAATTTCAGTTTAAACTCTACGCTTACTTTGATCGAATTTGAAACAACCGGGCCTAAGAGCCAGCGATCGCCAGACTTATGTTACAGTATCAAACCTGAAATATTTTCTGTAGATGTACACTATAGTAGGTAAGAAGGTTTGGATACTATGACATTTGAGTTCAGGGGATTTTGTCAGATCATAGGTAATACCGGTACAAAAAATGAGGAAGTAAAACATGATTAAAAAAAATGTTTTTTTAATATATGTTTAATGGGACAGTACTATACACTCATATTAATCATTGCCAGATGCTTTTCGCGGGTCATTTCTTTCACCAGACACCATTGGCGTGCAGCGCATACAAGCAAAAAAGTTGTGCATTAATAATGATTCTGGGAAACAAATATTAATTAAATAATCCTTATCTTAAGAAAAAGTTGATTTAAAATTCTAGTCGTAATTCGTCCTACGGCTAGAAGTTTTATTTCTGACGTTTCTGTTTATCGTGACGTAACTGTTTTTTTCCGATTTAAAATTCTAGCCGTAATTCGTCCTACGGCTAAAAGTTTTATTTCCGACTTCAGTACCTAACTTCTTATCAATTCTTAATTTATCTTGCCCAACAAATTTGTTCCATAGACATACTCAAGTCGAGAAAAAACTCATACTGAACCGTGTACTTTTAATGCTGCGACTTTTGTGTAATAGACAAGTAAATTTAGCGTGCTTCTTCGAAAGGTCCTACGCCAGGTGAGAACTACGCGGACGTCATTGCATAAATGATATTTTTTACAAATTCCACCCAAAACTTTCGGTGTAAATTCTATTTGTCTTTTCTATGGTGAATTAAATACAGGGCCTGCGCACTCTATCCATAAAGTTTCGATTCCGTTATAATGGCATCAATTCTTTTATGGGAATTTTTTTAAATTTCATTTTTCGGCGGTTCTAATTTGGTGTCAGTACTTACCTACCCTTGCCAACTATTTTAACAATTATTGTAGTGGTATTAATGTTGGTTTCGCAAAATGTTCAAATTGGTTACACTGTTCACAAATATTCTGTGGTTCACAATTTGCGACGCCATTTTAATTTTTCAAATCAAATATGTCTTTATTTTGTGGCGATTTTGCTTGTTTATTTTTTTACAATCCCGCTACCACGTCACCGCCTCCGACATTGACATCCTCTGATAATATGTTTGTTTCGATATGAAACTGAATATTGACATTTCACAAAGGATATCTCCTACAAAAACGAAATATTTTATCGTCCTTTTGAACTGTCATACTGAAACCGAAAATACACGTGAGTGATTGTATTTTATATTTATATTAATTATATTTGGAATGTTTTATTATAATTGTGTTTGAAAGTTTATTAGAAAAAGTTATTTTACAAAGGAAAACTAATTTACATAGGGTATAAAAGCGAAGGCAGCAATATCCAAAAAATTGTTTTGAATGTAGTCACAGAGGATTACTAATTTAAAATTAACCGAATTCTAGATTTTATGTATTATTTTATCCCTTCCAAAATCTTGTTTCCTATAAATTTACAGGCTATGTTTCCCATAAAATCTCAATACTGTTGACTCATTTGTCCAAGTTTTCCGTATGATTAAAATACAAAAAAAAATTATGGTTAATTATTATTACATCATTATCTTTGTATAACATGCATACAATTATTAATTAAGAGTTATTATTATTTCACTGCTGGTTTTAGAAAGAACAGAACTTCCCACTGACATGTGTAAATGATAAGTAAAATTATTATGTCTACAGATTCAAGTCCAAGGAGATGAATATTGGTGTGACGGATGAATATCTCAATGGAATCCTCAGAACCCAGCTCCAGCAAAGGAGATGAGGGTAAGAATATACAACTATAATCTATAACTAAATATTTTTTAAACAATGATTGCTTGTGTTGTATTTTTTTTAATACACAATACATACATTAATAAATGTTTACAACATGAATAAAATAAATTTAAAAAACAGTACTAAAATATTAAACTAAGTATTTTCATAAATAAATTTACAAAATAAATAATTTAGTTAAAGTATGTTTATGTTAATAAAATTTAATTAAAGATGGACACACTCTCCCACACTTGTTAATTTAATTTAATTGTTAATACCCATTAATTTAATTTAATTGTTAATACCCATTAATTTAATTGTTAATAAAATTTAGTTAAAAATGGACACACTCATCTGTCATTTTCCAGCGTTGTCAAATTTAACAGATTGTATTATTTTTAAGGTTAAAATCAAGAAGAAGAAGAAAGAAAGCGTTGCTGCCTAACCGGTCTGTAGCAGCATTCTTAAAAATCCATGCAGATGTAAGCATCGACAAAGAGGCTTCACAGACAGTGGACTTTGTAAAATATTATTAGAAATGTAAAAATAATGTGCATAATAATATCGAACCATGAGTACTTTAGTGTATTAAGTGAAAAATGCAGTTTTGAGATATCGGCGTTAGATGTTATAAATTTCTTTATCAAATTGATTTTCAATTATTTGTTTTAGAATTTTTTGAATATTGCAAGGATTTGGATTGCCTCACATGCACCCATCGATAAACCTTATATTTGCTTATAAGGTTTATCAATGGGTACAGCATAATATAACTATTTTATTATATTTTGATTGAGACAAGGTTTTATAAAAGAGATAAATCATTTAGACCTTCCGACAAATCTGGTGTTTTTAGTATATATAAAATTAGTGTTTTGCTTTCCTGAATGGGAACATTAATGAATGATCTTGCAATATCAAATGATACTAACTTTTCATTCAATATCTTTTAAGGTATTGACTACATGAAATTTTAATTGTATACTTTGGTTTAAATACGTTGGAGTTATTTAATATTTTTGTAATGATTGAAGTTATTTTGAATGTTGGGGAATTGCATTACATTGGGATACTGCTGATCTGATGGGGCTGTTTCCTTTGTGAATTTTGAGAAAGCCGTATAATTTTGCGATCATTAACACTGTTTGCCTTTTTTCCTTACAAATTAAACTTATGGAAGTTATTGTCCGATCGTCCTGATGAAGATATAATACAGTATCGAAATCATTAGACGTTTAAAAAAAATATGTGTGGTTTTTAACGCTATAAGCATAAAAAATATTAAATCATTTGTTCTACTTTTTTAGTTTCAAACCGCTTGATCTTACTGACCGGTTATATTATTTGCAATGCATTGTAAATGATGTCTTATTGATATCTGTTCTTGTATACGCTTATTTAATTGAAAATAATTATTCTGAACATTGAAGTGTAAAATGACAATTGAAAAGAATACTTTTTTTGTTGTGTATCCAGAATAATTATTATGTATGTGTAATGTATATGTATGTAAGAATCGTTGAAAATACTGTCAACCCATTAGAATGTACTCTGTTTATCATATCTTCACACTTTTGATCATTTAGATGATATTCCTAACCTTTTTTTATTATTTTAAAAATTTATTCTTTAAATAGGAAATATAATAATTTTATATTTCTTTATATATACAGCATTACATATAATTATTTAAAATTTTATTCTAACTAAAGTATCACATATTTTTTTAGTTTCCTCTTAAAGTTGTTATATTATTTACATCTCTAATGTCCCTGGTAGTTTTATGTATAGTTTCGTTGTAGTAGTAGTTTTATATATAGCACTGTGCATGATTAAAATTTGTGATTTTTTTTTAATGTAATCTTTTCATCTTCTCTTGTGCAGTGCAGTGTTTGTGTTTGTTTTTTCTTAATACTTCAAAGATGTTGTATCCATTATTAATTTTATACATAAGTAGAAATAGAATTAAATTTAATTATTTGTCTATTATTGGTAAACTTTCTAGCACCACTTTAATTCTTGTGTATTGATTTATTTTTAGTATAATTCTTAATGCTTTCTTTTCGAGTATCGTTATTTTTTCAATTCTTCTTCAACCCAGAAATAGTATACTGCCGCAGTAGTTGATGCGGGGGACAATTATTGCGTTATATGATATATTTTTGCACAATTCTGTTTTGATCTCTTCTGATTCTTTCCAAGGGTGAAATTCATTTTGCTATTTTTTGTTACATATTTTGTGTTCAATGTAAAGTTTAGTTTATGATTTATAATTGCTCCCAAATATTTTATATCGAATTGGGTAGGAATTTATTGCAATGTTTTTTTTAAATCAATATTCGTTGAATTTTTCCTTTGTATATTTGTACTTAAAACAATCATTCTGAATCTAAAAAATATATTATTTGAATGTTACATTTTTTTATCACATCACTTAAATAATATTAGTAATATTATTAACAGGCAATGAAAATTAACTACCACATGAATACGAAGTGTAATCTTATTTTGTATAATCATCACAAATCATTGATTTCCTTTACCTATTAAAATGGTAGCTTGTGGTGTAAATTATTTACCGATCAATTTTACATTTTATTTTCTAAAATATTAATAATTACAAAATATATAATATTGAATTTTTATTTTCTTTGCGAGTTTTGGTATTTAAAAAAATATTAATTCTATGTTTTTGAATTGAATGAATTTTAAATATGAACATTGTTTTTAAAACAAAATCATGTATTTTAATCTGAAATTATGTTCATTATGTAAACATATTCCTGCTCTAAACATGAGATTTTTCTTTTACAGAAAGGTAGTGTGTAAAATTTAAAAAATATTCTGTAACAATATTGACTAATTTAAAAATAATTGTCAGTTTTCTTTGCCAATTCTTTTTCTGACTCTTATTATAGAATTGACGGATAATACATTTTTAATTAAATGTACCATCTTTTATTGTTAAACCTTATTTTCATTTTCAGAAACAAACAGCCGTATTCTGAAAATTGTAATATTGCTATTTCTGTATCTTGACAGTTATTTTATAACATTGTAATGCAGTTAATTTTGACATTTTAAGTTTGACAGATTTGAAATTAATGAATTCAATCAATCAGAAAGCTCTAAAACGTAAATAAACGAAAGTAAAATAAGTTATTCATAATATGTGAATAACTTAGCGTTTGTTTACGTTTTAGAGCTTATCTGATTATTTGAATTCGTTAATTTCAAACCTGTCAAACTTAAAACGTTAAAATTAACAGCATTATAATGTTATACAATAACTGTCAAGATACAGAAATAGCAATATTGCTATTTTCAGAATACGGTCTAAATATTCATTTAATTGAAATAAATAAATAAAGAAAGAAAAAAAGGACAAATATATAAATAAATAATAATATCTCCCATAGTCGCAAGATGTCACTTTGCAAATAACAGTTGCCATTCTATTTTGGTCTATATTCTGTGGGCGTTACGGACGTGTCTACACGGCGCGCGATTACAATCGTTTCTCAGTACTACATTTTATCTAAAATTCCTGGTATCCAGTGCCGTGCATTTTTTAAAATAACTTAACAGTTACGGTCACACATTTTTTTAACAAAGTAGGTAATAACAATTTTTGAGTGCACTCTTTTACGCCAATATTCAAACTCGACTAGGTATTCGAATTTACATATAATATAATAATATATAAATACCGAAGAAATAGCTTGTGAGAACAGATTTTTTATTTTTTTCTTTCTTAAATCTTAAATTTTTCTTAAAGGAAAGTGGTGGATGACTCAGAACCAAAAGTGACTCAATTTATAGTCATTCTTAATATGAATATAAGTAAGGATTTATTCATTATTTTTATTTTTTGGTGAAAACTAATTTGTGAAGTTGCAAGTTGCGTCACCTAACGTTTCCAAAAAGGTTTTTGGAATTCATTGCATTATAAATTGGATTGCTATTTGAAAATAGAATAATATACAAGGTGTAACAGAAATATTACACAATATATATAATAGATAGATTCCTGCCTAAATTATGAAACGAAAGTGTTCAAGCAACAAATACCAATATCAATAGTTATAGGAATAAGGGACTTCAAAAATTTAATTTTTTCAATATTGCTTATTTATCTTTTTTAAACGTTGGAATATCATTAAAGTAACTTGTGTCAAATATTAAAAATTCATTCGCTTCTATACAAGCCAAAAAATTTATGTAAAATTTTCTTAATTGTTCGCTAATTGATGATATCCATATTCCATTTCTACGTGCTATAGACAATGTTGAAACCAGTGGTTTTGTCGATATTGATTTAAGTCAGAAAAGGCATTTCCAAAGTCCAATCACAAAAAAAAAACAGTGTTTCAAATTTCTTTAAAATAGAACCATCAAATGTTGTGAACTCTTTACAAAATATAGAAGATAGGCGAAATGTCGACGTTGTGTATTTTTTTAATCGTTTAAAGGAAATTGCTGCTCATGGTGATTTCATGGGTTGCTCGATAGCTAATTTAATGATTGTAAGGGAGAAAAGAAAAAGATTAAAATAAACTTTTATTATAAAATGCAACATGTGCAATTTAAATTTTGATTTATCGAGTGATTCTACTGATAAAATCAACGACATGGACGTAAATCACTGCGCCATTTCAGGTATTATCAGTATTGGATGTGGCTACGCTAACTTATGCGAATTAATGGCAGCTTTTAATATACCAACTATATCAAAGTCGGCGTATTACTCGACGCATGCTAATGTCTGCAGTTGGTGGCAGAATACAGCTTCAAAAAATATGGAAGAAATAGCTTTACGGGAAGCTGCTCACGCACGCGAAATAGGTAGTATCGACAAAAACAGAATCCCGATGATTACCGTAGTAGCCGATGGCTGTTGGTCCAAAAGATCATATAAGACAAATTATTCAGCGCTTTCAGGTGCAGCTGCAATTGTTAGTGCTTATACCGGAGAAGTTTTATATCTTGGTGTAAAAAATAAATTCTGCAGTATATGTAATGTGTATGAGAAAAACAATTAAAACCAGCAAATCACACACGTGTTTTAAAAATTTTGACGGTAGTTCTTCCGCTATGGAAAGCACTATCTTATTAGAAGGATTCAAAAAGTCGATAGAAATGCATGGACTCATTTACTCTCAGCTGATTTCCGATAGAGACTCGAGTACCTATAAAAAAATAAAAGATACCAAACCGTATCGGAACGTTACGGTTGAAAAAATTAAATATCGTAATCATTTATTGCGAAACTATTGTAACAAGTTAAAAATAGCATCCCAGGATACAAGATACCCCTTAAATTTGAGAAAATTGCTAGGGAAAGCAGTATTACGATTGAGGACGGCCATACGATCTGCGGTAAAATTCAGACTTTCGCAAGATACACATTTCGGCCAAAAGATTAAGGATTTGAATGCCAATATTGTCAATAGTCCTCATCATATTTTCGGCGAACACAAAGATTGTGCATCATATTTTTGTACAGCTTCAAAGACAAATGATGCTAATTTTGTACCAGAATTTAAAAAAACATATTTTGGCCAAGAATTAAGCTACTGATACACACGCTTATTAGTGGAACGTGAGCATGCGCAGTATCGACCTTCTTTAGGCCTTGCTTATTAGTGGCATGTGTGTACGAACATTGCTAGTAATGAGCATGCCACTTAGCCATACAACCGCCGGTTGATTTATGAGCATGCCACTAAGTGGCATGCCACTAATAAGCATGTGTATCAATACCTTTATGCAAATCGTATATCAACTTGCCAAACATTCCAAGAGTCTTCTTCATAATGTTGACAACAACGTAGTGGAACGATTTAATGGCGTAATTGCAAAATATGTTGGAGGTAAACGAATAAATTATACTTGTAGGCAAGCATACCAAATCCATTTCTGTTCTGAAAAATTTGGACATACTCAAAATATAATTTCTTTTTATTTAAACACCAACATAACTTATTGTTGAGGCATTTTTGTCAATAAATAACCTTAAATAATGTTTCTAGATGGAGTTACTTTAATTTTTATTTTTTTATTATCATAATCTTGTACCCATACACGAGGAATATAATTACTATTCGATGCTTAATAGTTTTAGCTCTGTTTATGTATTGTAACATAATTTAAATTTATATTGTTAAAATAAAATGACACTACATAATATGTTTTCATGACGCGCCGCCTGGGTGGAATATTCTCCTCTCCTCTTTTGACATTAACCATACCCCACAACGTTAAATTAAAAATACCAAAATTTTTTTTTCCCTTTTTAGGCTTTCTTGTTCATAAATAATGCAAATATATTTTTTCCAAATCGAATTGCCTCAATTAATTGTTTTTGTTATTCTATATTCGTGCAGTCATATTTATGGAATAATTATTGTTTGATAGTAGCTCAATTTTGCTTCAGTCATGTATTTATCGCTACAATTATTCAAATATAAAATGTTAATATAGTTTATTTTGTTAAAAACATAAAATAATAACAGAGTATTGTATTTTGTACAGTCAAAATATTTATATTGTCGCTGTCGCACCCAGCGACACGGGTCTATATTTTTATACAAATTTTTCATAATCCAGTATATTACAAACATTGATTAATTACGCCATTCGCCATTCTCAAAAGTTTACACAGGTTAAATAAAACATTTTTAAGAAAAACAAATGAATGAATTTAAAATGTTTAATATATTCGCCAATATCCACGTACCGCCCTTGCCCCGGCATTCGCTGTAATTCGGGCGTCAGCGCCGCGGGAGAGACTGGAACAAACATTCCCGCGCCCCGCGCACGGTACCCCGCACCCCTCAGACTTTTTACGCAAATCTGAGCCGAAAGTGAGCTCCGTCCGTACCAGACGATCGCCTTAATCATCCGTATTCTGAAGATAGCAATGTCTGGATCTTTAATATCTTTATCCCAACACTTAATAGAAGATAATAAAAATTAAAAATAAACGAGACATAGCTTTAGTGCTTATTCAGAGTGCACAGGCGGGAGCGGGTGCGTGTGCGCTCGCGCGGGCTCTGGCGTCACCATGTTCACAGTGCCGAAGCTGCTGAGAGTCTAATATGTATGCTTCTCAAACTTCGCGGTACTTACGTAGAAAGATGGATGAAGACTTGTTTTATTAATGGAAAATTCATTTTTCAAATGGGAAGTAAATTATGTGAAGTTTGCTAAATGATTGAAAATGAAAAAATGGAAATGTTTTAATATTTTTATTCCTTAACTTTAATGTGTAATTATATAAAATGTGAAAGATTACAAATAAAGTTTTTGTTAATTGTAAATAATCTTTTAGTTTGATAAAACTTCTAATTTTACCTAAATAGGATGGCTAATTTTAGAGATATGTATAATTATTTATATAATAGCTGCGCGTATGTCGCAAGTCGCGCGAGTATTTTACAAAAAATGCTTCACGGGCGTTAAAGTAGTAAGTACCTTACCAGCTTTTTATAGTTTTTTGGGTAAAATAATTTATAGATAAAAAAAATTTAGAGGTTAATTTTTTAAAATATTTTATATTAAAAAAACATAATTGATAGGTAAAAAAATTAAATTAGATTTTTCATTACTTCCCATAATTTACTTATGACAGCTCTATTGAAGTGTTGTGGGTGTTTGCTTTGCCAAATAGCAGTGCGATGTTGCACTGCGGATATAAATTCTTCCGTACCGATTTCCATGTTGTGGCGTGTAGATCAAAAACGTTTAGAACCAGACGCTTTAGCTACCGCCAGACGCTCGAGCAGTGTGAAAGATACAGGCGGATTGGGCCAACAGAATCGGCCGCGCGCTAGGAGCGCTACCTGCGCCCGCGCCCGCCCCTATGCAGGCGCGCCCGCGGTCGAGCACTGTGAAGTAGTGATGGGTCCGCTCTGTACTCACTACTACAATGTAGTACTACACTACATTGAAGTGCACACTTCGCACATTTTGATGTGTAGTGCACACTACAAACTACAAACACCAAAGTTATTGAAAGTATAAACTTCAAATAGTACACTTCATTTCAAAGCGAACACTACAAAGTACATACACTTCAAAGTTATCGAAAGTATGAGAAACACATTTTAAATAGTGTATTTTTTACGTGAAATTTTTGGAAAGTTGATGTAGATATATGAAGAATTTTCTGGAATCTGTAACAACCCCCCCCCCATGGTTTGAAAAATTTTGGGAGTTATGAAAAAATTTTTGGGAAGTTAATGTAGCTAAACGGAGAAATCTTTGGAAACTGTAACAACCCCCTTTTTTTTTTTAGGTCGCCAAATGTTACTTTGGAGAAAATATCGTCATTTATTTAAATATTTTTGTCGTTGACCTTTTTTTTTTTTTTTAGCTCGCTAAATTTTTATTTGGGAAAAAAATACTTCATTTCATTTAAAAATTTACTTATTACTTCACTTCATTATTATTACAATTACTTCATTTCATTACTTCACTTCATTAATACTACAATTACTTCATTTCATTACTTCACTTCATTAATACTACAATTACTTCATTACATTACTTCACTTCATTAATACTACAATTACTTCATTTCATTACTTCACTTCATTAATACTACAATTACTTCATTACTTCACTTCATTTACTTCACTTCATTTCGTAGTACTACAATTGTAGTGTACACTTTGTAGTCTTCAAACTGGTGAACGTGTGTGTGTTGTAGTCTTCATTTTGAAATGAAGTTTTTCCCTTCGCTACTGTGAAGGCGAGAGGCGTGTAGGTACATTTGAACTACACGCACCCGCGCCAGCGTCCGCACCCGCCCTTACTCTGAAAGAGCCCTTATGTCGGTGTTTGTTTCTGTTCGTTTCTACATGAGAGAGATTTAGAGCGAGGGAGAAAGATGTAAATTAGGGATGGGTCATCGACGTATTTACCGTCGACGAAACGAGACCGTCCACGTCCGTCCATCGACGAGACGATCAACTAGTTGAATTCGTCAACTAGTTGACGCGTCAACTTCGTTACGCGGACGTTCTATCTAAACATCGGGACGATGGTCAACTGTCTACGGTTCGACGCGACGCTGCTCGACGGCTCATCCGTTGACTATTTTTATTACGTTAATTTTTAAAATTTACAGAAGTTCGAAGGAATATAGTTTCGGGAAAAGTAAAACCGCTACTTGTGCTTAAATGTAAAAATAAATATTTTATTATTTATTTGTTTACGCACATTATAGGCTTTTTCATATTGTTTTACATACTTTTTTCTATATATAATAAAGAAAGAAGTAGGTATACACAACAATATCAGGTGTAAGCAGTAAAATATAAATAAAAACTACATATATAAGCAGTGAAAGTATCGGGTAAAAGTATTAAAATATGAGTATAAAAAATTAAAAATATAAAGTACAAAGCAGTAATGTGTGTATAAAAATATATATCAGGTACATATCATTACATGTGTACAGGGTTATTTGGAAAACATTAATAACCTCGCAGGACTATATTCCTGCCTTGATTATGAGTCGAAAGCTATCATGACCTAATATATAATAGTTATGGAGATATGCGACATCAAAGTTTGAATTTTTTCAATATGTCTGACTTATTTTTTGTAAAACGTTGGACTATCACTACACTAACTCAAATCGATTACGAAAAATTCATTCGTTTCAATACAAGTTAAATAAAATGATAAAAGCCTTTACATTTATTTATTATCTATAAATTTATAAATAAATACATAATTTAAAAATACTTTATCTAGAAATTTATTGAAGAATACATCTTTCAAAGTCAGGCTTTCACTTTGTAGTGACATTATTAATAAATAAATATATCTGTATTATTTGTCAACATAAGGCTCAATCTGAGAAAATGAACATTGTTCCCGAAACATGTAAAAAACCAATAAAAAGTGGTGTAAACAAAATTATAATAGATTTATTTTTTTATCTATAAAGTTGAAAATAGGGAATTTTTAATAAAAATTAATTAAACCTAAATTCAAGATTATATTACATATATAATAATTAATGTTGGACTCCTGAATAAGGACCATAGTTAGGTATAGAAAATTTTATTCCCTACAAGTTTGTTTATCATTTATATGCTAAAGTTGAAAAGTAACGAAATAACACAATAATTAAATTTTACCATCCCTTTTCAGGTAGATATAAGAAGTCGAGATCGATCGAATAAAATATTGATTTTAGAAAAATATCTAGCCGGCCTGTTAATTAATAATAGTTCAATAAAAAATAAAATAATTAAACAGAATTGTTTTATTTTATACAGCGTAAAATTGGGCATTCACCGAAACGTCGCACGTGCACATCGCAAAAAATAATAGATAATAGCTTATTAAGCCTATCTCTCCCTACGCATGCATTCAAATTTCAAATATCTGTCATAGTTCGTGTACACAGATCTGCACTCTATGATCGTGTATTTTAGAGTTGAAATGAAATTACCCGTCGAGCCGTCTATGGCGTCTACAAGTCGACGGCGAGAGATGAGAGAGAAATAAACGGGGACGTTTTGTCTTGCTCTCGCTCGTTGCTTTGCACTTTGCATTACGTTGAATCTCGAATCGTCCGCCGTCCATCGTCTACGAATTCAACTAGTCCATGCGATAAACGTAACCGTCGACGCATCGATGCAACGTCAACGGTTGTTTCAACTAGTCCGTCCATTCAATGCCCACACCTAATGTAAATTGTTATCTGTCATATGTCAAGATGGAAAAATTTGAATACGCGGTAACGCTGTCATGACAATTTTAGCCATAATATTTCATCTGGATGCTGTAGATGAAGGAATTAATACGTTTGTAAGAAACAATCTTTCTTATGTCATCTTTTAATAGTGTTTTTTGAGCCGTAGAATTGCAAAATCCACTCTGGACGAATTTTGAAAAAATGAGGTTAGATTGTCATATGGTGGAGTATCTACAAATCTATCGACCATTTCGTTAAAAACACCACTCCATTGCGTTAATAGTAAAACAAACCTTTGGATGAGTTGCAAAACTTGCTTCGAAGAGTCGTGAAATACTCTGCAAGTACTGCAATGCGTAATTAAGAAGTGTCAAAATGCTCTCCGTTCATAAAAATGCGTAGCAAATTTGTGTTTCTCATATCTTACGAACATATTCATTATAATATATGCAGATCAATCGTCGCATTGAAAATTATTTGGTTAAGCATACATTATTTTATTTATGCTTACAAAAGTTTGATTTTTCATAGTTTTCCAACAGCGTTTCATCTTAATGCCCTTATAAGATGAAACGCGTCTAAAAAAATTTAAAATGTAGAACTAAATAAAAAGGGTTTTTCTTTCCATACGTGTGATCGCACAATCTATTAAGGTGAAGACCTGATTTGTCCATTTCAATTAATCTAATCTTGCTTCACCAAAAAAAAGGTGAAACAAAATTGATCACGCTCCTTACAGGTAGAATTATAAATATTGAGACTTAAAATTCCTGAAATTGATATCATTAGGCCAAAATATTATAATAAGGCTTCAGTCAATATCAATATGAAGAAAACGTGTGTAAGTTTTTACCTACTGACAATTTCATTTACAAACCTTTGTCATACTTAAAAATATCATTAGCGCCTATCTTAGACATATATATGTACCTAGGGTACAGAGTTAAGGGATGTCACCGATAAATCGGTTTCGCTAATTTCACATTCCATGATTTTTGCGGTAGGAACTTTTCTGCATTTGGGACAAAGATTTGAGATTGTAACAATTAGTAAAAATTGGACAATGAACATTTTCGGTGTCGACTAATTTTTGCACAAAAATATGATCATCATTAGATGATAAGCCCCTCACAGCGTTAATTTTCTTAAAATATTACTATATAATAAATTCTTAATTAAAAAAATTACAATACTCTTATACGTTATTTGTCTTTTCATTTCTTTTTTATCATACGCATTTGCATTTTTTTATTTTTGCATGTAATTATTTTTATAATATATATATATTTTAAATAACCTATGTATAAAAGCTGTGTACCCTTATAAATTCTTTATCTTTGTTTTTTTTTATCATATATATATACATTATTATTTGCAATAAACATTTTAAAAATGTTTTTTTTCGTATATATAATTTTGGACCCGAATCCGCCGGGTTTCCAAAATATTGGACCCG
Organism: Agrypnia vestita; assembly: GCA_016648135.1. NCBI lineage: Eukaryota > Metazoa > Arthropoda > Insecta > Trichoptera > Phryganeidae > Agrypnia > Agrypnia vestita. The sequence continues at coordinate 10,233 of JADDOH010000335.1, read as the reverse complement.
GACCCGGCGGGTTTCAAAACCCCGGGTTTTCAGAAGTCTTAAATTGAAGCGTAAAAAAATAATTATAAAAAATCATGTTCAGAAATAAGACAATGAGAAACAGTTTGTGTATTATTCAATGCTTACAGACTCGACCGTATAATAATAGAAACATGATGGTGCATGTAAAACGAAATATTTAAGTGACATGTAACTAAATTAATATTTACTCAGTACACTGAAGAAAATTAATATTTTTAAGGGAATTCTAACTCGTATTTTGACCTTGCGACGCACACACAAAGGTTTTTTTTTAATAAACCTTTCCCCAAAACACAACGTATATATATATACATTATTATACAATGTAATTAAAATTATTATAACTTTTTAACACATTCATTTTAACTAGCACCCGCCTGAGCAGTCAAAGTAGGCACTATAAGTTTTAGGACAACCTAATAAATAAAAAAAAACAAAATGTCATTCATACGAATGTTAACATCACTTCTATCTATTGTGAATAACTTATGTTTGTTTACATTTTAGAGCTTTTTGATTGGTTGAATTCATTAATTCCAAATCTGTTAAACTTAAATACGTCCCAATTGACGGCGTCACAATGTTATACAATTAGCAAGATCCAGATATTGCTTGAAGATCTAGACATATTATTTTCAGAATCGGGCCGAATACCTGTGAATAATAATAACAACTAAAGGTGAAATAAAATACTCTGATGTGTCATGATTACTTTATTATGAGCATTGTATTGAAAGGGATCATCATTACTGATGTCGGCATCTTTGTATCACAATATTAAAAAATAATGAAAATAAATTGAAGTTGAATTTCACTTCTTGAGTTTGTTTTCATTGGACAGTGATCGGAAATACTCAAAACAGAAATTCCTAATCGTTTGAAATCAGCCATTTAGCCTAGTACACATAATGAATTTTATTGATTGCACCTTATTAGATTTTTACTATGATTTAAAAATGTGACTCGTAAAACAGATTTACTTAATTCTGTACAATTTGCCGAGCCTTCATACTCATGAGTCTTGGGGACTGTCTTCTGGGTGTAGAATGGTTAGCACGTAGTGGGGTGTTCACTTTTCTGGCTTCTTGCAAAGAGCTTTGTGTGACTTTGAATGTTTTGTTTGACTTAACACTCATTGGTCTCTTTATCACAGGTGTGATGCGGGGTGTTTTGTATACCCCATTCACTTTTACTTTTTGATTTGGGGTGTTGGATTCTTCATTTAGAGGAAAATTCAGCTTGTCACTCATGGGCGTACAAATATCGTATATCACTTCCTTCAGCTGCGAAGAGAGATTGAGATTTTCCTTCATCTTGGCCACTGTCACAGGTGATCTTACGTGTTTTGATCTAGATCTCTTTGAAACATAGCCGGGACTTTTGCAAGCTTTTCTTAAATGTTTATTTTCTAATGCGGATGATGAGGAATCAGTGTCCATTGAAGAATTTAATACACATTTAAGAGCTTCAGATGCGACGCATTTTCTAGGCTTTCTAGCAAATCCAGTATGGCGTGCTGGTTTGGAAGAGATCACTTTCTTTTCTATTGATGTATCTGAATCTGTCATTCCATCAAACAAGCGAGCCTTTGCCATCACCATGCCAGCATTTTGACTTCGTATTTTAGCAACTGACGCTCTACCTGTTAGGGGGTTTTCTAAGCTTTCCACGCTGGATAGAAATGAATTAGCATTTTTCCACACAAGATTACCAGACGCATTTCCTACATTCTCCTTGATTTCCTTAGGAGAAGGATTGGTCGTGCTAACATTCCCATGGAATGACGAAGCTCGTTTGAAATGATTTTTTGTCAAAGATGACTCATCAATGGGAGTGTTTGAGAGCTGACTGCTGTTGAGCCCGTGGACAGAAAGTCTTCTTTTACACAATGTGGATTCTATGTTCAAATTGCTGTTCATTATAGCCGGACTAGGATGGGACAGGCCAGTGTTGACAGTGTTCGGTCTACCCCGTCTTAAGCTAACGTGTGGATAAAGTGGATTACCAGAATTAGGGCATATTGTCTGCACACTTGAGTGGGAAGAAACATTCCACGTTTGGGTTCTGGTTAATTTAGTCACATTCTCTCGAGATCTTCTTCTAATGGTGCCAATTTTCCGGGCACTAGGAGAGCGAATAATTTTATGTTCATCACTCCGCCGTATCTTGAGTTCTCTGCTGAGTCTCTTGGCCAACTGCTCCGAGCCCGGTGAAGCCAGGATGGCAGCTTCCTCTAGAGTTTTCTCATATGCAGTTTGCACTTGCTTCACTGGTTCATTGACATTTGCGTGATCAATTGCAGTTATAACGTTAAATTCTTGCGATATCCTGTTTTCGATAGCAGAAACCCTATTTTTAATAGCTTCATACTCACTTTTCGGTATTCTAACATAGTCACTTTCTTTATTGTCTGAAAGATCTATATTTAAATCGTTTGAGTAATCTGATTTAATATCAAAATTACTTAAATTATCTAAAGACTTTTGATTCTTATTCGCTACATCCTGAGGCATCTCTTTTAACATATTATAATTAAACTGCTTTTCTTTAGATTTCCGACCAATACTGAGCCTTAGCTTTTTGTGCTCCTTTTCACCTCTGAAAACAAAGTTTCATGTTCACAAAAACACTTCAATACAAAGAAAAATAGCATCTCAGTACACAATTAGATAAAAGATATTTAGAATATGATTTGTAAAATACGGATTTGTGAAAATAAGAGAATATAACCAAATATAAAAACCAAAAAAATAGCACCAAGGATAATAAAATCAAGCAATCAAAGAATCACCCGATATAAAACACTTGGGGAGTAACTGTAGACACTAAACTTTTCATTGAACATTAAGGGTTTACGTGTAGTCAGGATTTTTAAAAAATCAATTTTTTTTTGTTGATATTTTCTTAAAGCAAAATGTTTCAAAAATATTGTGTGAAAATATCAACTCGATCCGGTTATTAGTTTTAAAGATATCCAATGATAACTGTAGGGCCCTCTGCTGCCGCCCGTACTGACGCGCAGACGCTACTAGAGCGCGCGTTTACCTGATTAATTCTAAGAATAATGTATGAAATTTCTTTTATACTTCTACTTTAAGATATAAGACCCTTTAGGCTAAGTGAGATTTGATTTATTGTTAGTATTTCAGTGGCAGTGAAACCCAGCAGTCGATAGGTAGTTGTGCGCGTATTATAATCATTTTCAAAAATTTAAAATGAGACGTCATGAAGGTATGCAAGGAATATTAATGATTGCCAATGCACAGGATTAAATTATGGACCTAATGCACACCGGTATGCTGAAAAACTCGATATAGAGCGCATAAAGATTGCTGACCAACGTGCAAATCAGGTCACTCGAGAAGGCAAAAAGACGCGTAGATAAAAAAAATTGACATCTTGGAGGCTTACACATCGGCAGAAGATGTATTATATGTACCAAAAATAGACAACTCTACGTAAGTAATTTTTTAAATTGTATTTGTATTAATTATTTATGCATAAAACTTTAAACGCGTTTTTCTCAAAATAACGTTTTCAAAAGCGGTGTCCACGATATTTTAAAAACTACTCGACAGATTTAAATGAAATTTAAACATCATATTAAAAACTTGTGCTTAATCGAAGGATTTTTTTTTTTACTCAAACTTTTTTTTTTATAAATAATAAAGGAGTGATTTTTTCCCTCAAAATTCATAATTAAGCTTTCAAAGACCGCCATTTTGATAAATTTGAAAAAAAATAAAAAAGCTTCGATTAAGCACAAGATTAACTATTAAACTGCTAATTTATTTTTGTTTCATTAAATTTAGATAAACCACTAAGAAGCACTGATGGACACCGCGAGGCACTACTTGCAAAACAGAGGTCAAGAATCGAGATTCTATCGTGGTCCAGTATTAATAATTTTATTTGAAATTTTCGGTATAGTTACTTAAAATATAGTGTAAAACGTTGGTATTATGTATTGAATCAAAACATTAAACAACCGTTCAAAAAATTTTTTTGAAAATGTCTATTTTTTGCGCCTCTGACTACACGTAACCCCTTAAATATGCAACAGTAAAACGTAAAAAAAAAAAAAACAGTAAAACAAATTTTGCTTTTTTGGGAAGAATCAGAAGATATATCAAAATAGAATCATGCAAAAATATATATAACGAAATAACGGTCCCCCACATCAACTACTGCAACAGTATACTATATCTGGCTAATGAAGATGAATTGAAAAAATTAACAATACTCTAAAATAAAGCATTAAATCAAATTGTTGCTAGAAATTAAGGAAATTTAGACTGATAATTTAATGTACTTTTATTTATATATAAAATTATCAATGAATTCTTTGGATGTTGTTGGATGGATGTTGTGGCATTAAAATGGATTCTAAAATAAAAAACAATATGACCATTGCACAAGAAAAGATGAAATAAGATTACTATTCAGAAAGAAAAAAATATTGCAAAATTTAATTCTGAATGAAAGTATGTTAAACTACCTGGGGACATGAAGATAATATAACAACTTTTAAGATGAAGCTAATTGTATGTAATTCTGTTTATATTAGGAAATATAAATAATTATTTATTTATTTATTTTTATTTTTTATTTAATATTAAAACTACATTTAAATCATAATACATTTGTCTATTACAATCTACTTAGATACATTTTATTTTATTGCTTTGCCTCTCCAAAAATGAGACTTGCTCATGTGCTTGGTGAGGGGCTTACACTTAATTAGTTTATTTTAGATTAGGCTTATTTGTTCCTTAGCTATATGTCTTGTTATGCATTGTCAAATTGTATCGATCTAAAGTGTTGGTTTATTTTTTTCTTTAATTGTTGTAAGTCATCGATTTTCTTAATATCTGTAGGTAGGTTATTGAAGTTTTTTATGCCCAAGTATATGTAGTTTTGTTGACACAGTTTGGTATTATATTTTGGGATTTTAAAATTATTTTTGAATCTTAATGATGTGTTTTTTTCAAATTTAGCAGTTATGTTTTCTTTAATTAGTTGTATAATTGACGTTTTTTTGTAAACATTCTCTAATTTTGGAACTTGGAATTTAGAGAAAAGTAATTGTGTAGAGAAGGTTTTTCTTTTTTTTAATATTACTTTTATAATTGATCTTTGGATTACTTTCACTGTGTTTATGATGTTATTATACGCCCCTCCCCATCCAATGATTCCATATTGGAGTAGTGCATGGACAGAAGCGTAATAAACCATTTTTAAATTATCTATGGTTAGTGTGTTACGCAATCTTATGAACATATATATGCATTTCCTTATTCTTTTGACCAACTCGCTAATGTGGCTGTGCCATTTTAGGTGTTGGTCTATTATTACACCAAGGTATTTTAGTTCTCTTTTAGATTCTAGGGTTGAGCATTTGTCATTGCAGTTAGTTTTTTTGCAGTTGGTGTCATGTACAATAATTTGTAAATTTGAAGGGATTGTCGGTTTTTTTATTGAAAAAGGAATAAAGTAAGTTTTGTCGGAATTTAAGGAGAGTAAGTTGTTGTCAAACCATAATTTTAGCGTATTTATGTCATTGTTCGCTTGTGTATTAACTGTGTCCCAGTCGCTTCCTTTCGTGATGATCGCAGTATTGTCAGCGTATGATATTATTTTTCCGTTCAGTTTTAGGTTGCATTATTATTATATTACCTAATTTAAAAATAAAAAAATAAAAAAACATAGTACGGATGAACACTACATACATTTTTCGCATTGGAGTGCAGATTAATGGCCGCTGTGGTAAATTATCTAATATTTCCTTCCTGAAAAAAGGTTATTTATACCACATTAAAAAGTCACATATGCATGTATGATAAAACAGTGATATAGGAAATTTGATTTCAGGCATTGACTTCAGGACTTGAATCAGGCAATATAAATTTTTATTATTTGAATAATTTATTCTTAATATGTATTAGATGATTTAAATGAATATTTATTATGTACAAATGTACCTTTTTTTAGCAGAAAGTCCTTGTTGAGTATCTTGTTTTCTTTTATTTATCCCCTTATTTAAAACTGGAGTAGCCAGAAGATCTGGTGTAGAAGATTTATTTGAATTGCTGCTTGCACCAACCATCTTACGTAATCCATTTAGCATGCCTGCAAATAAAATACAGTCAGGAAAAATTCAAGAAAAAAATTATTATTCATTATGAACAAACTAGCTGATTGGCCCAGCTTCGCTCGGGACCATAATTCGGTAAACATAGAATTGTGTTTACGTCTCTTTTTGTCGGTTTCGGCACCTGTGATTAGATTGCTTTGCTGGACCGTCTTCGCTTTGCCAAAATATCAACAGATATTTTAGCGCACAATCATAACACTATAGAGAGAACCTTCCAAAACTTTCTAGAGCATTCCGAAATCTTATAGAAATTTTTATTTCCAGAATCTTCTAGACCATTATTATAATTCTTTCTGAAACCTCGAGACCCACCGACGCACTCCTCCAATCAGTTTGAAATCTTATAGATCTTTCTGATAGCTTGTAGAACTTTCTCCTTCCAGAACTTTCTAGAGAATTCCTCGAACCGAACCTTTTAAACTCGCCGACACACTCCGCAATTTAGTTTGGAACCTTATAGAACTTTCTGAAACTTTCTCCATCCAGAATTTTTAGAAAATTCTGGAACCTTCTCTTAATCTTCTGGAACCTTCTATACTCACCGAGAAACTCAGACACTCAGTTTGGAATCTTATAGAACATTTTCCTTCCAGAAATTTTTAGAGCTTTACCGATCATTCTAGAACCTTCTAGACTCACATACACATTCTACCACACTGTTTGCAACGTTTGAGAACTTTCGGGTATCTTCACAGTGTTCTTATTCCAGAAGATTCGAGAACTTTATTAAATGTTTTAGAACCTTCTAGACTCACTGATTCTCCGCCATACAGTTTGGAACCTTTTGGAACCTCCTTGAACTTTCTCTTTCCAGAGCCTTCTAAAGCCTTTATGAACGTTCTGGAACCTTCTAGACTCACAGATACACTCCACCACACTGTTTGGAACGTAAGAAAACATTCTTTAGAAGAATAAATAATATTCTACAACATTCTCCTTCCAGAACATTCTAGAACTTCATCAAACGTTCTGGAACCTTCTACAGTCACCAACACACTACGCCACTTTATTTGGACCATTTTAGAACCTTCTGGACACACCGACATACTCCGCTACTCGGTTTGGATTACTATAGAATTTTTAGTAATCTTCTAGTTCTCCTTCCAGAATTTTCTAGAGCTTTATCGAACATTCTGGAACCTTCTAGGCTCACAGATACACTCCGCCATACTGTTTGAAACATTATAGAACTTTCGTGAATCTTCTAGAACGTTCTCTATCTAGAACATTCTTGAACTTTATCGAACGGTCTATAGCCTTATAGTCACAGAAACACTCCGCCACCAGAATTTTCTAGACCTTTATCGAACGTTCAGGGACCTTCTCGATTCACCTCTCAGTTTGAAACCTTTAGAATATTCGGGAATCTTCTAGAACACTCCCCTTCCAGAACTTTCTAGAGCTTGACTGGACATTCTGAAACGTTATTGACGCACACTTCGCCACTTATTTTGGAACCTTATGGAACTTTCGAGATTTTTCTAGAATGTTCTCTTCCAGAACTTTCTAGAGCGGATTTTTCCGGAAACTTCTAGACTTACCGACACAGTCGGCGAACCCGTTCTGAAACAATCTGAAGCATTTGCGGCCTTCTCATAAAACAATGTGCTAGAATGCACATTTTCGTCACCCACTCCCACCTATGGTCAGCCACCCCCACCAAACTCGCACATTTTAAATGGGACACCAAGGGCTATCTACCACCATAACCACCAGGGGGTGGTAGTTTCTGGTTGTGAAGAAAACTTGGCGGATAGGGAAACACAGGTTTCTTTATATATATATATATATTAGGTCCTTACATATGAAATTGGCGTTTTGCCGTACTGGCAAATTTGATCTCAAATATCTTCTCTTTGGTTAGGAATTCCAAATCCAAATTTATACAGCTATTTACTCATGTATTTGTGTTTTGAAAATTATAATTCATTTGTTTTTTCCTCAATTGTTTTTTTCTTTGCGTCACTCAGTTTACAAAATGAAATACTTGAAATATCGCGTTATTTATGAGTACGAGTTCCACCGTGGCACCAGTGCTGCAGAAACGGCTCGAAGGATTAATGATGTGTATGGCGACGGTGCCGCTAAAGAAAACACGGTGCGTTTTTGGTTCCAAAGTTTTCGTTCTGGAAATTTCGACCTGCAGAACAAGCCCCGTGGACGGCCGGAGACCAAAGTTGATAATGAAGAATTGAAGGCTATTGTGGAAGCGGATCCATCGCAAACAACATCCGAGTTAGCTGCAGGCTGCGGTGTTAGTGATAAAACTGTTTTAATCCACTTGAAGCAAATTGGTAAGGTGAAAAAGCTTGAAAGGTGGGTACCTCACGAATTGAGTGAAGCAAATCAACAAACGCGCGTTGACTGCTGCGTTGCATTACTCAACCGGCACAATACTGAAGGAATTTTAAATCGAATCATTACCTGTGATGAAAAGTGGATCCTGTACGATAATCGGAAGCGCTCATCGCAATGGCTGAACCCTGCCGAACCAGCCAAACCGTGCCCCAAGCGAAAATTGACTCCAAAAAGTTACTTGTGAGCGTTTGGTGGACTAGTGCTGGTGTCGTTCACTACAGCTTTCTTAAATCTGGCCAGACGATTACGGCAGATGTCTATTGTCAGCAACTGCAAACCATGATGGAAAAGCTAGCTGCTAAACAACCGAGGCTGGTTAATCGATCTAGGCCACTGCTGCTTCATGATAACGCTAGACCACACACTGCACAACAGACGGCTACCAAATTAGAGGAGCTTCAATTGGAATGTCTAAGACATCCACCGTTCTCTCCGGACCTTGCCCCAACAGATTACCATTTTTTTCGAAATTTGGATAACTTCTTGCAAAGGAAAAAATTCAACTCCGATGGGGCAGTCCAAACCGCCTTCAATGATTTTATTGATTCCCGTCCGAATGGTTTTTTTAGTAAAGGGATCGATGAACTACCTATGAGATAGCAAAAGTGCATAGATAGCAATGGTACATACTTTGATTAAATAAATATATTATAATAAAAAAAAATCGGCTTTATGTTCCTCCCATACTAAACGCCAATTTCATATGTAAGGACCTAATATATAGATCCCGCTAGACTTTTTGCGTCCGCAAGAAGTCCGGTACTCCGGCATCCATCACTTCTAGTTCTTTTTTTAAGTTTGTCTCGGTGAAATTGGAATTATATATTGCTCACAATTATCACTGGCATAAGGTTTTTTTTAAAAGTTATAAATTCAGGTTATTCATTTTTATTATACTTTCGTACACTTGTCACGTCTGTTTCATACTTGCGTCCTTGCGTATATTTTTTGTATATAATATATTTTTATTGTATAGTTGTCACGTCCGTTTGCTTTAGCTTTATTATAACGTCTGGTGTATATTTGCAAAATCTTCTGATAAACATCTCGCTTCCATGCTGAATTATTTACTTCTGCATCCGAGTAGGTATACACACGGTGTATTTCAGCTTTCAGCCTACTCGTAATTTAAAGCGCACACGCATCCTTCTCATGGACACCGCATGCGCAGGGCTTGCGTTTAGATTCAGTGATTCAGTCGCTATCCGTCGATCCTTGCGGTCACGCGATCGCTTTGAATTTTTTTTCCCCAGAAAGTATTTTTTTAGAATCGCGAAGAATCTTGAATAGATCGCAACGTATTCGTACTTTTCACCCCGTCGTGGGGCTGAAAAGTATCAATCTATTTCCTCAAGAAGATGAAGCCAATCATTTTTTAACCTCGCGGAGTAACTTCATTTTTTTAAATAAACACTCTGCTGCAATTATGTAATTACTAGTTGGTATACTCAGAATTTCTCTAAACACACTTCTACCCGAATTATTCAATCCAATGTTAAAAAATGCACTTTTCTCCCAACCCTACATAATATGTGATATGTTTACCTTTTATTTTGCCTGTATACCTTTTATTTTGCAAACAAAAAGTTTTCACTTTAATCTAATTTTATTTTGAAGTCTGGTCCATATTGCAAAGAATCCTATAGAGATTTCACATTCATTCTGGATTATTTATTTTGGCGTCCATATGCATCGGCAAG
>JADDOH010000334.1:0-12169 GCA_016648135.1 Agrypnia vestita | reverse complement strand
TCATCATCAGCATCTTTTTGTCCTTGTCTACGCAAAACACTTCCAATACAATAGCACGTCCGGTAGCCCTCAGGTGAGCGCGTCTCTTAGCTGCCCGAGCAGGTATAGAAAATCATTCTGAGTATCGCTCAAATGTTCATAATTTTGACTGACTTGAATGATTTTGATTGACTTGAAATTTTGACACAATATTCTTGCGATGTTGTGCATTCATTTAAAAAATTAAAAATAAAATGCAAAAAAAAAAGTTAAAAACCTTACCCCCCCCTTAAGGGAAGAAAGAGACAGAACGTCAACTCTGTCAAGTCAAATTAACGTTCTGTCTCTTTCTTCCCTTAATGCTTTATTGATTGCTTGTAATTCTGTTTTTTTTTAGTTAATACTAAACCCTGATGAAGACTCAGCTGTGAGTTGAAACTAGTTGGTGTATACTGTATACTCAATAATGCGGTGTTATACAAATAGTTATTTTATTTAAAGATAACTATAATACCTGAATTAGGATTAGAATAGGATACCCATATAAGAAAAAAGTGTATACAGAAAATTGTCTAATGAACAGAGGAATAAAAATGTACGATATGCCGGAAAACACGAAGAATATAAATAAGATAGATGTTGCGTTCAAATTATCCATGATGATCATTAAAATGGATGTAAACCATAAAGTGTGTTATCTCTACTTTTTAATTTAATAATATTTTTAGAGTTTAATTATATTTTATATTTTACTACTCGAGTATCAGAATCTATAATCTACAGATGAAGTATTTATCAAAAATAATAATAATAAATAATAATATTGATAAAACCTTACCTGTCGATGAGAGATATAATAACTTTCAAAACTCTTATAGTGAAGTATAAAGTATAATTAAATTCAAGTAGAGAAAATATAGATAATCTTTTTCACCTATTTTAATGATCAAAAAAGTCAGTTTTCGTGGTTATTTATAAGTGGTTTCAAAAATGTTGTTAATTTTATGTATGTCGAGTTAATATGAATTGCGTTTATATACAGAAAAAAGGCTTAAGTCTCGGCAATTACGATAGTCTGCTAAGTGTATTTATTCGTTTTTTTTAAACAATGGATACAATAAATCACATGTCATTGTGTATCAAATATACTTAGATAATGCGGTAAAAATATTCCTCAAATACAGTTTCATGTTTCAAACAAAAAAAAAATCACAAATATTCTAGCATACATTTCATATACAAATCTTAAACATGAAATCATTTTTTGTCGGCAAGTTGGGCTGTCGAGCAATTGGTTTGCAGTCAAGCAAATGGCTGCCTGGCAATCAGCTGTCGGGAAGTTGACCAACACCCATTTTTGTGACTTTTCCTTTTCCGATGTAGTAGATATCTTATTTTAATTACAACATTTCTTGTTTCAAACTAATGTTAACATTCATTTTAATATCCCATAAAAAATATTTCAAAAAATTCTATTTTTCAGTTTTTAAGTATCTCTTCTTGCCTAAGAATGTATATCATAGCTATGTTTTGAATGATTTCCAGCTTTTTAAGGTTTAATACATTAGCCGAATATAAGATCGTAAAGCCATAGTCTAAATGTGGAGCCATAATAGTTTTGTTAATGAGCCCTGCAGTATTTTTATTTATTTTGTTTCTCAATATTTTATATAACAAATTACACTATAGTGGGGTTTATAAACTAGAATGTGGGGATATATAGGTCGGCATATCAATAGAAACAAGAATTAAATAATATAAAAGGTGCCTTACAAATCATAATTTTTCAGAATATGCTAATCATATTATAGAAAATAACCACACATTCAGCAATACGAAAATACACATCCTACATAAACAGACATATGGCCTAAAACAAAATAATTTAGAAACACTTGAAATTCATAAAAACGTAAACACAACAAATACCATCATCAATAATCAAGTACAACCCTTCACATCACCCTTTCTTACAATGTTCCCGATCTCCCACTACCTAGATACCCCCTCCTTTTCTACCGAATTCACAACCCACACACTAGATAACCACATACCTCAGTCTTAATTCACCTGATGAAGGAAACGGACGTTTCCGAAACAAATGCTCAAATATAAAATAGTGGGAAAAAACAAAGTTCATTGTTTTATTTCATAATTTGTTCATAATGGATTTCCACAAAGTTAACGCCGAACATTCAATTACTTGACAGGAAAGAGGTTAGTCGGGATTTGAATAAGCTCAATATCTTCTAGCTGGATACCAACAAAGCACTGTCATTGACTCTTGATGGAATGGAGTTTCGGTCACTTCCTCGGCGGCTTCTTTATTCTTTTCGTCAGCATGCACGGCGTGAAAGACTCGAATGTAGACACCCGCGTTTGGACGTTTCTATGCTTGTTGACGGCTTGTGCTCAATATCTGTCTGGAACGTCACTTTTTGTATCAACGAGCCGTCTTTACTTCTCATAATGGCCGCCGAACCAGCCGCGCACTGCTTTACCGACTCGATGGCTTGATTCTCTTTTGGTCAACAATCGCTATGAGTACTTGCTCACCAGAGTCTTTTGAAATAAATAAAATGCCAGGATGAACAGAATTATCAACATAAGTATTGTATGTAAAATAAAATACTACTATTGATACCTTTTTGTACGTTAGTATTCAGTGCAATGTAAGAACTAAATAACAGATTGTTAGTTAACTTTGTAAAAACCACTACCAGATTTAAGGTCTACCGGTTTCAAGACGTACCCGTCTCTTTGTCAGGACCAACACTACACCACTACATTCACAACACTACACACCTCAACCATAGAATTGTTACACTTCCACCAATAATTGATCACACGCGTGTTAGTCTTGTCAGGGACAAACACGCACTGATTAGCCTAATGACCTATCAGGGATCTAACGAGAGAGAGTGAGAGGGGGCGGGGTCTAAAGTGGGTGTTACCCCATCTTTTGTGATGATTAAATTAAACAAAGGGCTATATGGAAATTGTGATCAATTATTGGAAGAAGTGTAACAATACTATGGTTGAGGTGTGTAGTGATGGTCCTGACGAAGAGACGGGTACGTCTCGAAACCGGTAGACCTAAAATCTGGTAGTGGTTTTTACAAAGTTAACTAATAATCTGTTATAATGTCTAACCACAAAGTTTATGCTTTGAATATTAATAATAAGAACTAAATATTTGATTTTATTTATTTTTTCAATATTTCAAACAAAGCTTAGTTATTAGTTTCTCTGAAGGAGATTAATTGCCTTTTCCGAATATTTCGTTTTGTTCACGTTCAGTTTCAATAATATTACAAGGGCTGATGGTATTGATTAATATTTTACTCGAAACAAAAAAACTCATGCAGAGAGAATACGATAAACATTACGTATTTTTCACTTCCATTGTTGAAATATTAATGAAATACAAACAAATATTTCACATTTAAATTTCGAAACAGAAACCAATAAACAAATATTTCATGGCAAGCAATCATTGAAATGGTATTATTAAAATTAAATTGAGAATGGACAATAATGTCGGTATAAACTCGGAAGGATCGAAAAGTTGGCAAATTCCAATCAATTTTTATCACAGGGCAATATCAGAACTTTATTTTATTTCATTGCATAAACGTAAACTTTAAGGTTCTTTACTTAGTCTGAGATACATTTTGTGGATTCGAGATAAACTTTCGCAGACACAAACCTTATTCTATATTTTTACGGGACACAGTGCATTAACCTCACAATCAAAATATCTCATTAGACTGCTCGAGAAGATTGGGCATCTAAACCGGTTTAAAACAAACCGTTTGACCGGTTTTTAAAACAATTTAAAGGTTACCGCAAACTGGACAGAATTTTAATTTAAAGAGTGCTTTACTACCGTAGCTACATTTTGCGGTAGCATTTTAAAAACTGTGCATTTTTTCACAATTATGATTTTTATAAGACCTTTTGATTTATAAGGTGAAAGAGTAGCTTTTTGTTCTTGTGGTTAGGGCTTTGCCTCGGGATCCAAAGGTCGCGGGTTCGCACCTCACTCCAGACCAGCAAGTAAGTTCTATTTTCATAGTACAAGTATTCAGCTTAGTTTGAATTTTGTAAGAATATTGATATGATAGGTATTTTGTGTTCGCATCTCTATTTAAAAAAACAAAAAAACTGGACGCTGATGCTCAAATTTCAAACAAAACCACGAATCCCCCAAAAATGTGAAAAATCCTATACTGCGCAAGACAGTTGTACATTTACTGTACAATATCGACACGTCTGCGAGAAATACTCGTAGTAGAAAAAGATCGAATCCATTTTAAGTACATTTGAAAAAAAAGACTTAAAGAAAGATGAAGTTTTAAAGAAAACAGTCCAAGCCATTTCTGCACATTTGAATATTGGAAAAACAACAGTGTGTGTAATCAATTTTCTTGACATTTTAATGAACTATAGCGAATTTTCTTGTAATTTTCTAGTAACTAATCTATGTTTGCTATTGCAGCTGTAGAGATGGATGAGCCCTCCGGTTTAGGATGAGTGGAAGCGGTGTTGATGATGTAAATTGAATTGCAAAAGCAAAAGTTATAAAGAATACAGTACGTACAAAGGTTACAATTAAAAGCGTGACGTTGAAGGTATGACGGCGAGGGCTTCCGCTATACGAGCCGTTTACTGGGGAAGTGAGATAGTCTGCTCTGGAGACTACCGTTTTTATAGTTGTCGTGAACAAAGGACTCGGTGTATTATGACTTCGTCTTACTCGGCCGCTCGTGTGGGTAATATTTAGACTGGTCAGCAAGGTGAGTTGCCTCGCTTTTCATGCCCTCTGCTATACGCGCTTGTGTACTCGGTCATTGGTCCGACTTATATTGTCGCCCGTTTTATGGATTCAGCGTTCTGATTTCAACCTTTGCGTCGGAGGCGATAGCCTGCCGTGCTTGATTGTCGGCGTTTGCTGTGCCTCCTTACACGTGCCACCACACAGCCACCACACATAAAAAATCTTCACACAAACCGGTGCCAGGTCATTCTTCATGCCTAGTTACCTGTGCTATGTATGGTACATCATACCCTATCAGTAGATCTTGTTCGCTCTGAATCCTCATATGGCAGTAATTAGACAATCACGAGCCTTCTTACCACGATATTGAAATCAAAATGAAATACTCTTAGAACCAAAAAAACTATTAACACGTATGTAAAAAAGTAACCCATAAAAACCAAGTCTTTACAATACTCCCTTTCGCTTTAAATAAAGTTTCGTGTCTATATACACGGGATAATTACTAATATAGAATGATTCCAATTCGAAAAATCCAAAATTATACTATGATTATTAATTTTTTTTTATCGTCGCCACAAGTCTGCTTGAAAAGTTTCAGCTCGATTGAATCACGGGAAAAGGGTTAAAAATCAATCCAAAGTTTTTTCATTAGACAAGCAACCAGACGCTACGAGTTGAAAGAAAGGGAGTAAAAAACTAACCCATAAAAAACAAGTTTTTATTATACTCCCTTTCTCATTTACTAGTGGAAACTGGCTAGGCGCTTAACCAACGCGTTGGGCTTTAGTCGGGCGACGCTACGAAAGGGAGTAATAAAAAATTTCCAAAAATCCAAAACTATACTATAATCAGGTACTACCAGATGCATCGCAGTCTCTTCATACAACTTAGTAATTTGAACTATAATTATTTATTTTTTTAACCAAAATTTGATAAATTTTCTTGATCGTCGCCACGAGTCTGCCTGCAAAGTTTCAGCTCGATTGGATCACGGGAAAAGGGTTAAAAATCGATTCAAGGTTTTTTCGGCAGACAAGCAAGCAGACGCTTCGAGTTTAAAGAAAGAGAGTAAAAAAGTAACCCATAAAAAAACATGTTTTTATTTTACTCCCTTTCTTTGCAAAATATAACAACAATTAATGACGAATTAAAACATATAACAGAACACTAAACTTACAGTAATTTAATATATTTCTAAAATGTCAGATGTTTTGAGCTTTGATAAGAAACTTCATGTTTTGAAGATTAAATTCTAAAAACATTTGTCAGTCAATTTAGATTTTCGAAATTCGTAGTGAAGTACCTTTTATGTATATCGACTGAGTAATTCAAATTTAGAAAATATTCCGCGACGTTATCGGGCCGCTGTTGCTAGCAATCAAACTTTGGTAATGATTCCAATTTGAAAAAAACATTAAAATTTAAAAAAATCCGAAATTATACTATAAATATCAATTTTTTTTAACGAAAATTTAATAGATCTTCTTGATCGTCGCCACGAGTCTGCTTGCCAAGTTTCAGCTCGATTGGATTAGGGGAAAAGGATGAAAAATCGATCCAAAGTTTTTTTTGACGACAAGCCGGCAAGCAAGCAGGCAGACGCCACGAGTTAATATAAGGGAGTAAAAATAACCGAAAACCGGTCAATCAAATCGGACGGTTAATAATAAGTTTTAGGGTTGGAAAGGACTTTCACAAATACAGTGTTTGACATTATTTATTGTGGAGGGACGACCCCCTTACTTTTATTGATTTATTATCTTATTGTTTTGACAAATGGCACAACTTGTATTGCCTTACCAAATATCTCGTCAGACTATGTAAATTTTTCTTCTCACCATTTCTCACTGAATATTTTGCTAAGAAATGGAAGAATGCAAATTAACTTCACCGGTGCAAACACTCCGACGTCGCGTTAATTGTCACTGGTCTTGTTTTGGTGATCTCGGCGCCTTTTGTTTTAAATTGGGTTTGTCGGTTAATTAAGAGTTGAAGCTTTGACTTTCTCGTTTGAGGATGTCTATTGTCTGTCTGTGGTGATTCCTGCGTCGACATAGCGAAGAGCTGTCACCCCCAGCCGAACGGCACGCAACGAAAAGTTTATCTGAACGCGCCTCCCGCGCGAGTCGCTTGACCACGATAACTGAAATTAATTTTAATGAATTAATTATCAGTAAGTTAATTAGAAGAATTCACATTAATAAAGAAATAAGAAATCAAAGTGAAACTGACCTTACCATAGTGAATTAATTAAAAAAGGCTCGATTGAATGGCATTGAAAATAATTAAAAAAGTATGATGCAATTGTGATCAACGATAAAAAGTGAATTTATCAGATACTGTAAGACGGCTTAGTTACGAGCCTCAACAATATGTATGAATTTGGATGTGATGAGGTGTCAGGATAGAATCGTGTGGCGCTTTATCCTCTCTGCTTACACCCGCGAGGAAATGACTTGATGGTAAATTAGTAGCTTTTTTTACTTCCTTTCTTTTAACTCGTGGCGTGTAATTGCTTGACGAAAAAACTTTGGATCGATTTTTAACCATTTTCCCGGGATCCAATCGAGCTGAAACTTTGCAAGCAGACTCGTGGCGACAATCAAAAAGATCTATCAAATTTTCGTTAAAAAAATTAATAATTATGGTACAACTTATTAAGTTGTATGAAGAGACTGCGACGCATCTGGTAGGCACTAAATCTGATTATAGTATAATTTTGGATTTTTGGAAATTTTTTATTACTCCCTTTCGTAGCGTCGCCCGGCCGAAGCCCAACGCGTAGGTTAAGCGCCAAACCAGTTTCCACTAGTAAATGAGAAAGGGAGTATAATAAAAACTTGGTTTTTATGGGTTACTTTTTTTCTTAACCGAACAACTCACGATACCTATGCAGCGGGATATCTACTTTCGTACATCGAACGCCGGATTCTTATGGCGGGTCATTTTGCATATGCCAATACCTTCTGTACGAGTATATCATTTTATCCCCTTTCGCCCGTGAACCAATCCATTACGCCGGCCGCACACTGGATGCGTTTTCGTACGAAATTGAGTACTACGTATACGTACGAATACGCAAGTACATTCCTGACCTTCCAAGTAGTACTGAACATTGCACACTGTACACGATTTAGTAGTGCGTGTACGCACATAGAGATGCGACGTCCGACACGATCCGGATTTTTTCGGAAATTTTTGTGATTTTTTACGATGTATATTGAAAATTATGTCAATTTGACACATGACCACAAATGTTTATGGGACCAAAGTGATTCAACTACGTGACCATCAGCGCAGATCATGGCGAAGAATCTCTAAAGAACTAAAAAATACCTGTAAGTTAAATAATTTGGTTTAATGAAGGTGAGGTATAATTATGTACTTCGAACAAAAAACTTTCAAATATTTCTCCGATGTTAATGAGCTCTCGTTGCATTTCAATTCTCCCCAGCATTTGTGAATCTATTAGATAGATAGTCATGAAATTTGTCATTATTTAAGTCTACCGTAATAGAGTTTTCCATGAGATACAGATTATTCATTTGGCACAAACGTCATTGGAGAAATGCGCAAAGTAACTGATTGTGACAACGCAATGTGCAATCAATGTGCGCACTCCAATACGTACGAAAGTAGTCGTAGAAATACGTACGTAATAATTCGTATCCAAAGTGCGGCCGGCCTTTTACTACAAATTAATACTAGCCCCTTAATGCAAATCCCTACACGCAAAGCCTGACCAGATGAAAGGTTCTACTAGTGATATCTATTCACGGCTGTTAACATAGGTACATCGCCGGTGGCGTAGGGTGGCGTGGGTTTCACGAGAGGGAGAAAAGGGGGTTACTATTTGTGAAGCGCTTGGCGTTTCAGCTGGTGAGATACGTTTGGCTTTTGTGGATGTGTGTAGGTTACAAACAACTCGATTTTGGTTAATTTGCGTGGGGAACATGATTACGCAACAGCCAATTTGGCATATTATTTTAAGTGTTTTAGATGTGTACTGATAATTTTTGCTTTAAGTCATTTTTGCTTTTACTCTATTAACAAAACATCAGGCTTTTATTTGTTCTTTTAAGCACCATTTTAACGTCCTTTATAAGAAATGATAATGAAATGTTTATGGCGCTTCACAAATAAATTCACGCTATACAAATCACAAGCAATACACAAAAGACAATTATTGTACTTCCGTCACCGTATCGTATACATATGAACCTTCCCTACAGATTTACTTTTTAAAAAAATTAATGTAAAAATACTTCAATATTACAAATACAAAATTAAACATTCATTCAACAAAATATAAATACACCACAAACTCATAATTCTCATATTCATAGCCAAAGAGCGCAAATAATACGATGTTTAAACATTCTCAAATACAACAAAACAGCTACACAACACTATTACACTTATCTGGGTGTTAAATTTTTCAATAATTTACCAATGAATATCAGAACTGAAGAACAATAAGTAAACGAAATTCAAGAAATACATAAAACAAATAGAACAATGCATAACCAAAAAAAAATTTTGACTTTTAAAAAATAACTGTACTCCGAAAATAATTTGTATACATGATCCTCTAATATTTATTTAATGATGTTGATATTTCTCTTCACTGTTTCATTTATTTAATTTTACATATTTATCATTCATGCTCTTATGCATCATGTATTTCTGTCCCGAAATACAAGTTTTAACTTTTCTGGGGACAGTTAAACACATATAAAAAATGTAATATTCACTGTCACTGTAACATGTATGTATTTATTTTATTTTCAATAAATAATTCTATAAAAAAAATGTCGAATACTTTTAAGAGGTTCAGAACACAATAAGGTATATTGATTTTACCGAAAAAAGGCTGAAATTAACCCTTAAATATTCAGAAGTTTGGTTAAAACTTGGGTGAAACCGCGCAAAAATGCTTTATTCCCACCAGACAGCAAAAAATTGTAGCATGTACGTGCGTTATAAGTTATACATTTTGAGCGAAAATAAAAAATAAGCAACGTGCCGTGTTATACATATGCTTTCCATTTAAAATTAGCTAGACAGAATGAACTTGAGCATTTTACCCTAATCCTCCTTGTATCTCTTGCAAGTGAATTTAGCCAATATTTGAAATAAATACACTTCAGTATATTTGATGTCTATCTTCACGTTTCGTTTTTCGTTGTTTTATTAAAATTTCACCTCCAACACGCCTAAAGTAATATAACTTCAAAAATGGTTTCTTTTGTTATTAATGTTGCAAACAATGAACAACAAAATATTTTTGTTTCTCATTGTTTGGGCATCGCTGGTGACGTAGTTTAAATCTCCAGGGTGGACAAAATACGGGATTAATACATTCCAAGGTCCTCACGGATAAGGATTCCGTAATCTTAATCTCAGTCAAGCGGCTTGTACGAGAAAAATATTAAAAGTTAAGCTACAGGTATTGGAAAGAAAGATTTAAGTTGACTTACAGAGTCGGACTGAAAAATTATCGACATTTTATTAAAATTATAATTTACTGTACTAGAATAAAAGAATCTAAGCAAATATGCCACAAGAATGAGATGTTTACTTGCTGCAATTATAAAAGAGTTTTAATTTTTTTTAAACATAAAGACTTTGATAGTAACTGCCGGGAATAGAGTGAATGGTGCTTTGAATGCAATATTTTTTAATAGAAATAAGTCTACCGAGGCAAAACTAGGGGTACATAATGGAGTTCTGGTACCGACACTAATGTATGGAAGTGAAGCCTGGAGCTGGCAGAAGAGGAATGAAAGAAGATTGAATGCAGTGGAGATGAGATCCCTTAGGCATATGTGTGGCAAATATATGTATGATAGGGTAAAGAATAAAGATATTAGGAATGAATGTAAAGTTTATCGTAGCATAATACATAGAATAAAAATAGGGTCGCTCGGGTGGTTTGGGCATGTTGAGCGAATGAATGAGGAAAGAATGGTAAGAAAGATATATAATTTAAGTGTTGATGGCGCCAGAAAGAGAGAAGACTCGGCATGACCAGACTAACCAGATACTGGAAGATGGTCCTGTTAGAAGCCTCAACAACCGTCGAGCTTGCATGCGAAGATGTATGAATGTAGATGAAGCGAAAGTTGTATATCAGGACAGAAAAGTATGGTCAGTTAGTTGTTAGTCAGATGCTTTGGTGGCATGGAGAAACGGAAAACGGATGGCCAGTTAGTTTAATTTCAGATTGTACGAAATACGTAGCAAGAGCAGAGTGTACTCATTAATGATTTAATAACGCAGACGAATGAAATTATTCAGAAAAACTAAATTATTGTTGCTAAGACAATTATTGCTAGTCAAGAGCACACAAATCGTTACAAAGTAAGCCATTGCACAAGTTCTTCAAGTTTGCCCAATGTTCAACCCGAGGCGTAAATTTTAAAGTTGCGCTATTTCTTGCAAGATGCGCTAACGTCATTTTCAATTCCAGCGAGGAAGAGACGCCGTGTCCTGGATGAGCTGATTCCCTAATTAATGCAATTCCTCTCTCTAGTAAAAGTGCCAGACTGGATTTTACATGAAAATAATAAAATTACGTAAAACGCGGAGATCACTCGCTCAGCAAGAATTAAACAAAATTACATTATGTACAATTTTGATGTCAAAGGCTTGATTCAAAGCTGAACTTTTTACCAAGTTTACAAATTATGAGTAGGTGTATAATAAAAGAAAACGCTGGAATGCAATATAGGATTTATTGATTACTGAATAATTAATTATTCAAACGTAAATGGTCACTTATCACTATTAAACTTAACGCTATTATTAAATTAAACTGTTTCACAAATTTAACACTCGTAAATAGACACTTTATATTCGTTTTAACATTTTATTCATTACTCACTAGAATATTCGCTTTAATTTCCGCACTTTCTAATTTCGATTCGGTTTATTTCGCTACGTAAGAACTTTCCAGAAAATTGCTGTCGAATTACCGCTCGCTTGGCACCACTGGCCTCTCGCAACTCGCCGCTATCACTTGCTTAGCCAGCCTGGTCCACAGCTCGACACTGCATTCGCTTTTTAATCGCCTGTCAACTGCGTTTAAACAACAACGCCTCGTGTGCCGTATATGTATTCTCTAATGCTGATATTGAAATTCCCAGACGTTTCCAGTGTTTACGAGAACTTCCTCGTATTTTCTAGATGTTTCTCGATGTTTATCGTAAGCCTTAAATTATGCTTGGCCGTTTTGCAATCTCCGTTAGTATTGTGATCATTTCAAACAATTGTCACTTGGCATGAGTGACAGTTGTTTGAAATTAAATGAAATTTTTAGCCTGCGCTCTGATTTAAGTTTATTATTTTATAAATATAAATACAAAAAGTAACAATAAAATACATAAAGTTATATGTAGAAAGTAA
>JADDOH010000333.1:0-147942 GCA_016648135.1 Agrypnia vestita | reverse complement strand
ATCAATTGCTTTTGAGCGTATTATATAATAATAATTCATATAAACGTAAAATTTGGCGTAAAAGTACAATGAATAGTGAAATAAATTACGAGGAATACTCGGTTACATAAAACGTCTGACCTCTGCTGTGGCCATACGGCATGTGATCTGCATTCTGACGTATGGGGATGTCGTTTTTCATTCTTAAAATTTTTTATTTTAAAATAATAATTAACGTGTTTTTAATAAAAAATTTAGCTTTTTAATAGTAAATGAAGACTCAAAGTGTGAATATAGATACAATATATCGTTTAAAATCATCTTTTTATATGAATAAACAACGTTTGAAAATGACCAAAAAACGTAAATATTTAAGCATGTTTCAAAAATTATATCTTTTTTAATATTGAATATTTCTCAATTTCCTACGTACGGATTCTAGATAATTAAGTAAACTTTATACGTATAAAAAAAAACATATTATGCTTACATAGAAATTTTAAACGAACCACTCTACGCCCGGGAACATTAAAAAGGTTTTTATTGCCGCGGCCTGTGGATTAATGTCTATATTTTTCTTAATTATTGTAAATAATGTTTAGTTTATTACTTTTATATAAGAATAAAGGTTCTATCTAAGTTATCGCCCTAAAAAAATTGCAATCTATCATATACATTCTGATATAAATGAATAATAAAAACCCACATTTTCATAAAAAACGTCGAAATATGCATTTGCAATGAATGTACCGCCTTAAGTTCGTGTCCAGTGACTTTTTGTGAAATTAATAAAAACATTAATTTGTGTGTGTTTCATGATACATTTAATATATTTTAAATTTTAAAGAACTAGTTTTTTAAATATGTTTTGATTTGTAGTGTTGGTATCTATGGAATAGATATAATACATTGTCTCATGTCTTAGTGGAGGGGGTGACTGTCAAAACAGAAATGCGGGCAGTGGTTGTGCTTTGTTGGTTGGCCAACTGTGGGTTGAACGGGCGCCTACGCTCAGAGCTGAGAGTAATAGTGAGCCAGTGTTGTACCTCTTTACCTTATAGTCCTTATTAGAGAGATATTAACCACTACATGATTAAAATTAAAACAAAATATATTTTGCTTACGTTTCATTTTTGTTTTTGTTTCAGACATGCAGAAGTTTCCGCTGCGTATGAAGGACAATGATTTGCTGGTGACACAGCTTTACCGAGATCCTAATCACGAACCGATCACAGCCATTTCAGTTTATCTCACTCCCAAAACTAGTAAGGGCTTGCCATCTCAATAATAATTTTCCCTCCAAATACCTCTGATCTATTTATATCCTTTTTATTACATTTTTGTAGGTAAATTATTTATAAGACTGCCCCATCATGTGTAAAATATATTTCTCTATTTTGACTTCAGTAATGGAAGCACAATGTTTTAGGTTTATTTTATTTATTTATATGGTACGAAACACTGTTAACCTAAAAACAATATTGTGCAACTTTATAAATACAATTAGATTTTTGACTTGTAATGAACAAAATATATTACATTATTCATGAAGAAGTAATTTCAATTTCAGTTACATAATTTTCAATTAGAAAATAAAACAGATTTGTTGCCAAAAACATTTCAAAATCAACATGTTCTCATAACTCCTAGGCCCGAATACAGAGTCAATACTTAATGAGTTAAAGGTTAAGGTACACTTTTAAAACGAAATTTGCAGTACAAATTTACACTTTTGAGGCGTACTTTAACCTTTAAATCATTTAAGTATTGACCCTGCCTTAAACTTAACATCTAACAACAACTCTTAGGGCCGGTTGTTTGTTCAGAAGAAAGAGTATCGATTTTTGGCACCCTCATTTTCTTAAAAAACGCCAAAATATGCATTTGCAGTGAATGTGCCGCCTTAATTATTACTCTAACCATTGATCAAACAACCGGCCCTAAAACATTGTTTAGTTTTCACAAAATATGTTTAAAGATTGATTTATTGTACATATTGACAAGTCTATGCAGCCTGGGCAATGAGGGTGAGGTAGTTTGTTCTTATATTTTTGTTTAGAATATATCTCTTGGATACTTTGTCATTGGGAACCCTGAGACATACTTGGGCAAGAAGCGGAAGGCTTGAGATTTAATATTTTTATAAGAATTATCAAGTCCATTTGAATTCTTCTATCCGATATAGTTAAATTATTGAATTTAGCCACGTATTCACTAGGGGACAAATTGTCCCTCAACATCACGTGCGGCATATAGTCTACGTGATGCTGCAATGTTGCACACTGTTCTGTGCAACATAGCGCGGCAACGTTGCCATGCGCACGGTTTCCGAGCGAGCGCACGGGAACATCGTACTGCGCGTCAGTACCACGTAGTATATTGACAAGCTAAGACGCATGCGCTACAGTTACACATGCTATATGATATGATATAAAACAGCGTTCTGTAATTTTGTGTCTTGCTTGGCTATGGAAGACCCGATCATTTGTAATAAATTTTTAAAATTAGCTGTTGTCATTCAAATGAAATTGACAAATGATCCGTCAGACATTCGAAGATCGCATAGAATATCCATCCTTCTTTTCCTTTTCAGTAAATACTTTTGCACCCACCGCCTTTTTCTGCTCTTACTTTTCGATAAACTCGTTAGAATAAATAGATACTCAGTACTAATCATCATAACCCTTTTGGGCGACATTTCCGCGACAAGTGATATGTGAGTCCCGGTGTGTACATGTCAAATGACCGCGTTATTGTCTCCGAAACATGAGCGTAGATGTTGATGCGACATGCCACGCGGAATGTTGCGCGATTTGTCCCCTAGTGAATACATGGCTTTTAGGTATCATTACACGACGACAGAGTGTGAAAGGAAACCTTTTATTGGGATCTCAATAACGCGGTTAGTCATAAACACTGCTTAGAGTTCTGTTCCAATCAAACGATGATCATCTCTCATTCTTCTTTTAAAGCCATGTATTCACTAGGGGACAAATAGCGCAGCATTCCGCGCGGCATGTGGCATGAACATCTACGTTCATGTTTCGGGGACAATGACGCGGTCATTTGAGGTGTACACACCGGGACTCTCATATTTTGTCGCGGAAATGTCACCCAATGAGATTATGATGACAGCTGCGGTATCTATTTACACATCGTCATTTATCGAAAACGGGGTTCCGCTCAATTCGAAATGTTTTTTGGGTCGCAATTTCAAATTAACGAGGTTTTACTGTAGTATATTGAATATTATTGAAAACAAGGTCCTTTTTGCAAATAATTATTTTTTTCCACACGTCGCGGAAATGTCGCCCTATGAGGTTATGATGACAGCTGCGTATCCATTTATGTTAACAAGTTTATCGAAACGCAAGAGGAGAAAAAGGTGGTGGATGCGAAATTATTTACTGCAAAGAGAAAGAAGGACGGATATTCTATGCGATCTTCGATCGATAAAGCTCGATGAGTTCAAAAATAATTTCGTTTCCCCACATTGTCATCTTGACAGACACAGCGCATGCGTATTCACTTGTAAACATACCACGTGGTACTGACGCTCCGTGTAATGTTGCAGTGAGCTCGCTCGGGTACCGTGCGCATGGCAACGTTGCCACAGCACATAGAAATGCCGCGCTATGTTGTGCGCGACATCGCGGAACAGTGCACGACATTGCAACATCACATAGACTCTATGCCGTGCGTGCTGTTGAGGGACAATTTGTCCCCTAGTGAATACGTGGCTTAAATCTCTGGATATAGCAAATTTCAGTTGTGAAATGTTTTGCGAACTTGCAGGCTTATGCGGTAACTGGATTGAGATAGCGTACGGCACGCGAGGTGGATCCGTCCGGGTCATTGTACAGCATCCCGAGACAGTCGGACACGGACCTCAGCTGTTTCAAACTTTTACCGTTCACCAAAGCCCTGTCACCAAGGTAAGGTCACACCCGATTAATTAATTTCGCATTGATAAAACATCCGTATTGCAATTCAGATAAATTAAAATTTGCAAAGCAAACTTTATGATGCATAGTATATCACAGAATAAGTAAAATAAGTATATTTTTTTATGCTCCTTAAATAATATTCCAGGTTTCTTTGTCAGAGAAGTACCTAGTGTCCGTGTGCAGTGAATATAATCATGTCAGATCGTGGAAGGTCACTCGATTCAGAGGGATGATATCCACGCAGCCTGGGACTACCCCCGAGGCCTCCTTCAAGGTCCTGTCTCTGGAGCCAAATGATCCCAATGTCATCTCTTCTAACGATTGTGGTGAGAATACATTATTTTGTGTTTTATGAAAACATCATATTCAAATATTAATGCCATAAAATTATCTGTCAAATAAAGTCAATTTCATGGATATTTAAAATATTTTTCTGTGTTTTATTTCAATTTAAAGATCTCCGCCTCTACGCCTCTAAATAAAACACCCTTTACATACCCTGCTTTCGACAAAATATGGCAAACCAGTATTTAAAGGGCACGCACTACTTTCGGCACTGTTTGGTTTGTTCCAAAGAAAAACAAATCAATATGTTAACCCATTGACACGAAGCCGGCGAATCGCCGGTCAACTATATAATGGTATTAAAGCACTAAGCCGGCGAAATGCCGGTCTGTCTTTGCATAATCATTTTATGCATAAAAATCATTGACACCAACTTTATTCATGTAAATATCGTTGATAAAATAATTATGAATTATATTTTGATGATAAATATAATTATGTACTAAGTTTTTTACGTATTATTTTTAACTTGTATTTTGACAACCTACAGTGTTTCCGAAATGCCCGCTAGCAGTAGTAAACGATCTCGTCGCGCTCGTAATATTTTATCAAATGAAGTTGAAATTGAACAATTGCTTCTGGAAAGTTGTAGTGAAAGTGAAATTGAAGAATGTGCTAGTGATTCAAGTGATTTTACATATTCGAAAAACGATTTGGAGTGTTCAAATAATGATTCTGAAGAGTCAAGTGACAGTTCCATAGAGCAACACGTAGATCCCTTCCAAAACTGCCTGGAGATGAAGATTAAACAAATATCTAAACAACAAAAAAAAAATTATAGTTCTATGTTGTACCGTTTTAATTTTATGTGAAGTTTAGTGTTAAGGTTTCTTTGAAATAGAAGTTGTAATAATTAAATAGTGTTTTTAATTAACAAATTATGTCATATTATTAGTGGTGGAATGGGTTAATTCTTTAAATTTGTATAATTTGCAGGTCCTTATGGAGAGCAAGATGAAGAGCAGATATTTATACAGAAGGTGGTTCCTGAAACTGATACACTTTATGTTCGGTTGGCGTCTAACGGGAAAAGGTATGGTGGCCATAAGTTTGAACGTTTATTTTGAAATACAAATTTTGTATCTTTGTGTCTCGTGTTACGGATGTTAGATGAGTATGTTTTAGGCTAGGCATGCTGTTGCCGCATTTGATAAATCGCAGTGACACCACAATGATAATAAATATACATGCAACTAATGCAGTAAAACCTCGATATAACGGACTAATTGGGGGGATGGGGTGTCCGTTAAAACCGAAATTCCGTTACATATATAAAAACAGATTAAAATAAATCAAAAAACTTTTTTTGAAAATATGTAGGTACACTGTATTTTGAAATAGATTTTCAAGTTCATACATTGATTTAAAATGAAATAAGGGTTAACAGTAAAATTGGGCATTAGTCTAAGGCTTCTTAAAGAGCAATTACTCTTTGACATTCCAATCACTGTATAATTTAAATTTTTTATTACATTGTGCAGGCGATTTTTCAATTTCCGTAACTGTGATGATGAATAAATATATGATTTGAGGTGTATTAAGGGCGGGGGGAAAGTTTAATTCGTACAAAAAAGGCATGTTTTTGTGATTTTTGGTATTAATAAAATCTCTTTATTAAAACCAATGGCACATTAAAGTATGATATTCGAAGAATATTGTGTAAAATTTTCATGAAGAAATATTAAAAAATACGGCAATGGCAGCAATTATTCGGACGTGTCTCGGAAAAAAGTAGAATTGCGGTGCCCCTCATAACTTGGTGCTGGATCATCTGAAATCAAAAAATCAAAGTTCATTCTTTAGATAATAGTTTTTTTAGACTGGTTTGGGAGGATTTTTCGAAATTTCAATTTTCAAATTCAAATTTTCACTTTTTTGGAACACTTTGAAGGAAAAAACGCAATTTTTTGCGAAAAAATTCGGCTAATTTGTTATTAAATAATAAAAATTGTCAACAAATTTTGAAAAAAATCTCCAGCGTTACCTTAAAGTTTTGTTGGATATATATCAAAATAAAAATCAAGCCATTACTATTGTGATATATAACGTGATATATATATTGATATATATCGTGATATACAAGGGCTGTTCAACAACAAGTATCGCAAATTTTGAATTTCCACAGGTTACGTATATTCGATTCTTGATTTTTTTGTGGCGTTATGTTGGTACTCATGTTTCTCACTTATGCCGACTAGTTCGGCCATTTTGAATGTCCAGTTAATTTTTGACAGCTGTTTTGCTTGTACGTGTTTTAGCTCGTCTTCGATTTTTGCCTATTCCAAAAAAAAGATCAAAGAATTTGTATCAAATTTTGTGTAAAAAACAAAATTAAGTACACGGACACATCCCGAATGTTGACTGTGGCGTATGGTGAAGCTACCTTGGACCAAAGAAACGTTTATCGGTGGTACAAAATGTCCTCAGAGGGCCGAGAAGATGTGAACGACGAAGAGCGTGCCGGACGCCCGAGCATGTCAACATCAGACGAAAACATTGATGAAATTAAGAAAATAGTATTGGCCAATTGTTGAATCAGCGTTAGAGAAGTTGCTGAGGACCTAAACATATCGATTGGCTCGTACCATTTGATTTTTACCAATGATTTGGGCATAAGACGGGTTGCCGTGAAATGCGTACCAAAATTGCTCAATTTCGACCAAAAACAGCATTGCATTAACATTGCTAAGGAGCTGTTGGACTCTGTCCGCGACGACCCAAATTTGCTCCAGAGGGTCATAACTAGTGACGAATCATGGGCTTATGATTATGACATGGAAACCAATGCTCAATCAGCCCAATGGAAGCTGCCGCACGAGCCAAGACCGAAAAAGTGCGCCAAATTCGGTTGAATGTAAAGGTTTTGCTTACAGTTTTCTTCGATTTCAGGGGCGTGGTGCATCATAAGTTCTTGCCACAGGATAGAACGGTCAATAAGGAATATTACCTGCAAGTTATGCACAATTTGCGTGAAGAAATCCGCCAGAAACGCCAGGATTTTTGGAAGAACAAAAATTGGCTTTTGCACCATGATAACGCCCCTGCTCACACATCGTTGCTTGTGCGCAAATTTTTGGCCAAAAACAACACACTTATAACGCAGCCACCGTATTCCCCAGATCTGGCCCCCTGTGACTTTTTCTTGTTCCCGAAACTGAAGAGGCCCATGAAAGGACGACGCTACGCTTTTGATTGAGGAGATAAAGACGGCATCGAAGAAGGAGCTCAACAAGATCACAAAAAATGATTTTTTGAAGTGCTTCGAGGATTGGAAAAAAACGTTGGCACCAGTGCATAATATCTGGTGGGGATTATTTTGAAGGCGACAACATAGATATTCATGAATATATAAATAATTTTTGAAAAAACACAAAATTCGCGATACTTGTTGAACAGACCGTGTACATCTGTGGATATATATCCCCGAACCCTGGTTGTGATGATTCAATCTAAAATCGACATCCACTCTCATTTTAGTATGAAGCGACCGTTTTGTCCTGTGTCACATCCATGGGGTTTGATTGGTTGAAATGTATATTGCTGCTTTTGCTTTTGTACCCCTCATTTGTTGTCAGAAATTTAAATATTAAATAAAATACGAATAAATAGTTTGAGAGTTCCTCACCAAGGAATGAAATTCGGCTGAGTAGTAGTCAAAAAGACAATGAGTGAGATGAAAAATGACATAGACAATCTGTGCTATTCTGAAAATAGCAATATTGGAATGACAGATCTTTATCCCTATATTGACATTGATCATCTTAACATTTTATTGCCGCCAATTTCGGTGTTTTAAGTTTGACATGTTTGAAATTAATGAATTCAATCAATCAAAAAGCTTTAAAACATAAACAGATGTTAAGAATGAAAAAGTTGAAAATTGAATGAAAAGTTAATGAAAAAGTAAACCATGCAAATGTGTTACGGCAAAGGGATTGGCGTTGGTAGGGGGGGGGGGGGTCAGAGGTGTTTATTATTATGGGTCATCTGGAGAGGATGGAATCTTAAGTGGAAAAATTTTGGGTTATGCAAAAATTTTGTCTGTGTGTTTATTAAATTTGAATTAATTTTAACATTTTTCCTAATTTCAAGTATTTCTAGATTATTTATTTGTGGGATCTTATAGCTAAAATGTAAAAATTTTAAACCTTTGTTATTAATTTCATAAATATTATTATTAATTTCAAACCTGTCGAACATAAAACGTCAAAAAAACGGCATCACAATGTTATACAATAACTGTGAAGATACATAAATAGCAATATTGCTTAGTTCAGAATACGGATGAATGCCTGTCTATGTGACCCATTTTCATTTATGACAGTTCCGTGGCTAGAAAAATCATTCTGGTTAGATCTTTTTATCATTGTTTTTATTGTTAGTCATATGTGCCTATGTAAATTTGTACTGTGACTTATATTTGTGTGTAAGCAATATCGTAAACGTATACTAGTGATGGTAAAACCGTTATTCTAACCGGTTATTTTCGGTACAGTTATTTAGGATTTGTATCTGATTGTATCGCTGATTGGTTGGCCCGTTGAATTGCGAAAAATAATTTGCGAATCATCGATGCAATCAGATACAAATCTCAAAAAATGGTTAGCGTGTCACCAGTTAAAATGCCATCACTATAGATGTACCAGTATAAATTGGCGTACGAGGGAGGGCGTCCCTGTCGTGTAAAAGAAGTTGCCAGGGTGTAAATTTATTACACAATACATAATGTACAGAATGTCCGGTGACCGGTGTCAGAGCCTTTAACTTGTTGAGGGCCTAAAAATTCCAAAGCAACATATAGGCAAGGGCCGTAAATTTTCGGAATTTTTTGTGATTTTTCTTTTTACGAAAAAACCATGAAAACATGCGTAAATTAAAAAAAAAACACACACACATTCATATTATTTTATCGTAAGTGTCGAAATGCAATGATTTTTTTATCAAAAAATTTAAAAAAATAATCTTTTTTTGAATTCCGATAATGTTGCCAACCCGACATTTTCCGAAAAATAATAATTAAACCATTTGCCGAAAATTAATATTTACTACATACACTACTATTATTATTTGATATCCTACCTAAAAATTTTCTTCTGTGTGGTATATTTTGTCGCACGGCACGGCACACAACGGAACATCACACTCAAAACACATATAACATGTTTCCTTCCGTTGCTTTCGTGCCGCGCACACAAAACACTACGCCATTGTTTCACTTTAAATTTTGAAGCATATGATCCACATTTAACACACACATTTCTCAAATAAACGCAACATAAATAATGTATTTTTGTTAATAAATCACTGTTTGTATCAAATTGCACCATAAACCAAGAAATATATGTATATATTATCCGCGCGTAGATCCGTGTTCCAACTGTGATTGCTGGGCGCGAACTGAAGAAATAAAAAACCCTTCCTATCGACATAGCAACGGAATCACGTGATTTTTGCATGTACCATACACGTGAACGTCTTTCGCGCGCTGGGCACATGACGACGGAATAGATCGACACGGCGACAGACACGTGATTTTTGCATGTACCACGCATGTGTCTTTCGCGTACTAAGGACGTGACGACGACGGAATATTATTTCATTATATAATTTTCGATCGTACAACATGAGTTTAGGGCGACATCTATAACTTTTCTATACGATTTTGACGACCGAAAAACTTCTACTTTGAGTGTTGATTTAA
Organism: Agrypnia vestita; assembly: GCA_016648135.1. Taxonomy (NCBI): domain Eukaryota; kingdom Metazoa; phylum Arthropoda; class Insecta; order Trichoptera; family Phryganeidae; genus Agrypnia; species Agrypnia vestita. The sequence continues at coordinate 137,970 of JADDOH010000333.1, read as the reverse complement.
GCTATAATCGGCCATGTTTTTGAGTCGAAAATGGAACGACAGGTCACAACAGGATTTCTCTATTGGGAAAAAATTACGTTTTTCAAATTCGATACGCGGCCGTCGATAAATAATTTATTTTGTGCCTGTCGGATATATCCGACGCGGCCCCTGGGGACAGTCGCGCTCCGTCGGATATATGCGACGCGGCCCCAGGCTCATTAATAGAAATTTGGTTGGGCAACACTAAAGAAACGAACCAGTGATGGCGGCCGCTCTATCTGTCAATCTGTCAAACGGTAATTTCGGTCTATTATTTGTTTTTCAGCTTCACAAAACTTTAATACTTCATTGGCAATTGTTCTTGCACCATCCCGGACTGTTTTAGATGTTTTAGACGTACTAATTCAGTGTATATTAGAAATCAAGATGACACAGCTCCTGAGCAAATATGAAATCGAACTGAATGACAGGGCCCTTAGGGGTTACCGCCGGGTGCGGGCGGGGCGGGCTTTAGTTCCAAAGTCGCCGCATGCCAATTTACGTTGGGCAAGCAATATCGCGTTATACTTTGTAGGCAATTTTTTTTCCAAACATATCACATTTGCATGTACATTTACATATATTTTGTTTCCCACTCTCAGGGTGTGTGTTGTAAAATCTGTGGATGGCTCCGCGGTGTCGTGCTTCATGGTGATGGAGTGCGAGGGTGTCCTCCGCCCCCGCAGGTTGCTGCTCACCGGCCACTGCTCCGGGGCCATGCACATGTGGGACCTCACCACAGCCCTGGACAGAGCCAGCGACCCCAACAAAGGTACCTTGTTTGTTTAAAATTGATTTTATGGTAAGGATCAATGCCCATAAAGTAGGGAAATTTATTAAATTATTATCTAATTAACAGTGGCGTGCAGTGGGTATAAACTTAGGTTATGCTGTGACCGACTATATACCTATATTAAAAAAATATATACATATATATGCATACACCTATAAGGGTATATACATTTAAAAAAAAAATTAACTGTATATAATGAACTATTTTGAGTAGCTTCAGTCCACAAAAATAACAGCACTATAAAAGAAGTATTGTAAACAATATTTCCTAAATAAATAAATATTTTACATGTACGTAACATGGCAAAAGTTTTCAATATATTTCGAAGACGATTTATATGTAATTATATCGGTATGAGTATTATTGTAGTATATTAGTATTGGAAATTAGTATTATTATAGTATATAATAATACGAATTTCAGATATACGTTTATTTTCACAAAAATAAATCAAACATTTTATGATATCATTGATGTCAATGGCGTCGTAAATAATCATTATGATATGACAGATGGTATTTACACTCACCATAGAAATGACAAATAGAATTTACACCGAAAGTTTTGGGTGGAATTTGTAAAAAATAACATTTCTGCAATGACATACGCGTAGTTCTCATCTGGCATAGGACCTTTCGAAGAAACACTCTATTCCATGAAAAATTTACTTGTCTATTACACAAAACTCGCAGCATAGAACTAAGTAAAAATACACGGTTCAGGATGAGTTTTTTCGAGATTTATGGAACAAATTTGTTGGGCGCAAACCACGCGCAAGCAAGCGAGATAAATGAAGAATTGACATGAAGTTAGGTACAGAAATGTCGGAAGTAAAACTTCTAGCCGTAGGATGAATTACGGCTAGAATTTTAAATCGGAAAAAAACAGATACGTCACATTAAACAGAAACGTCAGAAATAAAACTTCTAGCCGTGGGACAAATTACGGCTAGAATTTTAAATCAACTTTTTCTTAAAATAAGGATTATTTAATTAATATTTGTTTCCCAGAATCTTTACTAATGCACAGCTTTTTTGCTTGTATGCGCTGCACGCCACTGCTAATTAATAATCAAATAAATTTCCCCTACAGTCCTCTGTTTGATTTAAAATTATCAGGTAAAACCCAAGATTTGTCAACACCCCCTACAGACCCCACCCCGTCTCCCTCTCCTCTACTCAAATTCTTGATCATTTTTGATAAGAAACTTAGTGCATGTTGGGCTTTAGTTAGAATAACATGCACGTGAAGAGTATTTTGTGAAGGTGTTGGTGTGTAAATATTACCATGGTGTGGTGTGTAGTGATATTTACGTGCTAATGTTGTGGTTGTCCTGATGAAGAGACGGGTTACATCTCGAAACCGGTAGACAAAAAAGTAATTTTTAGTGGTTTGTTAAACATTTTGTTAAAATAACTAACCACAAATTTAATGCCTTAAATATTACAAACATATTTTATTTCACAGACTTGGAACAGACTACCGGCGGAGGTCCGAGTGCGGACGAGCTGGTCCGATTGGTGGAGCAATGTGATCTGCACTGCACGGCGCCTCCCTCTCCCCACCGCCCTCTCATTTGAAATTCCACTCCTCCTCTTCAATCCGCCGAAGTGAGACAGCCGTGCTGCTCATTTGCAGCTCTCTTCAGCTAGAGAAATGCGGTTGATGTTCCATGTCGCTTCACACGAGTGTTGCGAACTAGTTTTTGTCAAATACTCTGTAGTATTAATGTGATTGTGATCTTGCGTGACGTTTGTCGTCATCTTTAACGACGTTGAGTGCGTAAAGGTTGTGGTGTTGAAACTAGAAAATTTGGAGAAAAATTTCAGTAGTTTATTATGAAGTTCATAAATGAATAGGTCACATATGTGTAGGCATGGTATCTTTGATAAATTTAGTCTATATATATAAAATGTTATTGAATGTAATATGTATATAAATATAAATCTTATCTTTAAAGGAAAAAATTACCACAAAGGGTTCAAATTCAAACCACTAGAAGCAGCTGAATGCCCTGTAAAGAATCTCTCAGAAAAATAATAATGTTTCAAAATGCTGAACAATGAAAACTCATTCGTTTACCACTAAGGCCCGGTTGCGCCATCTAAAGTAAAGTTAAAAAAAGTTACTCAAGTAACTTTTTTTACTAAAACGGGTTACGCCATTGATGGTAAAAAATATTTTACTCGCCGAAGTACATACATGAGTAACTTTTTTTTACTCTCCAGTATCGGTGGGTAAAGGTAAAAACGTTGGTAAAAAAATGGCCGTCCTCTCACAGCTGATTTGAAAATGTGACATTTGTCCATATAGGTACCTGTCATTTGAATTTTGTCGCTTTCATTGTTGTATTGAAATTTGTAAACATTTAAATGAATCTTTTAATTTCGCGTTATTTTAGCGATGGTTTGACGTTTGTTTGGTTTGTTTCATAGAATAGAGTGGTTTGTTTGAACTGGTTTTGAACCGTAAAAGTACGTATTGCCAGTGGTAAAAAACTGAAATAAATCAAATTCTATAGACATATGCAGTATTTGAGGTTTATCCGCTTGGCACCCTATTAGCCTTATTATTGGTTTGACAGTGGTAAAAGAGACGTTTCTGCAACCCGAATTCGAGTTAATCTTAGCTGATGGTAAAAAAAGTTACTCGGGTTAAAGTAAAATTTACTTCAGATGGCGCAACCGGGCCTAAGTATTCAGAAATGAATTATTTACATATTCAGCTATATTTTCGGCCAAGAAAAATGTTTTCTGTTGCTGTAGTAGATATTTATACATTTTATTGTACTCAGATTAAAATTGCCTTCACTAGCGATTAAATCAACCAGTATGTGTTATAGTGTTGACAATATTGTTGCCCAAGAGCTCCACACTTTTTAACAGAACTGCACACCCCTCTTTACCTTTAAGATTTCAATTTAAACCTGTCTGGTAATTGGCAGTTGGTTTTGTTTGCCTCCATATGCAGGTACACACAAAGTATCAAATTCTTAGACCTAACTAATTAACGTCGCATTGTTTCCTGTAGGATAGAGCGCGATACTCTCCTGTCCTGACATATTGCTTGCCCAACGTAAATTGGCGTGCGGCAACTTTGGAACTAAAACCCGCCCTGCCCGCACCCGGCGGTAATCTCTCGCCCTGTCATTCAGTTCATTTTCGTATTTGAGCGTGAGCTGTGACATCTTGATTTCCAATATACATTGAATCATTATGTCCAAAACAGTCCGGGATGGTGCAAGAACAATTGCCAATGGAGTATTAAAGTTTTGCGAAGCTGAAAAAGCAAATAATGGACCGATATTACCGTTTGACAGGTTGACAGATAGAGCGGCCACCATTACTGGTTTGTTTCTTTAGTGTTGCCCGACCAAATTTCTATTAACGGCTCCGACACCGGTCACCGGACATTATGTATTTTGTAATAAATTTACATCCTGGCAACTTCTGTTACGCGACAGGGACGCCCTCCCTCGCATGCCAATTTATACTGGTACGTGTATAGCTCTGGCCTCATCCACATTCATTCATCTTTTTATGCGAGCTCGTCGATTGTGGAGGCTATCTGGGGCCAGTATCTAGTTTAGCACCAAGTCTTCCGGGGACATCTCCAATTTCTGGCGTGATCAACACTTGTGTCATATTCATTTGTTCCACACGACCAAACCATTGAAGCATTATGTTTTATAATCTTATTCACGTAGCCCTACATTACCCTCTAATTGCGTCGTCATTCTTCAAAATAGCACAGATTGTTACATTCTTGTTACAATTTTCAAATAGCAATATTGGGATGTCAGATCTTTATCCCGACACTTAATAGACGAAAATAAAAAAATAAAATAAACGAGACGTAGGTATACGTCAGTGGTGTGGTCAGAGGGAGAAAGAAGTACATGACGGTTATCCGTCTAATGTCAAATATAAGTAGAGTCCAACTATATTTCTCTTTTCTATGGTCCAATGTGACAATGACAATTTTGCCATAATTTTACATAAGGATGCTGTGAGAGAAGAGATTAATAAGTGCATGAAATAATATTTTTTCTATAAGCTTTAAACAGCATTAGTAGTTATTTCATATAATTTCGTTGAAACATAAGAATTTTGAGGTTACGTTTGCGGCAGACCGCAGCTGTTAGATCAGACCGGAGAATAAAGGTTTTATTCAAATTTACTTTGAGAGAGATACGTGAAAATATACAAATCTTATTTAATCACGACGAACAACGAATACCGACGTATACCTATGTATCGTTTATTTTATTTTTTTCCGTCTATTAAGTGTTGGGATAAAGATCTGATATCCCGATATTGCTATTCAGAACAGCACAGAATGTTGGATAAAAAATTATATTTTCCTTTGATTTATTTATGACATTTAATTATGATAAACTCATTTAAAACCATGAACTATCTTTAAGTTTACGTAATTTGAACAGATGTTTAATTAAAGTATGTATACTCTTGATTATCCAAGGCAGTAAAAAATTTTACATTTCAAAATATCATTTTATGGATGTTACTTTTTTTATTTAAAGGCCACACATACACGCTACTTTATAACTGTTCAGCGGCTCATAGTTGCCAGTAAAACTGAAGGTGCAAATGAAAAGATTGTACAAGCGGCAGGAATGTATTGATAAACCTTATATGTAGTTAATAATTTCATGTTTCTGTCACACGTGTTTTCGGGTCAATGCTCCAAAGCAAACAAATTTTGCATTCAACCCATATAATAAAAAATTAAACCAACACAATGGCAAACACATTATTGTCAAATGAATGTCGTAACATTCGCACCTAAAAATAATTGACTCAATATTATTCGGGGGTCGGGGTGATCTGAGCGGCACTCATTGTTTTTTATTCTTTTTGTTTTTTTTGTTGTATTTGTTGTTTGCTTTGAGTGTGTAGCGCTAAATTGTAAAAGAAAATCTCAACTACCTTGGATAATCGGAAGCTTCCTGTGTTATTTATTCTAAGAGTTATTATTTAGCAATATTTTCCTTGAATACGTATTTAAAGTTCCTATAAATAGATTTTTTTATAGCTAGACCGCATTCAAAAGAATGTGCGCAAAAAATGTGTGTTGTTACGATGCAAAAAATGAACACAACAGAAGTTTTTCTAGTAAGTAAGTAACCTTTTTTAAACTAAAAAATATATGTTTATTTGGAATATCATATTGAAGCTCGTAATACGGGCTTGCCAGGCAACTTTCTCCCGCTTTCTTCTTACCGGACAAATGGTCTTTTGATTGTGGTCGACTTATAATACTTATGTAAAGCCCACTATTAATTGTAGAAATACACCTATTATTTTATGATAATGAGTAACTCAATAAAATGTGTAATTTATGAATATGAATATAAATAATGTCTCGAGTCTTTTTCAAGTTTTTTTCAATCCCATTGCCTATTTTATTTATATAAACTAAAAAAATGCTGGTAAATTAGACTTCAATACCATAAAAAAGTAGACTTACAATAGCCGGCAAACATCTTGAAATTTTTCGGCGCAGTGGGGGGAAGTTTGCGCATGTACCATTCCAACAAGGAGACCCAAAATTTGTCTTCTGCGCATTCCCCCACTCCAAAAAATTTCAAGAAGTTTGCCGGCAACTGTCCCTTTGTTTTATTAATTTCAAATGCTGTTAATTTTTCTTGAACTCAAAATAATATGTATTTTGTTAAATAAAATATAGTCTTTTTATGATTTTATTTTTTAGATGTTTGAATGCCGTATTTTATTTTCCGGAAAGTATCCCTTTCCTTGCCCAAGCCATGCATTCAGTACAGCGTCGTGTATTATGTCGCAGCCATCTGGTTAAATTAGCGAGGTAATTGGACACCTAGGCCGTTCATTAAACGCCGGCATCCAATTGGATGTCTAAACTGATAGTTAATCGAACTAGAATCACTCAACATTTAACAACTTGGCGTATCGAAAGTCAGCCCTTTGAAGATGACTGACCAAGACAGCAAAGTGATTCAAATGAGGAATTCCATCATCTCGGGTGGAACATTTTTCTAGTAAATTGTCATAATAATTAAAATTTTACAACATATATGCAATTTATAATATTTATTCTTGAAGAATGCAACTTATTCTGTCTTCAATCAATAATTGAGCAACAGAACATAAACGAAATGCTCTTGACAAACATTTCTTATAACTAAATGAAGTTTTTTTGTCCCACCCGTGACAGAACCTAACCAAACATCACAAATTCATAAATATCCAATAGAACTAAATGACTACACGACATTCAGCCAACTGGTTAAACGTTGCGCTCAATGACTTGACTAGTTGTCCTTTAGCCATTTAATTGAATGCCGGCATTTGACGAACGGCCTAGGCGTCCAATTACCTGGCTAATTTAACCAGATGGCTGCGACATACACACAAAACGCTGGCCTGTTAAAGGATAATGCAATCGATAATAATCCAACAGTATGTTCCATATAACAAATCCATCTGAAATTAAGTATTCTCAATATAATTGAATTAATAAACGTAAGCAATGTAATTTTATCTAACCAAAACTCTAACCAAAACAATCGTAATCTAAATTAAACGAACCAAACCTAATAACCTAATCCAATCAAACCTAAATTAGCGAATTTTATCTAAAAAAAATGCTAACTTAAAAAATTCTTGTAAATCTTGTATCTTGTCTATGATTTACAAATTTTTCTTCAGATAATGCCTATGAAATGTCAAAGTATACGGAACAACATTCAACTACATATATCAAAGATAATTACCCCCAGAAGGATTTGTTTTAAGGATCATATTCTTCGATTTAGCCAAGGTTAATTAAAAACTCAATTAAAATGATATTATTGGTGGAATCGGCATTAACTTTGTAAAAATTATTCATGATGATTGGAAGGTTATTATTACGGTCGTTGGATATATTTATGTGTTAAATGAAACAGATATTTTATACAATATATATTATACGCATAAAATATCAATATTATTCAACACATAAATATTAAAATGGATGTTTACAAAACTATGTTTACTCTACATGAGTTTAATTATATATTATTCTACTCGGGTTTCGAGAGTGATATAATCTCTGTTTGATAAGAGAAATACATATTAGACTAAATTTAGGAAGAAAGAAAATCAAATGTAGAAAATATGACCTTAGGTGGAAATGTAAATAATTACTTAGGTACCACCTTTTGTTTGTTTGTCCTAATTACCTAAGTACCTAATTAGAGTAAATATAATTTTATAAGTATCCATTAATGATCCGTCAATTAAAATGATTGAAAATTGTAATTTTTGTACATAATTTAATCAAACTGTTAAAAATATATATTTATGTAATTTTGTTCATTCAAATTGTAATACATACATATATGTAATGTGTATTATGTTTATTAAAATATTTTTTTATTTGTATTTAATTATTTCTGTTAATAATTATAATTATTTATATATTTTATACATTGAAAATTAATTTGTAATTTATTTATGCTTATTATCATACAATGATAAAATTTGGAAAATTTGGTAATAATAATGTTTATACGAGTGCTGACAGTGAAATTTGCAGAAACATTTATTTGTCTGGTACACGTCCCCTTCAAATTATTTGGCCCAAGATTTTTTCATTCGAGGAAGCAGTATTCATCACAAGATGAAGCTTGCGCGTTTTAAGTCACATAATTTTTTTTTTGTCAAGTTATAAAATACTATTAATCCACGCGGCTTTTTGATCGCACGCACCTGTGTGGTGTGTCCTTTATGTATTTTGTAGTATCTTGTGGAATCCTTTTTATTATGTCGTGATCCCTAACTTTGGGAAAACCCTCGCAATTTTCTTCAGTTGGCTGCCTTGATATGTGTGAATAGTTTTTGTGTTAATTCCTTACTTAAATGTATATTAAATTGTTTTTTACTTTTTTTAATCCCTCTTTTGTGCAATTCTCTTTTCTAATAACTGTGGTTATGGTGTTAAATTTGAAGTTATTAGTAATTTATCTTATTATTTTATGTATTTACGGACTATTTTGTGTCTAATAACTGTGCTGTGCTGTGTGTTGATCTCAGTTAGAAAAAGGCGGAAGTTAAAATCGAGTAAAGATTGAAGAAGCCTTCCATAAATTCAAACATAACTGTAAACATTTTCGATTACGGTCATCCAGACGTGACGAAACGGAAACGATAATTTTTTTCGGTAGTGAGAACAGCAAATATGGATATAGGTCTTTCCTATGAAAGACAATCAAAATAGTATGTGTAAGCATTGTTCGTTTGTTTTGTTTGTGTTTACAGGTTGTATTGATTTGTACGGGTATAGACACCAACACAACGAAACAATGTGCCTCGTAGGCATAGCTAACACATACTAATTCGATTGTCTTTCTTAAGTGAAGATAACTCTACTTCAGTATTAGAGATTTCGCAATCTTTTAGCTAATAAAAATTGAATTTTTAAAATGATTTCATGAAGTATGCTAAAATATATTCGTTTTTCATAAAATGAACAACTTTTTTCGTGAGTTTTACAATTTTTGTCAAATTTCACAATCGATTTATTTTTTGTTTCCTTGAATTTCGAATTAGCCGGGTTCTACTGTTCCAGTTCCTCTCACATCCAAAAAATGATTAACATGTTCTAGATAATTCATTCATCAGTTTTATCGTCAGTTCTCATATATCATTCAATATTACTAATGTTCAAATGAATGTTTATTATAATTGCTACAAAAATGATGTATGCAGTGCACAACATTTCCTTTCAAAAACAGCAAACGATGGGAAATAGCAGGGGCGTGCAGTGGGAACACCGCAGCATGATCTTTACGTGACCAATTATTTGGAAAAAAATTGGAATACAACATATATTTCGTAACATTTCTATCACAATTTTTATCATAGTATTCATATTTTGATATATCATAAAAATGTGTAGCATAAATATTTGATTTCAATTTTTTTTTCATAATATACGTTTATAAAAAAATCATGCTTCAACGTTCCTACTGCATGCGCCTGGGCAATAGTCAATTGCAGACAGCGGCTAGTACAGCTGATAGTCCTCCGCAGGGCCCAGCAGCAATGTATTAATCACTCCTCAAAAAAATATTTAATAATACACATTTAATATATGTAGATTTTTTTTTGTATTGTATAATCTTTATTTTATAGTTCTTCACTCAGTGCGAGTATAAGCCAATTCACAACATGATGACTTAACATTTGTCATTGTAAAATTATTATGCACTGTGGTTTCCAATGAGGTTACAATACATTTATGTGATTTTCTCAAGCCTGGGTCTTGCAACAGTAATTGGGCTTCATGGACTTTTGTAGTGTTAAAAAAGTAACAGTGTGAAAGTTAAATAATATTAGAATTTAAAAAAAAAAAATACACAGAGTTATCAATGTGACGGGAGAAATTCAGACTAACCAAATAAAATCCCAGTGTGGTCGTCTTTTTTATTGATATCCTCATCGTTTGCTTAGGTATAACTCTTCATTTAAGACAGACAATCGAATTAGTATGTGTGAGCTGTGCGCACGAGGCACATTATTTTGTTGTGTTGGTGTTTATACCCGCAAACACCAACACAGTGAAATAATGTGTGTCATGTGCACGGCTTACACATAGCAATTCGGGAAAGAGGTCTACTCTCCAGGTACATAATATGGATAAAAAATGATTATTTGTGGAATTCAAATATCTTTATCTTAGACAAGGGTTCTCTATTCAGACATTTTTACCTCAAATAAAATATTATTAGAAACGTGTCTCATAAAAAATTGTATCGTGGATTGAACCACTATTTAAGTTTCAATAAATCTGAAGTAAAACATAGATATATGTACTAGAATTGTGGATATGTAAAAAAAATTGCTGTAAAAACATTTGTCATTGAAATCAAAGAGTGTGTTTTGTATTTTAATTTTAATGGATAGATGATATCTGTTTAGGTTTTCTGCTTTCGCAGATGCGGATTTGTAAAATAAATATTCCAGTTATAAAACAATTTTAAAAAGACTTGTGTTTTGCAAAAATTATTATTGTGTCGATGTTGGTGTTGCATAAAATGTTATGAAATAAAACACCTATGTGTATTAGAAGTCACAATCAGATAAAATAAATTATTTTGGAATATAAATTTATAATTCAAATGTATATTTATATTATTGACATGTTGTAAGTAGATTAGAATGTAGACTAACTAGGATTTGCTCTTCAATATTTATAAGTCAACTTTTGCCTAAATGATGATGAAAAAAGTTGTAGCTTTCCATTTGTATTAATATTTAAATTAATTACCAAAAAAATATACATACTCCGGGCAATAAATTATCAAAGCGAAAATAGAAACAAATGTGGCCTTTGTCGATTAAGGCTGATTTTGTTAACTGGTTTTTGAAGGGAAACATGCAGAAGGGTAAATCCAATCAGAACATTGATTCTGTTGTTTATGTAATGTTAAAGAATTGTAAGCCCTCGTTATTTTATGGAAGAGAGGAGAAGCGGGGGGCATTTTTAATAAGTAACCGGATATTTCAACTGGTTTATCTGACTTATTAGTCTGCCTCTGCTTGACACTCAACTGCATTATTTTTAAAATTATAAAAAGCGGATTGCCTTCAAAAATGGAAAAATGTGTGTAATCAATTAGAAAGAGAATATAAAATCAAAAAAATTTCATTAATTTACCAAGCCGCCGTGGCGAAATTGGATAATGGATGACTGGAGGTCCGTTGGTTTGAATCCCGGTAGCAGCTAAAATATTTTTTTGTTAATTTGATTTTTCTGTATGTCTTTTCTAATTGATTAATAAATTTGTGAATTATTTTTCATTTGAAAAACTTGGTTTCTACTTTCAAATTCTATTTTCAATTTTATAATATGATAATTGCATTTATGATGAAAAAATTAAATGTCAATTTATAAGAACCAACTATAAGTTCTATAAACTTATTTTGTCATTTATTTTTTTTAATTTTTTTATTTTTTATTTAATTAATAATATATGTATAAAAAAAATTTTTTTACAATCATACATAAATGTTTACAAATCTATATATTTTGTGTGTGTATACCTCACCAAAAAGAATTATATTCTTGTGTGTGGTGAGGGATAACCACTTACAATCAAAGGTATAGGTAGTGTAATCTAATTATATAACAATTGGAAGGAAAGAAAAGAAAATCTAATACATTAAATCTTAGTTAATAATACAGTATATAGATTTTTTTTTTTATTTTTTTTTATTTTTTCATTTCATTTAAAAATATAATGTTGAAGAATTTATAATTCTGTGTTATTTGTTATTACTTTTGGCCGATGACGTCTCAAATACATTAAAAAATTTACCAGATTTTTTTATTATCTGGGGTAATAGCTAAAAAACTAGCCCTGATAAAAAATTTACGAAAATCTTTGCTAAAAATTGAAAGAAAATTAGAAAACAATAAATTGTTACATGAAAATACAAAATGAATTGAAACAATTGAAAAAAATCAAGTGAACTTGAAATTTATAATTTGACAACGTAAACACTGAATTTAAGTGCTTTCAAATAAAAACTTGTAAACACGTCACCAATCGGGATTTTCAGTTTTTATTTTTACATGTTAGGGCCGGTTGTAAAGATTTTTGCACTTTCCACCAATGAAAACAACAGTTTTCGTAAAAATCTATGCTTTTTGCCTAACTATTACTCAGAACACAATACTGGATTTTATCCCCAGGGGGATAACTACTGATCAAACAACTGCCAGTATAATAACTACTGATCAAACAACCGCCTGCCTGTAATTCACATTATAAGCCGAATGGATATATTTGATTCAACTAACATTTGAAAGTGTTATTAAAAAATTTGGATATTTTTACTTTTTATTGGTTAATTAATGACCACGGATAATCGCGAGGTTGTTGTATATATGTTACATCTACACATTTTTTTTATTATTATATAATTCACTCCCCAGATGAATTTTTTTCCATATTTTCGGTAAAAAAACTTTTCGTTTCATTAATTTACAGTAGGTATACAGGGTGTCTCATAGTTAGTAGCAAAAACTTTGCAAGTGGATTCCTACCTTGATAATGAGTCGAAAATATTAAACATGACCTAATATCAATAGTTATTGAAATATGTAATATCCAGTGGCGTGCAGCGCATACAAGCAAAAAAGCTGTGCAATTAGTAAAGATTCTGGGAAACAAATATTAATTAAATAATCTTTATTGCATTATACCCCATTGTCTCCGCGATCTTCTGCAGCACCGGGTTGGCTAATCTCTCACCCGCACCATTCATTTCCAAGTATTTGTCCGGCTCGGACACACTCTCGCTGTCACTGGGGCTGTGAGATCTATCATCCAACGAGGAATCATCTTCCGAATTTGCGCCGGATACCAGCGCTTCTCCCGCCGACTCCTTGGGGACTTGACAGTCTTGCAAGAGTGCGAGATCCACATTAGTGACCAGAGATTCGCAATCGTAGCCGTCTGTTAGTAGGATTGCCTTCTCTAAATCTACATTTCCTTCTTTATTCAGGGAGGATGAACGCTCGCGGCGATCTACAGTCGCAGCGGGTGTTCCGAGTTCATGGGACAATGAAGAAGCCCGCGGACGCGTATCGGGTGAACTTTCTGACATACGCATTCTTTCAGTGGACCTTCTACCTTTGTGTTTGTTAGGAGTGCTGGAAAAAGACGGTACGGCGTACTGCTTGTTCTCAATAGAATTTGAGCGGAACAACTTTCCGTTTAACGTGATGTATCTGTTTTTTTCCAATTTAAAATTCTAGCCGTAATTCGTTCTACGGATAGAAGTTTTATTTCCGACTTTTCTGTACCTAACTTCATGTCAATTCTTAATTTATTTCACCAACCAATCCAACCATAGATATAGAAGTCGACAAAAAAACTATGTATTTTTAAGGCTACGAGTTTTGTGTAATAGACAAGTAACTTTAGTGTGCTTCTTCGAAAGGTCCTATGCGAGGTGAGAAACGTGCACGTAATTGCAGTTATAGCATGTTATTTTTTACAAATTCCACCCTAAACTTTAGGTGTAAATTCTATGTCTTTTCTATGGTGAATGTAAATACATATACTATCTGTCATATCATAACATCATAATGATATCATAAAATGTTTGATTTATTTTTGTGAAATGAAACATATATCTGAAATTAGTATTGTTCCCGATTTAATTATATATAAATCGTCTTCGAAATAGGTATATTGAAATTTTTTGCCGTATTAGCTATACCTATATAAAATATTTATTTATTTAGGAAATATTGTTTACAATACTTCTTTTATAGTGCAGTTATTTTTTGGATTGAAGCTACTCAAAATAGTTCATAATTTTAAAAATGTATCTACCCTTATAGATATATGCGTATAAATATATATTTTTAATATACCTAGGTATATAGTCGGTCACAGCACAACCTAAGTTTATACCCACTGCACGAGTTCGCATTTGTTTTCAATATTTCGGGCTTATTTTTTGCAAAAAGTTGAACTTTCGTTACAATAACTTATATCAATTATGAAAAAATTCATTTGCCTGAATAAAACTTAAATAAAATGATAAAAAAACTTATAAAAAGAAAACTTTTTTCAATTTTTATTAGGATTTTATCATTTTATTCATCTTATTAAAGCGAATGAATTTTTTATAATCTAAATAAATTACTATAATGATAATAAAAAGCAAACATTGATATTGCATATCTCCACAACTACTTGGTTGCTTGAACATTTTCAATTATCAAGGCAGGAATCCACCTGTAAAGTTTTTACTACTAGTTATGAAACACCTGTATAATCACAATATAACTTCAATTTTTTCTCAATTTTTTTGATTTTAATAATTTTATTAATATTGTTGGCATGTGTTGGTTGGTTGTTGGCGCGCATATATGTGTGTGCGCTCGCCTGAAATGATTTACATTTTTTCACTTATAGGTGAGCGCGTGCAAGGGAAATAGTTAAAATTCATTGTATCCTAGATTTGTGAATCGAATTTATGATTTTGATAAATTTTGATGAGTTTATGGAGAATTTTTTCAAATGTACTGCAAAAAAATATGGCAAAAGTCATCTATGATACATAATCAATTGAGAATTTTCTATGCAAAGTTCAAACTCACAAAATTCGAATCATTATTGAAGGATTATTGATCGAGATGCACAATCATTTTCTCAAATTATTATTTATATTTTTAAACATTCATCATGAACCCTGCATTGGTAATGAGGTAATATTAAACTTTTATTATTACTCTTGTTTCAATGCACACTACACACTACTACAGTTAAACATTCAGACTAGGGTTTCACTGTATTGAATTTTGGAGTTTTTTTGTTTTGTAATTTTTTTTAGATGATTTTAGAATTCCGTGGCTATGACTATTGCTGCAGATATTAAAAAATGTAATTCTCTCTTACATATTATGTATGAATGAAATACATATAATGAAAAAAAAGCATCTTTCGTGGCCTGCACCCTACGGAAATAAAACCTTATGGAAATAAAATCGAAATGGCAGTTTGGGGTTTGGGCTCCTACCCTGTGTACCCATCCTTTAAGATAGCACTATCTAAAGACATTACTGTTTGTTGAACAATGTGCGAAATTCATGCTGTGTAATTTTACACAATCTTTACATATATAATTTTTTACGAACATTAGTCACAAATGACCTTTTTTATTTCAGTTTTTAACATGATATGAAATTTTATTTATCCTGGTGTTAATGTGATTCATTGTGTATAACTGATAGCTAGGTATTAAAAAAGGAAAAATATATGTATCATTTACCAAAGACTACATAAAATGTCTCAAATTTTTCAGTTTAACATGTCATGACATGAAATTCCCCGGGTTAGTTTTGAATTGATGGAAAGGACAGATTGTAAATTCCGGGTTTATGTGCCAGTGGTAACTAAAGATTTTTCTGTATATCTTTCTAAGGGCTAGTTGTATCAACTTGGTTTATAGTAATAGAGCAGATTTTTACAAAAATGGGCTATTTGATTGGTGAAAAATGTAAAAATCTATGCTTTAAACATAATTATTACATATTATTATTGTTGATACAACTGGCCATAATTAATTCATTAGTTCATTCAACATCGATTGAAGTAATAAAATTATGTTTATATATTATACTATTCAAGTAATATGTTTCCTATTTATTATTTTTGACATAATCCTATATAATATTTATGTCCGTTTTGGAAAATTCTAACAATTTTTTTTCTCAGTGCAATTAAACTCGGCCCAAGCCTAATAAAAACCTTTGGATGTTTATATCAATCCCAGATATGTTAATGAAATATAAAATTGAAGGTGAAAGTCTCTAATTTCCTTTTACATTTTATTGGTAAGTACGCAAAACAATGTTCTAATTCTCTACAAGGTGGCTGTAACCTGAGGCAAACCGATAATATAAAATTTAACTCAACACTTTGCTTTGTAACAGGAATACGCCGAATATTAATCTATCGCGATTTTTTAAACCAAAAGACCCTCACAATATGATGACCATGGGCAAATGAAAATTGTTCACCTGTTGAATTTCTGTGATAATCAAACATATATATGTATATCTTTGTAGATCTATCAATTGTATAAACTAGATAGGTTACTATATATTATATATATGTATGTATGTATATATGACTGAATAATATATATCATTTATTAAATAATCTATGTATTCAGGATTTTTTGCATCACTGTAATACATTATTCAACATTATTATTATTTTTAAGAAAATAAAAGCTTTTATTAACATTGTCAGAAAAATTCTGTCATATTGCCTGTATCTGAAATATTTGATATTGCAATACAGCAATAATTTGTATAACTTACAAATAACGAACCACAGCATAAAGACTCAGATAACACGTGACAGTGCAGTCGCTACTAAAGAGCGAAGATTGACAAGCCGCCGAATGCAGCGCACTGAGCACTGCGCTCCCCGCTCCACTCCCCCTCAATATATAAATATGTATTTACAAGTTAATGTCAGTTTTATTATTTTATTTTTTTAAAGTTTTATTGTGTTGTGTCCGGTAAATACTTCAATATTGTAATGATTGTATTGAATACGTAATTATATCACAGAGGAATACAGTAAAACCCCATTTCGCCATATTTCAAATTTTTTTAAATCATCAGTCCTATCCTATAATGTTAATTTCATAGTAGATTAACCCCAATAATTCGAAAACCCGATAATACCTAATTCAAAATTATTTTTAGCCCCTTGCGCCATAAATCAGTACATTTATGTTCACATAATTCGAAATTTTTTGAAATTTGTCAAAATTTTTAAAAAATATATTTTTTCACAAGTGAGAACAATAAATATGTCAATATCGGGTACTTAAGTAATAAAAACGTCGCAATCTTTGTATTAACATAGTAAATATCGTATTTTTGAAATGATTTCTTGAAATATCAAAAATACAGACATTTTTCACAAAATTAACGGTTTTTTCATGAGTTTTACAATCCTCGGCGAATTTGGCAATCGTAATGCGATTTTTTTTGCATAATTCGAAATGTTCTTTTGGGTCCCTTGAATTTCAAATTAGCAAGGTGTAGAACCTTGATGTAAATGTAATTATGATGTTAATGTAGATGTAACTAAAATATGAACTCTATACAGTAAAACCTCGTTAATTCGAAATTCAAGGGATCCGAAAAATAAATTTCGAATTATTAATTTCAGGTACAAAAAAAAATCGCGGTGTGATTGTGAAATTTGCCAAAAACATTAAACTCTCGAAAAAAACGTTAATTTTGTTAAATTTATGCTTATATTTAAAGAAATCACTTTGAAAACGCAATATTTATTATGTTAATACAAAGATCGCGACATTTTGAAATATTTGGTGTTCTCACCCGCGAAAAAATCTTTTTTTCCATTTCCGTCACGTCTGGATGGATGGCCATATTCAAAAATGTTTTGTTATACTTGAATTTATGGAACGCTTCTTCAATCTTCACACGAGCTTAATTTCTGATTCCGCCTTTTTTCCGGCTCAAACCAACAATAATACGTGAAACAGTGAGATAAGTCACTAATAACATCTTACAAAGAAAATTAAACATTTTAAAAATACAAACACAGTTATTAGGGAAAAAATCGAACTGATGACAAATTTAAAAACATGAAAAACAATTTAACATATTTAGGTATGAGAATTAGCGCAAACGCCGCAAACTAAACTATCCGCGCATATCAAGGCAGCCAACTGAAGAAAGCATACACAGGATTCCCCAATTTTAGGGATGGCGTCACAATATATATAGAAAAGGGGCATTCCATAAGGTACCGTGGATTGATTGTGAAATACGCCAAGAATCGTAAAACTCGTGAAAAAGTCATTAATTTTGTGAAAAATGTCTGTTTTTTAGAAAACGCAATGTTTATTATGCTAATACAAAGATCGCGACATTTCACAACTACCCGATATTGACATATTTGTTGTTCTCACTTGTGAAAAAAATCGAAATATTTTTTCAATTTCGTCAAAATTCAAAAAAATTCGAATCACGCGAACTAAAATGTATTGATTTATGGCGCAAAAGGCTAAAAAATATTACGAATTACCTGGGTTTTCGAATTATCGAGGTTAATTTACTATGAAATTCACATTTTGGGACTTGCAAATTTTAAAAATTTCAAATTATGGTGAATTTTGAATTATCCGGGTTCGAATTAACGGGGTTTTACTATATTTACTACAGAGGCCATGTCAACTCAGTTTATAGTGCCGGAGAGGACAGGTTTAAGATCCCCCACATCTTTTTACACTTGCAAAGTCCTACATATATCAATATATGACAGAACTTTCCTGACTATGTGAAAACGAAGTATTATATATCTCTAAGAATTATTTGTAAACATTTTTATTGATTTGATAAAAGCAGAATATTCATTTTGTATTTTTAAATAATAATAATGAGAATCGATACAAAGTAATGAAAAATTTTCAACTGTTTCAAGAATGCAAGTAAGTATAGTAAACTATAAAGTTAGAAATTTTTGCAACAAATCTTGTTAACTAAGAAATCCTGAAATCCCTTTTATGAAGTAAGAATTTTAGCTTATTTTTAGTAGTATGTACCATCATCCTAGTGTTCTTTTGTATGAATCTTTTATCCTATTGTATATTACCTTTACACATAGCTTATTTTGAATGTTGTAAAATTATTATCAATAAATTGTTGTTCTATTTAAATATTGCATTTTATTCTGAACTTTTCTAGAGTTTGAGATTAATAATTGTAGTTCAACCTTCACGCTGTTTTCCCCCAAGGATTGAAGAAGATAGAGCTCCACATTCTGTTCTGACACAATGTTCACCTCTCCCACAGTGGTACATTATACTTATTTTACGTGTGGTGTAGTTACACTGCACCATGCGGAGAGTCTCGTCGCTAGTCACAAAAACTTTGCAGGATTATTCCTCTATTCAATTTTGAATAGAAAATATTCCTTAGACTTTGAATGAGATGTTAACAGTTATGGAGGTAGGCAACATCAAAGTTTGCATTTTTTCAATATTTATTATTTATCTTAATGAGAAACGCTAGACAAAGTAATTTATATTGAATATTCATTTGCTCAAATCAAATGATAAAAACCTTACAAAAATTTGAAATGTATATTTTAGAAAGCTCTTGTTACTTTATTTGACTTGTTTTTGAATCGAATGAATTTTAATTTGCCATATAAGTTACTGTAGTGCTAGTCCAACTTTTTACAGAAAATATTGAAAAAAAGCAAGTTTTGATGTTGCTTATCTTTGTAATTGTTGATATTTCACCCAAAGTATAAAAAATATTTTCTATTCAAAATTGAATGAAGATTCCCCAAAGTTTTTGCTACTGGCTACGAGATAGCTCACATAGACGCCTTTTACATTTTATATTGTCTCTAATGCCAGTTAGATTGTATTGATTTTGTGATAATGAAACAGAGTTGTATGATTTAAACTTTCAATACACTCTGGTTAACAACACTCCTTTATTTGTCAGCACTCCATGACAAGACACATGTGGTTGGCCATAAAAAAAAACAAATTTTTATTTGAATAACAGCAAAAAATGAAAAAAAATTAAGCTGACTGTGTTAGTGGAATGTTCTTGTCAACGCTTATTGACAAGATTAATTCAGTTAGTTATTAATGTTTTTGATATATGTGCAATGTCTACAGAGGATAGAGCGCCATACTCTTATATCCTGACACAACTCTTGTCTCATCTAAGTTTGTACATTTTCTCATGCATACTCAATTACGAAGCTTCTAATAGCATTATCCAGTATCTATCTGGTTTAGATGGTCTTACTTCTGTGGATCTCTTTTCCTTTGTTTCTGGTACCATCAACTAGAGATGGTGTTGTGTAAATTCTTATATTGACAATTTAGAAATATAATATATAAATTACCTCAGCTAGACTTTTGTATACAGAACACTCAACCTAAAGGTACTGATACACATGCTCATTAGTGGCACATGATCGTGCACAGTATTGATCTGCTTGAGTAATTGCTACTGCGTATGCGTACGCACAACCGCCGGTTGATTTATGAGCATGCTCGTTTGATTTGCAGGTAGAAGGGATATCTTTTGAGCGTGTTTGAACAGGCTTGCTTATGAGCATGCTAATGTCATTCGCGACTAGTATCGATTATCGATGCGATCATTGCTTTTTTCTCAGTCCACGACAGATGAAACAAATGTAGCGCTTTGGGGAGATGACGAAACATTACTTTTCATCACGAATGTCTGTGGAATACTCGGACACCGCTATATAAAAACAATGTAGTACGAAATAATGCTTATGAATTTTTATTAAAAGACATGAATGATTCAAATTTTACAATTAAAATTATAAAAACTATAATAAAAAATGTGCAGATGGAAACTCGGGAACTGCTTTGATTTATTGGTTCACTTGAATTTCCTATTTCAGTTTGCAAAATTTCCATTTTGAACAAGTTGAAAATACGTAATTTGAGCATCTCTATTCTATGACAAAAGCACGCCAGTAATAAGCATGTGTGTTTGATTGTTAGCTTCGAGCATGCTCGTTCATGTGCATGCTTAAAATAAACATTCATAAAGAACAAGTGTGTACAGTTGTTAGAGCATGCTCTAACAACTAATTAATGCTCTAACAACAATAATAAGCATGCTCAAAAATAAGCATGTGTATTCAATACAGGGGAGAAATATTCTTCTGTGCATGCGGCCTTGGTATTCTTGTGTGTAGTTTCAGGACGGGAATAAAGTGAAAAATATAATAGATTAGCGGTTCAGGATTTATATCTATTTACATTAATATGTACGTACGGTGAGACAATACAACATTACCGAAAAATTCGATATAATGTATCAAGAAAAATTGCCCAAAACGAGAACTAAATTTCTGACTATATTTTATTTAGGCCTATGATTTAAACTTCACATTCATCACATCACGGGCGTAACCTTGGTGCCATATTGTCTCTCAAATTTTTAAAATTACGAGAGCAGCCTGAGCCGAAAAATAACAATGGTCAAACCAGTTACGGTTATTTGAGATTTGTATCTGATTGTATCGATGACTGTTAACTGAGATATAACTCTAGTCTCTAGTCTAGTACAGATGGTTGTCTGTTAATTACGAAAAATCAGATACCAATCACAATTAGATACAATAATTTCAAATAACGGTTAGCGTGTAGATAAAATACCATAAATATTGACATCGTATAGATGTCTTTCATACCATTCATTTCTTCCACATGAATAAACCGCCTTTAGATTTTATTGTTCTAAATCAGCGTAATCCAGTGCCGAATATGCTGTACTCAGTGCCCCCTCCAGGCAAAGATGTGACTTATCTAAGATACAAGTCTTCTGGGGTATTATGCCGTGTTATTATAACCTTTCTGGCCGACGTTTCGGATCCCATTGCAGGATCCATCATCAGGGCTGATGTGTTATTGTGAGTGTTGGTGTTGTGGTTAACTATTGGCTTGCAATACCGTGTCGAAAGCAGGGTGAGAACGTAGTCAGTGTGTGTTAAGTATTGGCTAGCAATACCGTGTCGAAAGCTTGGTGTTTCTGTGTTAATGTGTTGCGTGGCAATACCGTGTCGGAGCCATGTGTTATCTTGTGTTACGGTATGTTTCATCTATTGTCTGATCACTATCTCTGCAAGAACTGCGACGAGATTGACTTTGAAGCGCCGGATGATGTTTTTATTTTGAGACCATCATCTCTATTAATATTTATCGGGTGCTTGTAGATTTCGAGTGCCTCCTTGATAAGACGCGTATGGTGACTCTCAGGCTTTCCAAGGATTTTCGGTTTGAATGCAAAACGATGGCCGGTATCCAGAAAATGTACTGACTTTCCTGAATGACCGAGTTTGTACGCCCTTTGTGCTAGTCAACTCTTTTGGAAATTGTGTGCGCCGTTTGTCCTACGTATACTTTATTGCAGTCTTGACAGTCGAGTCTATACACTCCGTCTGTATCTAAGTGATCTCTATCGTTTGCTGATCTCAACAAGTCCTTAATTTTTGCATTAGTTCCAAACACTGTCTTGATGTTTCTTTTCTTGAGAGCTCTAGCAATTCTGTCCATAACGCTTTGAACAAAAGCTAGAAAAGCGATGCCTTTGCACTCAGGTTGTGTACTTTTTTCGAAGCGATCAGATTTTGCTCTTATAATGTGCTGTATTTGTCGCTTTTGGTAACCATTGCCCTCCAGAGCGCTGCTGAGTGTTGTCATCTCTTCCTGCAGAAATTCGTCATGGGATATCCTTTTTGCCCCCCAAGGCCAAAGTGTTGATAAGACTTTTTTGTGATGGGTAATGGTGGGAATTTGCATGTAGATAGCGGTTTGTGTGGGTAGGCTTCCTATACTCTTTTTCCGAAACTCCAGAAGACACAAACCAGAAGATTCTCAGTGGCCGTGAAAACCTAAGAACATTCTTAAGATACAAGTATTTGAAATACAGATACAAGATTCAATATATGTATTTTCATCTTGTATCTGAAATACTTTTTTGTATTTGTATTTAGATACATTCTTTTGGTATCTTAGTATTTTGTAAATACTAAGATTGCTAGAATGCGACCACTATAAATTGGCATGCAAGGGAGGGTGTCCCTGTCGCGTAACAGAAGTTGCCAGGGTGTAAATTTATTACACAATACATAATGTACAGAATATCCGGTGACCGGTGTCGTAGCCTTTAACAGAAAAAGTAATGTAATTATGCAGTAATGGCGGCCGTTCTATCTGTCAAACTGTCAGACAAAGATCAACGCGATTTATTCATAAATAATTCACGTAAAAAAATAAACTTATATTCAATAAAATGTTTTTTCTTACAAAAGGATTTTATCTTTAAAAAGTATTTGGAAGATACATATTTTGTATCTAGTATTTCAGATACCATTACAGAAAGTTATTTGTATCTGGTATTTGAAATACTTGATTTCAAAGTATCTTGCATTTTGTATTCCAGATACTTTGTATATATAGGGTATCTTGTACATCACTGCCTCCAGGGGTATATAAAGGTAACACAAATCAAGTAAAAACACGTTGAAATATTTAGAAAGCATAATTTTATTAGTTACGTGACAAATATGAAGATCACAATGTATATATGTATATATATATGTATATATATATATATATATATACATATATAATAATTTAGTTTAAATACAAATAATCTAATGATGTACATTTAAAATTCATATTTACATCAATGTGCGTAAGGTCACTCCTCACTTAACAACCGCTAATGGTGGAGACTGTATCGCACGCCTGCCAATACCACACATTCTGCATGAGAACTATCAAATATCAGAGAAGTGGGAAGATGTACTCAATGTTATAAGATGTGTCGCATCGTCCACATATAGCGGCAAGTGAATGGCTGTTGAAGTTTATTATGTCACTTCCTTCCTTGATTTACAGTGCGCTTTATCTATACAGTAGAACCTCGTTAATTTGAAATTTAAGGGACCCAAAAATTTCATATTATCCAGAACCCCTTAATTGAAAATACATGGTAAAAAAAAATTGCAATGCAATTGCGAATTTGGAACTCATGAAAGAAGCCATTATTTTTGCATATTTCAAGAAATAGTTTAGAAAATGCAATATTTATTACACTAATACAATGATCTTGACAATTTTATTACTAAAGTACCCGATATTGACATATTTGTTGTTCTCACTTGCAAAAAAAATTTCAATTTTGTCGAATTTCAATAAAATTTTGAATTATGTTAACTAAAATGTATTGATTTATGGCGCGAGGGCCTAAAAATTATTTCGAATTATAGGGGTTTTCGTTTTATCAGGTTTAGTTTACATAAGTACTATGAAATTATCATTTTGAGACATTTGAGTTTTAAAAATTTGGAATTAACGGGGTTTTACTGTATTCAGTCAGTAAGTAAGTGTTCACTGTACCGATTGATCATGCGTTGTGCACAGATTATAAAACCGTATCACATTAGGGTCACATTACAATTTGCTTTGCAACCAGATGGGTGGAACGGAACCTGGGTGATCATCAAGTGAAGACTGGGAGAAAATGAGTATGTACTGAAAATGTACTGATTAAAACCATTGGATCACGAAGGTCAACCATAACATCTACATTAGAATAATAGACATGTCGTTATGTCTATGATTCTAACGTAGACGTGCCCTAGAAGTGTCAAGGAATCGTTTAAGTAAAAGAAAAACTAGAACTATTACTATTTAAACAATATTTTTGTGTGTGGGTATGTTCTGAGAACAACGATGATTAATTAATTAAGATAGATTATAGAAGTCTTACAGAGACAAATCTATTCATATGAGAAATGTGTAAGGAAGTTTTTTTTATAAAAAAACTATATATAGAGGTATAATCATCAGCTGCGAAATCTATGTTTACTATAGTTCATGAGAAAATACTACAGATGTCTCAAGCATAGTCCATTAAAATAAACGAAAGATTCTCAGATTTGGAATCAGATTAAGCCAGCTCGTACAGGTTGTGAGCCCTGGAACATTTATAAAAAATAGCTTTGTCTCTGTGAGACTTCTATAATTTATGTTAATTTATTAATTTAAAACAATTTAATATTCAGCTAAATCTTAATTATAATATTTTTATAAATACATATTCAAATTTAATTTTGTTTTATTTATAAAAAATTGATTGTTATATAAAATTATGACAACCTTGAACACAGGACTTATGATTTTAATAATCAAAATGTATAATAGTAATAGATTAATATATTTTAGTTACTTTTACATAATATACTATGTATGTATGCATTAGTCAACAATCTACATTATTCATTTAAATTTTCGAAGAAAGCAAACACTTGGTGGTGGGACATTGTAATTAAATTTTAAAAAATAACTAGGTTGAACACCACTATATTTGTTATCGATTCCGACCAGGTTTCGCTACTACTGGGTAAAATCTTCAAAAATTCTTCAGGGTAAAATCTTAACTGACTAAACATTAAAAAATTATGTGCTTTATTAGTCGTACATCAGTGTGAAAGGACGGAATGCCAACAGTGGGTAGGGGGTGGGAGCGCGCAGGGAATATTACTATTAAGAGGGAACCTATAAGAAAATTTATCTTTTATTCCACATTTAACACAAGGTTTATGGCACAAATTGTCAAATTGACAGATTTCCCATTTGCTTTGTAAATTTTACCAAACAGGCAGAAATTTTTTTCTGATTTTTTAATGAGTTTTTATAATGGATCAGTGCAAATATATTTACTGTTTTATTTTTATTCGGAAACCTCTTATTTTTGAAAACCTTGATGCTTTATACCTATCTCTACGGACACCCATCAAATTACAGATTTGGTAATTTAAAGAATATCCCTTTTGAATTCGTCCCATTTGTGAAATTATTACTTTTGAAACAACATAATCATATTTCTGCAATTTGTGTGAAGCAATGAAGAAAGAATGTCATCGATGTTTAGAAAATTTGTTTCAAACACAAATTAGAATGCGACCACTATAAATTGGCGTGCGAGGGAGGGCGTCCCTGTCACATAACAGAAGTTGCCAGGGTGTAAATTTATTACACAATACATAATGTACAGAATGTCTGGTGACTGGTGTCGTAGCCTTTAATAGAAATTTGGTCGGGCAGCACTAAGGGAACCAAGCAGTAATGTAAAACTGTCAGACGGTAATATCGGTCCATTATTTGCTTTTTCAGCTTCGAAAAACTTTAATACTTCATTGGCAATTGTTCTTGCACCATCCCGGACTGTTTAGGATATTTTGGACATAATAATTTAGTGTATATTGGTAATCAAGATGTCACAGCTCCCGAGCAAATAAAAAATTGTACTGACTGATAAGGCGAGGGGTTACCGCTGGGTGCGGGCGGGGCGGGTTTTAGTTCCAAATTCACCGCACGCCAATTTACATTAGGCAAGCAATACAAGTACCTATGGGCTGGGTAAAGCATGTGGAGCATTATGAAAAGAGCAATAAAAAAAGTTCTCTTCAAGGGTTGATTTCTGGCAAAGTTGACCATATGAAAATATTCAGTTTTAGAATTGTAGCCTGTGTGTGAAGACGTGTATCAAGTTTTAAAATTTTAGCAATACGTATAGATATTTGGAAAGAAAAAATCTACTTATTGTAAGAATTTTTTTTGATAATATTATTTTCTAATAATTACTAATTACTTTTGCTATAATATTTATTTTATCTTCACTCATATTTAGCAACCATGAGTAAATCAAGAACGTATTTGGAATTATTGAAAGAAATTTCTAACATCAATGAAGAACATTTCGGTACTAGCTCTGAAGAAAGAGCATTTGAAAGTGAAAGTGAACATGAATCCGAGGCTTACGAATCCGTTGACAGCGATATGACAGAAGAGTCATCAGAAGAAGAAAACATTCCAGATCTTGGTAGAAAAAGAATGCGCATTTCCTCAAGAACTGACTCCGAGAAAGAGTCATCCACCTCCAAAAGCAATACAACAGAACTACTTGCTGTCGATGGAACACAATGGATGGGCTTTGAAGCAAGTGAGTCCAGCGGTAGACCGCCCATTCACACAATATTCAAAGGTATGGCAGGGCCTACTGAATATTCCAAAAGAAATGTGATGTCGGGTCATGTGCGAACTGTCTTCGAACTAATAATTGATACGCGCATGTTAGAACATATCAAAAACTGCACAGAAATAGAAGCACGTTGTGTTCTAAAAAAGAACTGAACAATTGAGGACTTCAGTTAAATAAAACATTTAATACGAAAAAATGAAGTACTTATGTACATGCGTCAATTTGACGGGTGCCATAGAGATAGGTATATAAAAAATGCCCGTAAACCAAGCGTTAAATATTTTATTTTGGTACTCCCTCCTTTCACACTGATGTATGACTAGTATATAAGCACATAATTTTTTAATGTTTAGTCAGATAAGATTTTACCATGAAGAAGCTATGGTCGTAGCGAAACCTGGTCGGAATCAATAACAAATATAGTGGTGTTTAGCCAAGTTATTTTTATTCATTTAATTATTCATTTAAATACTTTTTGATATTTAATACAATTCACTTGAACGAGTTTCAAACGGCCATTGAAATGTTAATCTTCTCTACTATTAGAATTGCAATTGTGAAAAAACCCACTTTAATCATCTTTAAGCATACTTCCACGAAGAAAGAAGTTCTTTCAGACACTGGTCGCAAGAATTAGGTTGATTTCGCCTGGGGGTAAAAGTGCGTTTTATACCTTTTTAGTTAGGTCCAACTTTGTGAATAGCTGTCATTTTAAAACAAAATATAACCAGGCTGCTTAACATACTTAATTAAGATAGGTCTATTTTTAGAAAAATTTGATCCAAATCAAATAAGAGCTATTAGCGAGGTATATGTTCATTTATAAAATAGATCGAGAAAATATGTAAATAGGGTATAACAGAGCTAGTCCAAGTTAAGTTGAATAAAATGAAAAAACCTTGAAAAAAGTTTGGTTAAAATAAATTTCTGCAAGGTTTTTTCATTGATTTTTCATAATCAATATAAGTTACTGGAAGGATAGTTTAACGATTTGAAAAAAATAAGTCAGAAATATTTTTAAAAAAATGCAAAACTTTGATATTGCATATCTCCATAACTATTGATCATGGTTGCATGAACATTTTTGACTCATAATCGAGGCAAGAATCTACTTGTAAAGTATTGTGGACTAGCTCTATTTCACCTGTATAAAACAGATAATCGATATTGTGTTTGCAATTTCACCAGTTCAATTTTATGGTTTCTATTATATAATTCTATTCTATTATATAAACAAATGAATAATTATTTCAAATTATTATATAATTTGAACGAAAGTATTATATAATTCTTTATTATATAGACAATTTATTATATAAACAAATGAATAATTATTTCAAATGAATTAGCTAAATAATATTTTAAAATGATGAATTTTCTGCGGCCCTGGATGATGAAGTATATTGGCTCAACCCTCCAGAGCTTTTGAAGCCTCTAACAAACAGGGATATAAATACAGATGCAAATCCAATCCTTTATAGTAAAACGAGGATTTTCCCCAAAAAATTTTCAAATCCCCTTCGTGGCACCATTTTATAAATAAAATAATTAAAACTTTGTTTTAACCACACTTAAATAGTACATTCATTGTCCTGAAGAAGGGAGCATCGCTCCCAGAACATGAATTTTAACAACAAAATTTAAGTATTATATTCAAGAACACATTCTTATTGTGAAGTTGCAATTTTTTCAGAACAAAGTTCTGTTTAATTTAAAACCAAATTAATTAATCAATTAGAAAGACATACAGAATAATCAAATCCGCAAAAAAATATTTGGCTGCTACCGGGATTCGAACCACGGATCTCCTCCTTTCCATAAATGTTAATCAATTAATAAATGGGACTTACAGACAAGGTCGATATATTAACGGAAATATACAAGGCTTCTACAGCGTAATTGGATAACGCATCTGCCCTGGAAAGAAGGAGATCCGTGGTTCGAATCCCGGTAGCAGCCAAATATTTTTTCGTGGATTTGATTTTACTGTATGTCTTTCCAATTGATTAATTAATTTGGGTTTAAAATTTAAGTGTGGTTAAAACAAAATAAGGATATTTATTAATCGCAGGGATTTTTTTAAAGTTTTAATAAATCTGGGAATTTTGCCTAGAACAACTAAGCTTTAGTAATGAGGAAGTAAATAGTGATGAAATTGGCACAGAAGTATAGCATTTCAATATTTATGTGGAAATATGACCTTACAGAGAATAGGCACATAATGGTTATTTATTATTTACAATACATATAAAATTCTTTTTGTTTGTCTTTTTATAAAGATAGACCTGAATTCTCATATTTTTATAGAGTAAATTTATTTTAGTAGAA
This sequence comes from Agrypnia vestita, assembly GCA_016648135.1. Classification (NCBI taxonomy): domain Eukaryota; kingdom Metazoa; phylum Arthropoda; class Insecta; order Trichoptera; family Phryganeidae; genus Agrypnia; species Agrypnia vestita. Next base: position 108,659 of record JADDOH010000333.1, on the reverse strand, counting down.
TAACTTCTAAGGTAAATTTGCTAAAATGAAGAATTATCTATGAAAATACATATAATGAAGAATAGATAGATCATGTAATGAATAGTTGTCATTGCTTTGAAATTGGAAGCCACCCATATATTTTTTATAAGAGACCATTGTCATTATTTGTAAAATAATGTGTAAAATAATAAAATGTGATATTATTCAGATTAATACATAAAGCTGATTTTTGACATGTGTGATGTGAGTGAACAAGACATGAAAAGAATTGCTATTATGAGTGGGAATAAAAAGTGGCCAGTAAGAATATTGAGAATTTGTATATTATAGTTATAAAGACAATAAGAGAAATTTACATTTACAATACATACATCCGAAAGATAACATACTACAAATGAGTTTTTACTAGATTCTTCTATTTTTCTGATGATAGTTTAATTGAGCATAATAAACAATTCCAATATGCATCTGTCAAAATAACATTATTCATTTGGCATGAATATAAACACACTTCAAACAATCATATTCAAATAAAAAATAGAAGAACTGACAATAAAGTTCGCACTTGAATTGGTCTCGAATTAAACTTATCTTGTCCAAATTCAACAGCGGGAAATTTTTCCTAAAGTATAAATAAAGGATGAACTGTTTAAATGGAGGTAATGAAACAATTACAAACTTGTCCTCTTACAAGACAGTGATCCAGCGCACCCAGCCCTTTGCCAAAAATTTAAGTATTTTTTGAAACAACGATCTGGTGCCCTCTAAACGATGCATCATTACTTTACTCACTCGTAACAAGCGGAAATGGAATGATCTGCCTCAAGGAGAATATTGCTTCCTGCCACAAGAAAATATTGTATGTACCATGCATAACAAATAAGTATGATCTGTAAATGTAATTTTTTTTCTACTTTTCTTGGCGCATGAATTAATTGTTAGTCCTTGTATGCGTGTGTAGTTAACTACCTGGTACAAATTCTTAATATAATGAATAAGTGTATAAAATGAGAAATGTATAAAAATACTTTCATAAAATATATGCTCAATTGACACACACACACAAATTATAACAAATATGCATAGAAATACATTGTTACTGCGCTACATTAGGAATATTTTCATTCACAAAATGTACTGATTTGTTTGTAATCTGTATTCTCACAGAATCTGGTGTAAAAACACATTTGATAAATAATAAATTACAAAAACCTAAATTTTATATTACAATAATATGCATAATTAATACATTGATTATTCCTATCTAACTACATTAAAATTGGTTCAAGATGGACAGATTCTCAGTGAACAATTAATAATACATATAAAATCAGCAATTTTATATAATACAAAATTATAGTACTAGCTGGAGAAATGCATCACTTAACCGAACTTCATTTCATATTTTACTTACAATGTTACACACTCAAATTTACCTGGAGCAGATAGAATTAAGTGAAGCAAAGTAGCTAAAGATTAAATGAAGTATTCATAAATAGAAATGTATTTATCCTCAAATACGGGGCACCAACTTAAGAGTGCCAGTGAAAAAATTATCAATCACCAAACTGCAATTCAGTAAAAATTACGTGCTGTGGAGTTTTATTTTAGAAGCTCAACGTTCGAATATTACAATACAAAATAATTCAATATTTTGCACCTGTTTCACATTTTTCCTAAGCTTCTGCAAAAATAACACGGCAGGTCAGGTTAGATTGTGTTAATTTTTTATAAGAACATTATTGCTAGGATTAGAAGCATAAAAAAGTACAAATGTCAGCTTTGCGTATTGTTATACACTTGTCTTTTTTAAAATTAAATTATATATCTTTTTTTAACCCTTCAACGGGCCATGAACCCTAATTACTGAAGTCCTTGCATCACAAAAATACCCAGGCTTGAATAAAATCACATAGCTATTGTGACTTCATCGGAATCGAACCTAGAACCCTCGGGTGAGAAACCAATGTCATGCCCACTGAGCTACCAGATATGATTTTTCAGAACATAGGTTCATGATAATTAAAACAAATTTTAGATAATTTTAGTCATCATATGGAACTTCCTATTGTTCTGGTTTGTGTCTTCTGGGTGTTATGCCTTATTTTTACGACCTTTCTGGCCGCCGTTTCGGATCCCATTGTAGGGTCCATCATCAGGGCTGATGTGTTGTGAGCGTTGATATTGTGGTTAAGTATTGCCTTGCAAACCATGTCGAAAGCTTGGTGTTTCTGTGTTTATACGTGGTAATAGACTGTCAATATTTTTTAATAATTAATGATAAAATATCAAAAAAATTATTAATGTTTTATTTTATCATTTGTTTCACAAAATTCAGTTTTGATTGGGAGATAGGTCTAGTGATGCATAACACCATTCAAAATAAGACTATTACAAAACAAGCAAAAACTTTATATATCACGGAGGAGTATACGTTACTGACCTCCAAGTGGAAAAAATACTGAATATTACATACAGCAGCCTCTTGATTATCCAGGATCAAAAAAAAAAATAACAGTAAATTTTTTCCCAAAATATTTCTGAAAAAAAATTGTCCTGCATAATTTAGGCCATAAAAAATTAATACAAAGAATGAATTTAGTCAATCACTCGCATCTAAAGTAAATACTGAATCTAAGCGCACCCGAATATCTAGGATTTCTAATTGATGACATGTTTTCAATTTCTCCAATTTTATTTTTTTAACAATATTTTTATATGTTTGTTCTGAGAACAAAATTACTGAAGTCTATCCACAGAGGGATATCTATTAATTAAAATAAGCCACCTCATACAGGTCGTAAGCCCTCGGCCACCCTATAAAGACTTTCATACACGATTCCCATATAAATAGCTTGGTCTCTATGAGACTTTTGTAATTTATCTTAATTTTATTTTCTGTTATAATATATTCAGTTGAATGAAAAATCATTTATCATTTTTAATAATATTTCATATAGTTACAAATTCTCAGTTTCTGTTTACTGCCTCCGTTAATTTGCATCCTGGTTGACGTGATTCTGAATAACCGAGAGACTCTTGTATCGACTAATAAAAATGTATACTACATACTTGTATAAGATTGTGTATATTTAAGTATGCTTTAACCCAGTCGGATCTACCTATGATTAGTATTGTAATATAGTAATATGTCAGTCTTAAAGGTATATAAATATTCAGAAATCACTGTGAAATCAAAATGGTCCAAAAGGATTTTAAAGATCATCCACGTACAATGTCACACGATTTTGGCAGATATTCAGGTCTCTTGCTGTCACCATCATCAGCACTATTGGCTCTAATACCCCAATGGGCCTTGGCACCTTCAAGAGTATTCCTCTGCTGATTTCCGTTTAACACCGTCATTGTTGCAACAACTCATTCAACATTTTTACAACAATTCATCAAATATAATATCACAAATCTGCTTCAATCTAAAGAATATTTTTTTGCATTTTTATTGTTATTACTAACATTAAAAATGCATTTTAATACTGAGCAAAAAAGGTAAATTTATTGCAATGAACTCTGGGCAGATCGTGAGCATGATAAATATTAGGTCCTTACATATGAAATTGGCATTTTGCCGTACTGGAAAATTTGATCTCAAATATCTTCTCTTTGGTTAGGAATTCCAAATCCAAATTTATACAGCTATTTACTCATGTATTTGTGTTTTGAAAATTATAATTCATTTGTTTTTTCCTCAATTGTTTTTTTCTTTGCGTCACTCAGTTTACAAAATGAAAAACTTGAAATATCGCGTTATTTACGAGTACGAGTTCCACCGTGGCACCAGTGCTGCAGAAACGGCTCGAAGGATTAATGATGTGTACGGCGACGGTGCCGCAAAAGAAAACACAGTGCGTTTTTGGTTCCAACGTTTTCGTTCTGGAAATTTCGACCTGCAGAACAAGCCCCGTGGACGGCCGGAGACCAAAGTTGATAATGAAGAATTGAAGGCTATTGTGGAAGCGGATCCATCGCAAACCACATCCGAGTTAGCTGCAGGCTGCGGTGTTAGTGATAAAACTGTTTTAATCCACTTGAAGCAAATTGGTAAGGTGAAAAAGCTTGAAAGGTGGGTACCTCACGAATTGAGTGAAGCAAATCAACAAACGCGCGTTGACTGCTGCGTTGCATTACTCAACCGGCACAATAATGAAGGGATTTTAAATCGAATCATTACCTGTGATGAAAAGTGGATCCTGTACGATAATCGGAAGCGCTCATCGCAATGGCTGAACCCTGCCGAACCAGCCAAACCATGCCCCAAGCGAAAATTGACTCCAAAAAAGTTACTTGTGAGCGTTTGGTGGACTAGTGCTGGTGTCGTTCACTACAGCTTTCTTAAATCTGGCCAGACGATTACGGCAGATTGTCTATTGTCAGCAACTGCAAACCATGATGGAAAAGCTAGCTGCTAAACAACCGAGGCTGGTTAATCGCTCTAGGCCACTGCTGCTTCATGATAACGCTAGACCACACACTGCACAACAGACGGCTACCAAATTAGAGGAGCTTCAATTGGAATGTCTAAGACATCCACCGTACTCTCCGGACCTTGCCCCAACAGATTACCATTTTTTTCGAAATTTGGATAACTTCTTGCAAAGGAAAAAATTCAACTCCGATGGGGCAGTCCAAACCGCCTTCAAAGATTTTATTGATTCCCGTCCGAATGGTTTTTTAGTAAAGGGATCGATGAACTACCTATGAGATGGCAAAAGTGCATAGGTAGCAATGGTACATACTTTGATTAAATAAATATATTATAATAAAAAAAATCGGCTTTATGTTCCTCCCATACTAAACGCCAATTTCATATGTAAGGACCTAATATATACTTGGTGTATTGTTGTGGTGGTATGATTCTGAAATAAAGGAACAGATATGAAATCCCTTGATCGCCTCTAAAAAAGATACCTGTGGGAAGCTTAACCTATCTTAAGGCCGGCAGTATCAATTTTGCATTACAGTTGGCAATGACGGATTAAACTGTGGATTACGCTTAAGCCAGCATGCGTGCGCACTACACGTGATTTAATTGACATCTGTCACCAAAATCGATTTAAATAAATTTTTCGGTAAAGTGGTAATGATTTTCCCTGTCTGCAATCCAAGAAACAGTACTCCAGATACCCACCATTATATTAATCCTGTGGCTTATAAATGTAAAATTATCAAATCCTGACGTATGAGATATAGAAAACAAATTTACTGTCAATAATTCCTAATGGAAAAACTCATTTACAGTATCGTTCAAGGACTAAGTGAATTTACTTTTCCTAATAATAATATTTCTATATCGCCATTTTCATAAAAAAAATCACCTCAAGGGCGCTTTACACTAACATAGTTTATTCCTATACTAGTATTTAATTTAATGGAAAGGATTTTCCAAAAAGGTGCATTTTAAGTCTTTTTTTGTATTGTATATATTGTAGAATCAGTTCATCGTCAGAAAAATGGGTGGTATTCTACATAATATTGTACATTTCGACACTATAATGTTGAAAAATGAACAAAAAAGTTTTTTGATGTCCATTTGATCGCATTTCTCATTGCGCACGCAAACTGCCTCAAACGAGATTCACAGTTTAAACTGTCGTCGCCAACTATAATTCAAGTACAACTGGCCCATACACGCCAATAGGAATAAGGTATCTCCGATGTCAGGAACCACGGGATAAGGTATTGACAAGGATATGGAACAGATGTTTTGGGGCAGCCATATGTTCCAGCTAGGGAGAAGATGATTATCAGGAGAGAACATATTGGATGATTCTTAGCCCCGTACATGTTGGATTCACCCTCCTCCCTATTTTGGTGAACTATCGTATACGGATAGCCTTTTATCATAATATATATATATATATAGAATTATTTATAATTAATATCAAACACAATTAAATACAGTAATAGCCCTAAAAATTAGGTTACTTTAAATATAATTACAAGAAATAACTCCAAAGTATAAAATCCAAGATGAGATTATTTTGTAAAGGAGTTTTAATCAAAAATTAAAGAGTAAATCTCATTTTAAAAATCCAATAAAAATATAAACTTTTAATATCATAATGCAATTTTCCTTAAGGGTGGGCAGAGAAGAGAGTGTTTAGTGTTAATGTTACAATGTTGTCAAACTCCAATTTTGAAGTGAATTTTACTTTGCCGTTTTTTAGTTTGACTAAAAATAATACATAAATTGATATTTTCTACTGTGACAATATAACATATTCATCTAAGACATATAATGTTCAAATCATTTGTAACAATTTAATTATTTATACAATCATTAGCCGTGAACTATACCAATAAACCATGTTCAAATTAATTCCTCTAAGCCTATATATATACTTTTATTTATAATAATCTAGCGACTTCAACAACATAATAAATATCATATGATATGAATCAGTATAAGAATGTACGTAATCTGCAATTGATATAACCTAATATATTAATGTCTTTATTTATGGGTATCACAAAGAAACAAGACTGCGTTACATTTCGTTAAAAATATTATTGTAATTCTTAAAATTAGATATTTTCTAGCCTTTGAACCCAAAAATAAATAACAGGCTATTACTGTAAATTAAATTCCTTAATTTACAATGAATAGTTAGTGGCTGGACGCTACGCCTCTTGCCAGTGTATATTATTGTGGTATAGCGATGGAGTGGTGAGTGGCCCAAGCAGAAGGACCCAGGCCACCAGACCGACAACAAACAGGAAAGATATGATGATCCTCTGCATCGTGGGATAGCGAAATATTTCACCGAAATTAGGCAATCCCATGTGGTTGCAGAAAGCGTGAGCTAACAATGGAGCTGCAAAATGACCTGAAATATAAAATGTACCATGAAAAATTGATGTCTATAATATAAAACACTCACAGTCAAAGCTAAATTAATAAGCCTAATGTTGGTACCTGTTCTAGCGAAAAGGAATGCAGAATATGCTCCAAAAAGTGTTGTGTATGTAAACTGGAAACCTACAAAAAATAAATCATTATAAATGAATCAAAGAGTTACAAAACCCGCTCCGGAGGTTTGTGCTGCTCATGATAAATCACAAAAAACTATTTTAAACTATGCACCTACATAACATTTATTAAAAATCTTAAGGTTAGTATGTATTGTAAAAACTGAGATCCATGCTAAGACTATGTAGCTATGTACTCTCTTTACTTTGCGATGGTTGACTCGGTTATCAGTTATGGCGTGAGCAGTTATGGTCTTACCTATAAAACGTACATTAATAAAATCAAACAGTTACAATTAAGATCCTAGAGCTTATAGTACATAATAGAACTAAAGGTATGTACAAGGATTATAATATTTTATTCAAAGTATGCAAAATTGCCAATTGACCAAAAAGTAAAATATGATATAATTCTAGAAGAAATGATAAATAATATTAATATACACACTGAAACACACCATAGCTATACAACCAGATCGACAAGACGAACAATGAAAATACCAATCACAAACAATGGTGGAAGAAAAAGAGAATATATTGTGCCAAGAATCTTTAATAAATTAAATAAAAAATTCTTTGAGATGATGCAAGACAAAAAAACTCCATTGGCTTCAAAAAAGTATAAGTTAAAAGAATATATATTAAAGCTTTGTACCTAATCTTACATTAATTAAAAATTATCATGTATCAATTGAAAAAATCACGCAATACTCGATAATGACCTACTCTATAATCCTCATTATAAAATAAAAATTATTGTCAAATAATATTGAAGGCAACCATGCCGTAAAACTGCTGTGCAAGTCTGGAATATGTATCTATGTAATAAGTATAAAAAAAAATATATGAAATAAAAAAAATAAAATAAAAAATTTACAAGTGTCAAATTCGAGGTGTTGTGTGATTTGATAGTGCTCTTTCAATCCGGGTCTGACACTTAAACTAAATCCCATATCGTGTAAACATCCTAGTTCGTTAAATTTGTTGCTAGAGTGAAAGTTATGATAGAAAGAGATGATAATATAATTATTGTCATTCTTGGATTGTACAGTAGAGTAAAATAAATTCAAATGACTCTCAAAAATAAATTTAGAAAAACACAATTTCAGTGTTATTAAAAATTAAATTGCAATAATAAAAAAATAAAATGTGTAATTTTCATACATCAATAAAAGCAAATAAAGAAAGAACAAATTATGCGGTATTTAAAAATGAGTTAAAAGTAATTTAAACAATCGTGGATAGCTAAAATACTAGTGAAAGTTGACCAAAATATAAAAAGAATTTGTGAAAGTTAGCCTCCACAGTCTCACTGGAGAGGGACTAGAGAGTACAGGTACAAGAGTTTGCGAATGAACGGGTCTTAATGAACCAATCAGTTATACTGAACTAAAGATACAGTTCCTACAGTTCCCATTTCCATCTCAATCTAATTCGCACCAACTAGATTGAACATCGGACAATTGAACTGGAGATCCAAAATATCTGGAGACCGAAACCAACAATATAACCGATGAAAAATTACAAGGCCACAACTGAGTCCTGTGTTTGTTATAATTACCAGTATAAAAGAGTCTTTGTACTGTCATCCCGAGCTTGGGCCATTAATATATCTTGGACGATAATAAAATTATTGTAATTTATTTGACAAGTATTATTAATGAGTGTGGGGCCACGTCGGACCTGTCTGACGGAGCGCGACTGTCCCCAGGGGCCACGTCGGATATATCCGACGGGCACGTAATTAATTATTTCTCGACGGCCAAGTATCGAATTTGAAAAACGTAATTTTTTCCCAGTAGAGAAATCCCGTGGTGACCTGTCGTTCCATTTTCAACTCAAAAACATCACCGATTATAGCTTAAATCAACAATTAAAGTAGAAGTTTTTCTGTTGTCAAAATCATATAGGGATGTTATAGATGGCGCCCGGCATGCGTGTTGTGCGATCGAAATTCAAACATTCTGTCATTCAAGGTCACGCATAAAGTGCGCGGGAAATACGATTTATTTTTTTCGATTTATTTGTACACGTATACACAAATATATACAATACGTTTTGCAATATTTGTCGGTTTTTGTTGATTTATGATTCAATTCAATATACACACATCGCTTATTAACCACGGCTGTCTGAACACATGACACAAATAAGCCCTATAGGTATTTTAAATGGGATTATTTTAAACACAACACTTATATTAAAACAAAGCTTAATATTTAAAAAAAAAAACAAATAAAAACTTACGTAATTTTTTATTTTATTTATTATTTCTTGGATAACATATAGCATAACATAACTTATATAAGAATTTTAATAATAGCAAAAGTAAAAAAAGTTAAGTCTCATATTGCCATTTGGAAAAATGTGTTGTTGTTGAATAATGTGTGTGAGATGTCAGTTTCAGTTTCTTTGTTAGTTGTGATTTTAAGTGGTTTTTATATATAGTACTGGTGTTGGAAGTACACATATTAAATTATGAATGCATAATAAAAATCTATTGATAACTAGCCCGGCGCAATCGTTGCTACATACAGGCAAATAATTAAAAATCAAAGCCCTGATTTAAACATTTTACCTACAGTGGAACCTCTCATAACGAGTAATTCGCATAACAAGCAAAAAAATTTGCAAAAAAATTGCTTCCTTAGCGAGCGACATTTCGCATAACGAGTGACCCAGAAAGGGGAAGTCGCAAAACGAATGACGCACTTGCGAGCCGGGACTTTCGCGTCAGTGCATCAGTCTGCATTTATTTATTTATAAAGCATTATTTGTATTTTTTTTGTGCAAATTTTAATAACCTTTGCACAAATGTACACGGAGAAAAAGCCACAAGAAGACAGCCATAAGAGAATAAAATTAGCTGTAGAAATTAAATCTAAAATCATTAATAAGCGAGAGCGAGGTGTGAGGATAGCTGAACTAGCGCGCATGCGAAACTGTTGCTTCATAGATTGCGAAGCATCATCCTAATGGGAGGTGACTATGTGTATTACAAATTTATTCAATGATAATGCTGTGTCACATTTTCACCAAATTTTGAAGCGTCGGCAAAAAAAAAAGTCTTTTTATTTTATTTTATTATTTGTCATAAATTCATAAATAATAAGCTAGTTTTGATTTTTTAAATTGTTTTTTTCAAATTGAAATCGCATTCCAGGTTGTTACGATTCTTTACAATTTACAAGTAGGTATGTATGTAATTTTATTTAAATAATGTTACAAATGAATATTTTTTCCGCATGGAATGCATTATCCTGTTTTACATTGATTTACATATACGTATTGGAAAATTTGTCTCGCTTAACGAGCAAGATTTTGGAATGAATTATGCTCATTATGAGAGGTTCCACTGTACTTATATTACGAGATATGCCTGGGCTTCGTTTGCGAATGGCTTGTGCTTGCCCACATATCTTGTAAAATAAACTCTTTAACAAAAAAATATTCAGATGGTTCGGCGTATGTTAAGTTGTAATAGGATTGTAGTAGCCCTTTTGCTGAAAATCTTTTTATTCCGTATTAGATATGAAATTCCTTGATAAATTCATCAATGTGTTCTACGAACGATTGAATGATGAGTCAAATATCAACCAATAACCGATTGAGCCAAGTAAACTACATATATCGTTCGAATGATATATGTAGTTTATATGATTTTTGGTGATATGGATATGAAGATACATATCCTGTGACTGAACGGGTCTTGCCCACGTCTACTAGAGAGTCCCCAAATCCGGGCCCACCATATTATTAACTGTTATTTTATATTTTCAATCGTAAAAAATAATATTTTTTAGATTAAGTGCCATTTAACCTTCAAGCGGGCGCGCTGTCGCAAAATTTACAACAAATGCACCTTATCACTTCCCCCACTTTTACCACTTTTTTATTTTTATTTATTTATTTCTTAAGTTAGTTAATATTACAGTTTGTATATTAACTAGTATTTAATATGTTTATTCTTAAATCTATTACTAATATACTATCCATGATAACCTATATATTTACATTTACATCTAAACTAATGTATGGTACAATCTAAAATTAATAATACATATTATGCTCTACTATTTTTACAATAATTATAGCATTTGTTTTTGAATTCATTCATCTTATTTATAATCTTCATGTTTCCTGGCATCTTATCGTATATTACTTAGTCGCAAGCATCGAGCTCCGAGCTATTCGAGGGTCAATGTCTCTATAAACTACAGGCGTACCGGGGGTGCCTAGAAGTTTTTGTTATTCATTGATATTTGGAAATTTCCGTTGAGCGTTAATTTACGACACGCGCCTTAAAGTGTAAGTAAATTAAATAAAGTACTTTTTTCTATTTATTTCTCATTTATATTGTTCCTTTTATAGCTAAATTATGGAGTTGATGAGACTACTAGATGATGAGACTTACTTTCCCTGGAGTGACAGTGAGTTTTTGGAAGGTGAAATTGCTACCGAACAAGAAAATGTTTCAGACGAATCTGAAGGAGAGGAGGAAACAATGGAAGAATTTTTCATTGGAACATATAAATGTACACAATGGCAAAAGACAACATACCGTGTTTCTGGAAAAAACAAGGGGATATATATAGTCAAAGTACCCACTGGCTTGACTCAAAAATCTCTTGGTATTGAAAATGAACTAAATGCGTTCATCCAAATTATCAATATGTCTATGATTAACGATGTTTTCAGATACGCAATACATATGTATTTCGAACAGCTGAGAGTTGACCATCAATATTCTAGAAATCGGGATTGTACAATATTAATATATTTCGAGTGTTGTTTCGTTTTTTGTTTAAAAGTCAAATATACATATATTCTTTTAAAGTACTGTCATTTATCACTTTTCATAACTTTACACAGTAATTTCCTAGCGTTTATATAAAGAAAACATTTACTTGGAGAAAACTTGATGATATAAAATTTACAACAAGCGCCCGCTCAAGCGAAATTAATCAGCGTGCCCGCTGGAAGGTTAACAAATTTAATTTCTAAGAACTAATAAACCACATTGATCAATACGTTTGTATAAAGATTGTTACTTTATTTTAAATTATTAATTACATCCAACACTGCTATAAACATCAATAATATTTTATAAATAGGCTTACATGAAATTTTGATTGTGCTTCCAAGGTCCCATCCACTCCTTAACTTTTCAATCATGTGATGGAAATGTGCTGAAATTTATCAAGTTTATTAAATTAATAAATTTATAAGTTTAAAAATACTAGCTGTTCGTACCTGGCATTGCACGGGTTAAGGATTAAGTTGAAAATAAATTTGTGGAGGGAAACAAAGGTTTGATTCGAACGGTATAGATTTGCATCGAAAATATATCAGGGGGAAGAGAAAAGGTAAAAGGGGAGGGAGGAAATATAGCCTATGTTACCCACCAAGTCCTAAAGAATAAGTTTCCAAATTTTGAGTCCGATCGGTCAAACGGTACAGATTTACATTGAAAATGTGTCAGGAGGAGGGGAAGGAGTATGAGAATAGGGAGGAAATGATGCCTATGTTACCCGCCGGGTCCCAAAGCATAAGTATGCAAAATTTGAATTGAATCGGACAAACGGTGTGGATTTGTATAGAGAACAGACAGACAGACAGACATTGAGTTTTATAAGTATAGATATAACGGTTACACTGAGATCATCTATAATGAAAGTATAATATAATAATATTGATTCTTCAATAAATTGTTGTGGCAGCATAGTAAATTTTTCATTCATTGCCCCAATTCAAGTTTGCATTATGTAGTAGCCAATAAAAAAAATATATAAAAAATGTATTTTTCACAGAAGATACAGTTGTATAACATATTTTTGTATTAATTTTTTAATTTAATAATAATAAAGTTGTATAACGTTTACTCACTACACACGAGAATCATAATTCTTTTTGGTGAAAAAGAAAATAGAATTGTAAACATTTTCTAGGTATAATTGAAATATAATATTATATATATATACAGTCGAACTCGGTTATAAGGAACGCGACGGGACCAACTAAATTCGCTCCTTATAGCCGGGATTCACTTTTTTCTCAATTTTTTTTGATTGTGTGATGTTATTTTCAAGAGCAACTAAATAAACATCCTTATCTTCCCAGAGCGATGAAAGTGTGAAAACTTTTTACAGACTTTTTGACGTCGATAATTTTGACTTTTTCGCGAACCTAGGGACACTTTCGTTTGTTAGTGAACATGTTTCCGATAGAACAATTCGCGTTTAACTGATTAGGCTTTTAAATGCTAATACAGTAAACTGCGTAAAATAAACTGTCACCATAAACATCTTGGAAACTCCCAATAATCGGAGTTATATGACCAGTGTTCTCGACCTTCAGTAAACTATTGCTTGCCTACGCACGTGGGACACAAGTTTGTGTAAATCATAAAATGAACCCTAATTAAGTGCGAGCCGCTTTAAAAGCAAAGTGAAAAAGTTCATTGTTATGAGTACGTATTTATCTTTTTTCTGTAACCCAAGCAAATATGTTTGCAGAGTTTCTAAAATTTGCTCCGTATATCCGGGAATCGCGCTCCTTATAGCTGAGATCGATTGTATGGGAATATGCGCAAATCAAAATGAATTCACAGTTTTTCTCATTATAGCCGGGATCTCTTTATATCCGAGCTCGTTATAACCGAGTTCGACTGTATATATATATATATATACATATATATATATTGGTACATAGCAGCATGGTATTGACTTGGTGAGTGGCATTTCTCACATATTCACGCACACAGATGTAACCCACCAGCTAGTTCAACGGTACATCACAAGTCTCAGCTTGAGTTCTTACTTGATAGTATGTGAAGCATATCCAGATCTTTAAATTTATAAACCAATGCATGAGATGAATATATGGATAGGATTTTACATAAATAAAAGAAGTAATTTTTAAAATAGTAATATAATCATGGCACTTTGTATAAAAGATTTAGCATTTGAAAATAAAATAGAAATATGAAAAAATGCGCAGATTCACGCTAGTACATTAATTTCAATCTGCCATCGGACAGAATAATGGAGTAAATAATATTACAGATAATAAATGATATTAGCATAGGCTGAAAATGCGATTAAGTGCAAGTAAGTAGATAAAAATAATTAAAAGGCACAGGCTGACTGCGCTGACGAAAATAAAAGTTCTACCGCCATTCGGGTCAGAATAAAATATAATTATAAAAATGATTCTAAACTACAAAGAATATGAAATTAAAACATAAAATTCTAGCATGGCGGTATCATTAGAAGGATTCTAAGTTAGAAAGATTTTAAAATTAAAACATAAAATTTTGCATGGTGGTATCATTAAAATGATTCTAAATTAGAAAGAATACAAAATTAAAACATAAATTCATGGTGCCGCACGATTGCAGATGTTACATTTGCGTGATCACAGGATAATTCTATCTTCTGGGTGGATTTCCTCCATATAATCGGCGCGTATCCATGTTCATTGCTGAATCTACATGGCGTCAGGATTCGAAGATGTGCGATCAGGTATCCCTCATCCGACAGCCAAGATTACAGGAAATCCTTCCGATAATAATGTTGACATCTACAAAACGCCTCTCCCATCCATGCCATGAGAGATCCGAAAATGGTTAGCAGGTAAAATGGGGGTATAGCTGGCAGCTGGGCAGCACAGGATAGTTATTTTATATTAATACTTTGAGATAGTGGGCCATCCAAACATGGCCTCGCATGGCAAACATTATATTTGTTGGCATAGCAGGGCAGGGCCCTATAAGAAAAAACCATATGAATTAGTACAATGAAGATAACTCACACATACTGGATCGTGAAGTGGGGTATCGGAGTCGTCCTCACCAAGACGGGAACAGTTGCCGAAGTCCGTCCGCCTTGGGCCCTGGTAGATTTTAAAGTGGGGACCGATGGAAGAGAAGTCATGCCCGTAGGTACGTATCTCCCACCATTTCGCTGCGCTCGGCGTGGGGGAATTTGCAATGCGCGCACAAGTTTTTACAATAAGTGGCCTGTAAGATCGAGAGATGGTACTTGGCTAGGGCCCGTGCGTTAAACGTAGTTTTGTTGGCGAATTAAATTCTAGTTCGTTTGATAACCAAAAATCAATTTGTGCCGCGGCGCGTTATTAATGGCGTGATAAACTGCAACGTAACATACCCTCCTTCTCCCAATAAAACATGGTTATTGCTTGCAAGAACCATGTTTTCACACTTAACAATCCAGTAAGTTTACATATCAAAAGTTGTCGCAATAATTATGCTCCTGATTAAAATAATAATACAAAGAAGTCATAATGCAATAATTTATGACATACACCTGTCGAAGTTGTTACGCAATACTGATTTTGACCATTCCCCATCCTGAAACAGATTTGAAAAAAACAAAATATTAGATCACGAAATCAATCATATATAATATAAATACATGATTCTAATACAATGATATACAGTTAAAACATACACAAATAAGATTGAAATTCCAGCGTGAAAAACTTAGGAATTTTCATTATTAAATGTTGGAGCTTAGCCCTTTTGTGTGATGATAATATACATTTTTTAAAGTTCCCCTCCCGATGGAGACGCTAATATTGTGGGAGCACAATATCTGTACATAATTAGCTCCTATACCCCTAAACAGCGATTCACCCCGTAGAGCAAGAATTACACCTGGTGTGTCGACCAATCTGCCGAAATAACACAATCATAGGCGATTTATCCTAAGATAATTGACTGTTCCATCAGATTTCACCACGGAACAAAGAAATGTATCAGCATAAAAGATAGCAATACGGCAACAGTGTGGTAGCACACACTAAAAAGAAAAAAACATTACATGAATTCATTACAGAAAATCATGGAATAACTTGCGATTATATATCTCACATACACCAGTATTGGTCCCGGCCGCATATATATATGGCTATTCATACAGCCTGCGGATGGAAGGTATATAACTGTAAGTATGAGATAAAATAACTGTGATAAGATCAGGATGTGGAAATTATCAGTATAAATTACAAGTGTCACGTGTGACCACATGAATGAACAGTAGATCACCCATGGACCAGCTGTATCCCATAGGTGTCCCCACATGTCTAACGAGATGCATGAGGTTGATGGAGAGTACAGGCGACTTACACGCAAATGCGTGGTCACTGCAATTGGAGTTAGGGTTGGATTCCCGCAGGCGGTCCCCGGGCCCGGGAGATCAGACCATGCTACGAGACGCAAACCGTAACTATATATAAGGGCTCTAGGAACCCTCCATCAATCTTCATAGATCTCGGGACCCTAAATAGAAAGACATGCTGAATCTTCCAACTCCTGATCCCAGTTCCTAAAGTGGCACTGATTATACAGTGTAAACAACCTTTTAGGGGGGTGACGATGCTTCGTCATAATCATAATTTTAATATGTCCTTGCCATGGAAATTTCCCTTGATTTTGCCGTCAAGGTCTGCATATGGCTACTTTGCTACTACACATGCTGAGTAAAAAAAATCAAATTATTTAATGCAATATGATATTTATGCATGCAGCATACAAGGATGTTGCCCTACACCCCCCGGCCACTTTAAATTACAGTTCTAAGACTATCAATAACTCCCAACAAGTGCACAATACCTATCCATGTGTTAGGTTTTGCACGGTCAAGAAAAGCTCCCAGACAGAGTACACACAAAACCCCTAGAACATCAGGATCCGGTCCTGTCCAAGAAAATTTGCAGATGAAAGCATCCACAAAATCTAAAATAGTGGCCAGAGATTGAAGCATGGCAACACCATGCATGCAAATGACCCGCCCTGACATTTTAATAGGAATATGGCTATAGGCGCCCATAGGCCGTCAGGATCGATAACATATCGCTTACGCAGCCTTAATCCGTTATACAATGGTAATCCACTTTATAAATCCGAAATTTGTTTGCAATATTTTTGGTAAAATTAACATCAGGTGGCATGTTCGCGCACACCCCTGATGCCATGACCATATGTATGTGGTCGATATGTAATGTACCGTATCAAACCGCACAATTCATATGTTAATACATAAAAATTTCTTTAATTGGAGCATAAAATGCTATGTAATGATTAGAGGTGGCTTATATACGCTAATATTAGGAAGCTCAATGCTATCAGCGCACCAGGATACACTACCACCATGCGCGTCGTGCAAATATGTGACTCATCTCACGCGACTGAACGAGATTTGGCAAAGCCCTCGTTCTGCACAATGGATGAGCACTATCGCAACAGAATAGCGACAGGGATGGCTCATAGTGCCGGGCAGCTGTCCACATGCGATTAAAACCACAACAAAATCTAATATTTTGTGTTCCGTCTCGACGCCTGGAATCCATTATGAGAACAGCCTGCTGTTTCGGCACTTATACACGCGTTCCTACCCCCTCTGATTCCCTGTTTGCGACAATTTATTCCCGCTGGTATCCCTGTTTCCGGTTGCGTCGGCGCAACGGTTTTTCTTTCATATGACGTCGTTGTTTCGCGCCATTTGCACGCGTCTAGACACGCCAACTTTTGTTGTGATTTTTTTTGTGTTTCTATTGCAATCTACCCCCTTAATTTTTGATCCCTAGGTTAACAAACATTAGACTATACAAATTTTTAACATAGTGCGACAGGACGTTGATATTTTAGTGTAAATCCCGTGAATTTCGTCAAACGATTTGTTAACAAGATGGCGGACGAGCAAGCTCGTTCGCCGGTATCCTCGAATGACGGATCTTCTTTCGAAGAACCGAGTCGAAAGAGACGCCGCGTAGCATACGACCCGCGTGTAGACCACCTGCTAAAACAGGTGACTGCTCTGACGGAGGCCTTGTTAGCGGGCGGCGCGGCTCCTGCATCAACAACGCCGCCAACGCCGGAGAAGGAGCCGCCAGTACCGAGAGCGGATCCGAAGCGGATCGAACAGATCTCGAAGTTGCAACACTTCGATTCCGAAGTGGTCAGGCGTTCGCTATGCGGAAACGCAGAGAACCTACGCGGCGACTCCCACATTTGTGGAATTGTCGGTGAACGACGACTTGAGAAGGATCGATAACGCGCCGACCCATACTGGCTTGCTGAAAAGATCGCTCGCCGCGCTTTCAAACGCCTTGCTCTCTTCGAGCGGATTCAGTCGATGTTCACCAGCGATGCTCCGTACAATAAGGTTTCGGACGACATCCTGCAGATTGTGTGCGGCAGACGGGCAGAGTGTATACTGAACAGGCGAAAGGCCATATTGGAGGGCTTCAAAGACCCTTTCGTGCGAGAAGGTGCGGCCAAAATCCCTCCAAGCTCGGGATACTTGTTCAATAGGGAAGAGCTATCGGCGTATATCCTAAAGAACGGGGGGCCAGGAGAAGGTGATGGTCTCGCCCGCAACCCGAAACCTGGCCCAACCGTCAACATCTCAGCCCCAGCCGTCAACTTCTCGTCGAGCTCCGAACCAGGGATACCTCCAGTCCCGTAAGCCCTTTCTGCCGGAGCCGAGGCACAGGGAGCGAGGCTCAGGGAACCCGAACAGGAGACCTAACCGGAAGGCAGACCACGGCCGAAAACCCGCTGGTGACCGTAGCCGCAGAGGTAGAAGATGACGCGAGGCTGAACAACCAGTTCTGGGGAGGACGCTTGAGGAGGTTCCAAAGCACGTGGAAGGAGTTCGGGGCACCACCTATAGTGCTGAGAATCCTCAAGGGCGCGAGAATCCCCTTTGTGGCCAAACCTCCGTTAGTCTTCCCCACCAGGCAGCTGTTGAGCAGCTTCAGCACGAAGGAGTCTCGAGACATGTCGAGTCACATTCAGGCCCTGAAGATGTCAGGCGTGCTGGAAAGAGCAGATCATTCTCCGAGCTTCATCTCAAATCTGTTTCTAACTCCGAAGTCGGACAACTCCCTAAGGCCGATATTCAACCTGAAGGCGTTGAATGCCTTTGTGGAGGCGAAACCCTTCAAGCTGTTCAACCACTTTCGGGTCCCAGACTTCCTCCAGCCCAAAGATTGGTTGGTGAAAATCGACCTAACCCAGGCATACTTTCACCTACCAATAGCGGAATCGCACCGAAAGTTCCTGAGACTGTACTACCAAGGGGAACTTCTCCAGATGACCTGCCTGCCCTTTGGCCTGTCATCAGCCCCGAGAATGTTCGCAACGCTGTCAAACTGGCTAGCGGGACTCTTGCGGAAGAGAGGAATAAGGACCGTAGTCTACCTGGACGACTTCCTTCTGGCCAATCAGTCAAGGGACCTGCTAGCGACCCAGGCAGTAGAGACGGTCAATCTGTTCCAGCATCTGGGTTGGTGCATCAACCGCGACAAGTGTGTCCTTATACCTACCCAAAAGCTGGAGTTTCTGGGCATAACTTGGGACACCGAAGCCAACCAGAAATCCCTCTCGGACCGCAAGTGCTCTGGCCTTCGCCAAGTACTGCGCCGCCCGATCGAGGCCGGCAGTTGCTCCCCCAAGCAGGTTCTAGGCCTCTTGGGGAGACTCAACTTCGCAAACTTCGCCACCCCTCGGGGTCGTTTGCATTGCCGAAGACTGCAGAGATTCAGCCGCCAGCTGCAGAGGCACGAGCCATCCAGACAAGTGGAGCTTCCTGCCGCGGTTCGGCAAGACCTAGAGTGGTGGTTGGAGGCCGTAGGGGAGTCCTGCCCAATACACGAAGCCCCCTTCTCCCACTTCCTGACTACAGACGCAGCGGACGCAGGTTGGGGCGGCCAGGTGGACGACAAGACGATATCAGGCCAGTGGTCCCCAGAGCAGATGCGGTGGCATTCCAACCAGAAAGAAGCCTTCGCTGTTTACGCAGTGATCAGGGATCACGCTTACCTGCTAAGAGGAACGAAGACCCTACTGCAGACAGACAACAAGACAGTAGTGGCTTACATCAACAAGGAGGGGGGGACAAGATCATTGGGCCTTCTGAAGATAACTCGAGACCTCCTAGAGTTTATCGACCAGCAGGAAATATCTCTGACAGCGCAGTACATTCCAGGGAGATACAACGGGATTGCGGACCGACTCTCTCGGGGGACACCACTCCCGGAATGGCACCTCCTGGAACCAGCGACAGAGGAAATATTCCGAATATGGGGACGTCCTCAGATCGACCTCTTCGCATCGGCCACCGCCCATGTGGTGCCAAACTACGTGTCGCTAGACTCAACCGATTGCTCGGCCTCCTATCTCAACGCATTCAGTCAGCATTGGGATTACGAGCTGGCCTGGGTATTTCCGCCGCCGAATCTCGTCCCAAGAGTACTGGCGCACTTGAACCTGGCAAGAGGCACCTTTCTCCTAGTTGTGCCAAGATGGGAGAAGACATTCTGGAGGGCCGATCTCAAACAACGAGCAAAGGGAGGGCCAATAAGCGTAAGAGATCTGAAGAGCGTCCTGATCGATACGTCGACAGGGTTTCCCCCACCGAGGGTGTCGGACCTCCAACTGGAAGTTTGGAGAATAGCAGGGGGTGGGAACAGGCTATAGCGGATTGGAGCCAGGAGGAACAGCAGCTGTTCAGATCTGGCTGGAGAGGCTCAACGCTGAACACCTACAAGCCGGCCTGGGATAGGTGGCAGCGATGGTGTACCACGCATTCTGTCCAACCTCATAACCCTCCCCCTGCAACAGTGGCAAGATATCTGGCCAACCTGTTCATCCACGAAGGGCTAGCCCCTCGAACAATATTGGTCCACAAATCGGCAATCGTATCCTTCTGTGGCCCAGCTCTTGATGCAGATAAGATTAGCTCGAACTTCCTCGTCAGGCACGTCCTTAAAGCCATCTCGGTTTCTGGTGGATGCACTGAGAGACTCCCGATCTGGAACCCCCGAGTAGTGGGGGAGTGGCTACGTGAAAACCCGCCAAGGAACAGCCGGTATGACGTGTCAAGGAGGACGGCCATACTACTCATCATGGCATCTGGGCGAAGAGTCCAAGATCTGACACTTCTCAGAGTCACCCCGGACCGATTGATCGACAAAGGAGACTCCATCACGCTATGGCCAGCCTTTGGAGCGAAGACTGACACGGCAAGACACAAACAATCGGGATGGAGGTTGAGCGCATCGGATGAAAGGAACATCAACCCCTTGTTTTGGATCCGAAAGCTGGTCTCACTCTCACAGCCGAGACGAAAGCCGGACATGAAAGAACTATTTGTGACGACAGCAGGTGAAGTAAAGCCAGCTTCACGGACAATGATAGGTGGTTGGATCAAGTCAATCCTAAGAGAGGCTGGAGTGGAAGCAACGCCAGGAAGTGTTCGTTCTGCTGTGGCTTCGTTGAATTGGCTGGAAAACTACCCGATAGAGGAGATCTTGTCAAGGGGAAACTGGCAGAGTGAAATCACCTTCCGAAAATTCTACCAAAGAGAGATAGTAGATAAGCCCAAGCAACAATGCCCCCAGAGCTCATTAGCGCCTCTCTTTACGCCAATATAGGCAGTCACATATAACGTCGAACCACTAGGTCACCAGGTGATAACAAACAGATCTCTCATAATGGATTCCAGGCGTCGAGACGGAACACAAAATAAAAGAATTTTACCTTCCATTAAAATTCCTATTTTGTTTCCCTCGACGCCTGGAATCCAGGTAATCCCTACCTGGTGCATTATGAGTCATATGAAAGAAAAACCGTTGCGCCGACGCAACCGGAAACAGGGATACCAGCGGGAATAAATTGTCGCAAACAGGGAATCAGAGGGGGTAGGAACGCGTGTATAAGTGCCGAAACAGCAGGCTGTTCTCATAATGGATTCCAGGCGTCGAGGGAAACAAAATAGGAATTTTAATGGAAGGTAAAATTCTTTTATTATTTTTTACATTTTATTAGGGTTTAATTTTAAAAGCCCTTATCGGTATTAAAACCACTTAGAGAAAACAAAGAAATTATTCAATAATGACAGATGAAAATTCAAAATTATAAGTTGTTTCTAAATTATCCAAATTCATATCATGTATAGTGATCTTTGCACTTACTTAGAACTAAACTTTTTTTAAAATAGAGATGCGAATACAGGCTACATGTTGCGTCAATAATATTACTATTAATATTAGGACCAACCACTAATATCAGGGCCAATTTGCTGGTGTCCTGGAATGGGGGCTTGAACCATCGACCACTGGATCACTAGGCGAGAGTTATACACAACACTACACCAACAAGCTACACAAACTGGATAATAATATTATTTCTTTTACCAGTACTATTTGGAAACTTTTTTAAATAATGTTAAATTATTTCCAGACAAAACGGACTGATAGAGTTGCAGTGTTGCTGGACATGCTTCCTAGATACGGAAACGAGGCATATCAGGTTTTTGTTGATTGCCTAAAAAAAGACTACGATTGGCTATGGGAAAAACTTCAAGTCGGTGAGACATCCACTGTGCCTAGAGATATCATTAAAGACTCTTTCGAGGATGGCCTCAGTAGAGGAGATGTACCGAGATTGCCGATACATTATGTTCGAAGAAAGGATTTGGTAAGCTTAGAAATTTGTACATACTTATATTGTGATTAATCATCAATAACCATGCTATTTAGGATGTTTTCATTTCCACATGAACATTTATAATTTTTTGTGTGTAATTAATAATATTACTGTAATTTAAACCCGATGTTACTGTAATGCATCCACGAATTTGAATCACAACTCACAATTACGGTCCGTGTTCACGGATGAGATTTTCAACTGAACACAATCTCTGAGATACGGATTTTGCTTTGGCGACAACTCTCTGCTCATTGCTCACAACCCTTGTACACAATACGTCTCAGAGATTCACTGTCTCGCACTATATATTGTGCTTGTTGTGTGCCAGATGTCGGTCCATTTATTTGTAGGATTAATGTGAATCTCCCCAGCAGCGGTTATTGAATAAATCTTTGTGTTCTGTTTTGAAATTTTCAAGACTATTGTAGGTCGGTATGATTTTAGGTAACATGTTAAGTTTCGCTGTCAAATCAAATGTTTTGTACATGGGTTTTTGTGTCTTTTTACCAATCTCAAAGTGTATAACGTACACTAAGTTTATCTCCAGATCAAAATCATGCTGTTGATATTTATCTCAACACAATCTCTGAGATTTATCTCATTATGTCTCATTCTGTGGACACTGGCCTAGTAGTCTTTTAATATACAATACATATTTACTGGGTATTTTATTATATTAAAATTTTACATTGCTTATTATTTTTTGTTATTAACACTGCTAGTCAAAAAAGAATGAAGGAAAAGCTATTATGATTTGTAATTATTTTTATTTTCCTCTAATCGCAATTTTACATCGAGATTCCTTCTTTTTTTCATTTACTTTAATCATTGTGTTGCGAATTGTGTTATTTAACATTGAACAATATGACATTCTCAGATTTAGTGATGGTCTAACCATTATTTTAACCGATTACACTTGGTATTAAACTATTGCTTAGTACCGATGGTTACCTGTCAAATCAGTTACCAATCGTCAATACAATTTGATACAAATCTCAAATAACGCTTATTTTGTAACTGTTTAAAATAATTAACTCACTGCTCAGATTTAATAGTGTTGGAATCTACCAACGGAACGATAGAAACATTGACATTTAATAATGTTATTTCAAATTATTCAAATACAAAAATTAAGCATACATTTTTTACATACATACAAGCAAGCCTTTATCATTTTTTACAGATATTTTTAGACTAGGCTATTGTGTGTTCAGGTTTGTTGTATGGGATAAGAATAACAATAAACAATTTAATTCTAATAATATTTTAGGAATGTGCAATTGCAATTGCTTCTCACTAAGATTTTAATGTTAGCGTTAAAATATTTTTTTTGAAAACATGTATAATTTTTACACCAACCAAAAAATTTCTCTAAATTATTAAGGACACTGTACCAAATCATTTATACTCATTTTCTTATCATTAGTTCCTATCCTAATCAGATAAAAAAAACAACAGAAGGGTAATTATTTTTCTATGAGTCAGAGAATATGTATTTATTCCCATGATAACATTTGCACCTGATGATCTGATAGGTTTGCATCATTAGTACTCTCATATTTGTGAGCCATTTTTAAGAGTGAAATTTCAGCTATTCTGTGCATATTTTGTACAGTTTCAATATGGCGCAAATTTGATATTTAAATAAAATCTTTTGTTTTGAAGTGTCATTTTTTTAAAGTAAATGTCGTAAGTCGGAAAGATAGGTATTCTTTAAAGAAGACAAAAATAAAATCATTGGTTTTGTACATGTGTCAGCATTTGGGAAGCTAAAGAATATGACGCATATAAAAATGTTTAAAATTCAATTACAGTATGTTTTGCATACTCTGTAAATATTACCATGTAAGTGAATATGATTGCGATTATTATAGAAAAAATTGCACATGCTTCCACGTTTTTATAAAGTAATAAATTAAATGCAGAAATGATTTATCATTTCTTAAAAATTATAAAAATGATCATGTTCACTTCAAGAAGATTTTCAAAATAAATGTTAACTTTAAAATAATAAATGCAAATGTTGCAATCGTACGCAAATATTCAAATACTAAATACAGAGTATTTCGCTAGTAGCAAAAATTTTACAGGTGGATTCCTGCCTCAAAAAAGAGTCGAAAATGTTCAAGCAACCATGAACTAATATCAATAGTTATGGAGATATGCAATATCAAAGTTTGCATTTTTTTCAATATTTCTGGCTTATTTTTTGCAAAAAGTTGAACTATTATTACAGTAACTTATATTTATTGTAAAAAAATCATTCACTTCAATACAACTTAAATATAAATATAAAAACCTTGATAAAAAATGTTTTTAAATTTTTTGCAAGCATATTATTATTGTTAAGGTTTTTATCATTTTATTCGACTTGTATTAAAACAAACAATTTTTTTCATAATCAATATTACTGTAATGATAGCTCAACTTTTTGCAAATAATAAATCAGAAATATTGAAAAATAAAATGCAAATTTCGATATTGCATATCTCAATAGCTATTGATAGGTCATGGTTGCTTGAACATTTTCGACTCATTATCAATGCAGGAATCCACCTGTAGAATTTTTGCTACTAGCTATAAGAATTCTCCATCGGTAGGGAGTATTCTGATATAGTGAAAACTACATAATTTAAAAGTGTAGTTTTAGAATATATCTCGATATTGCCTTAGCTATACAAAAATACATATATTCATTAGTGCTAGAACAGAATGTTATTAAAATACACATCTTTGTAAAATAATATAAAATGTTAATTTTTTATTAAAATGTTTATAATTTTTTGTGTTATGGTTGAAATTTGTATTGGAGTTTATGTACAGCTTTATAGTTTAAAATAAAGTTTAAAACTTAACTAAAATGCACTGCAATTATTGTCCCCGCACAGGAAAAGAATATAACTGATAACCTCGCTGCCTTAATGAGACACAAAATGTTAGTTTTGCACGGAATGGCCGGAAGTGGAAAATCTTCATTAGCAATAAGTGCACTTAGGAGCGACCCCTCACTTATAGTGAACACATTTCACGGAAATGTTTTCTGGATAAATGTGGGAGACTGCAACTCAGATGAGCAGATTGTATCCCTTCAGCTGAGGTAACGTGGCCAAAGTATGCGGCACAATATGTACTAATATTTTAATGTTTATTTGTCAATTTAATTGTTGTCAATGTGTTCGTGTTTGATGTATTTCTTGGATCATTTAATTTGGTGATAACCTTTTATTACTCACAACTAATTTGGTGAGGATACGTTATTATTGCTTTCAAGGATATATTTATTGGACATCCTGTAATTTATCTTTAATTTTCGCTGTTTTTTGCTGTGTCACGCCATTATTTTTCCATCCATAGGCATCAATTAGATACTAACACAACATTTTCGACAGTTTGGACATAAAGGTCCACTGGAAATTCGATTGATAAAGAAGCATACTCAGCTTCTTCATTCTTAATTTATCTATGCATATGAAATTAATATTGTTTTTTCTCTCTCCTGAATAATCACTTAAGCTACCTATATTGTTTATTGGTCAACAATGTAACTCCATCCAATTAACGATATTATGTCACCATTCATTCAATTGTAATAAAATTGCAACATAATATCGCGATAATTAAAACCAATTTATATACACCATTTAGAAAAAAATATAGTCATCCGAGATTTTTACCAATTAATCTACAGCAACCACATCGAAAGTTGTAAAATTTCATCTACATACATTTCAAAGTTAGAAATCTGTTTTTCCTGTTTTCCTGAAAAGTGTTTTTTTTTTAATTACAATTTGTCTTAAGATTTTAAGCAGAATCTGTCAGATTGGGCCCGGACTTCCAGTTCATTTTATTAACAGAAAATATTAGTATATCCATTTTAACAAAATCAATTTTGTTTGGTGAACATATGATTTTGTAAGGGTAATTCATTCTTTCGATAGGTTTTTTCGGTTATCTTTCTATATGATTTATCGAAATTTGATTATTTAAATACTTATTTAACAGTATAAATAGTAAATTTACATAAAAAATTTAATTTTGTGCAAATTATGAATCATACAGCCTGATTACATAAAACTACATCACTAATTTTACAGAATAAACCCTAAGAATTGGTTTATTTACAGATTACACAGAAAAATGTGCACATCAGATTTTTATCGGGATGGTAGCACCATCGATGCCACTTCAGAAATTAGTTCAAATTCTCAATCGACATACAGTGACGACCAGGGATGGAGAGATTATCGAGATATTCTCAAAAGCACTTTTGAAGATAATCGCTTCAGGGGGGCGTTGTTAGTTATAGATGACTTAAGACTCCAGAAAGTAGCAGAAGCTTTCGATGTCGGATGCAAGATCATGATCACAACCCAAGACACTTCATTTATCAATCACTTTCATCCTACCATCATTCAGGTAAGTTGCAGTAAACCTACTAATTTTAAATAACTCTCTATCACCTTCTGTTGGCAAAATCAAGATATCTATTTATCTTATACCTACAATCCATACAATAAAACATGTTATTTATACATTCATTCCTCAAAATGCGCCATGAATGTAGCCTAGGTATCGAAATATTTTGCCCCACTAACCGCAGTGGGGGCATCTGCATTTTAGGTAAAACGGAGATCTATATGTAGAACCCAGATATTTGCATTAATGCCAAACGAACAAGTTTTACAGAAAGTAAATTTCTTTGATGGAAAATTATTTCTTATACAACTGTTATTGGTTGTTTTTATAAAAAAAGTTATAAAAATTCTTATTTTAGCCGGTATTTTAAAAAATGTACCTAGTTATCTTAACATTTATACGTGAAATATAAATAATGTATATGTGTATTAGGTGCTTCAAAAATGTATGAAATTCCAATTATATAATTAATTTTAATAATTATTTGAGCAACCTTTCACATGTCTAAAAACTTACACAGTATATTTTTCAGATACTTAAAAGGACTTTTAGGGGTCGCTACCAGCTGTGAAAATGTAGGAATTAACTAAAAAATATAAGTCGGTTTTCAAACTGTAAAAAATTGCTTTAAGCAAATTTTTACAAAAATTTAGATAAACTTTAAATTAAAATCAATGAAATAATTACGTAAAACATTTTTAAAAAAAGGATAAAAAGAATGATAATTATTTAAGATGATGTCAATGTTGTTTTTCAAGGAAATTTTCAATATTTAACCGCCAAGAGCGGTTAAATATTGAAATCTCTCTCTACTATATCATTCACAACTTTCTTAGAAGGTACAAAGTCTTAACTTTATTGTAGTCATCATCATCCTTCCGTGTTCTAATATCTTTCGTCAATAAATCGTACAAAACGGCAATAATGTTTCAAAATTCAATGCATGATTTGTAGCAAAATCTTCTATGTTTCAACCATAAAGAGCATTTTTGAGATGCTCGTGAGTGAGCATTGCTCGCTTTGGAGAACCTTAAAATCCTTGATTTTTGAGGGCAGTGACCATCCTCTGTTTAGTATCCAAGAAAACTACATTATCAAAGTATGTAAAAGCAACACGCTCTATACCAAAGATGTCATTTTCCAAGTTTTTTTGAACTCATTTCACTTGTAAACGCCATTATATAAAACAATCGTAAAATCAGTCTAAAAACAAAAGGTATGTTATTTCTCAAAAACTCTAACTACGATATTAACACATTTAAACATGCTTCCTATTGTTTAACATACAACACGGGTCGGGAGAGGAGCGCGTTCAATGTACATATCCACGGCTTATTGGTGTTGCATGCAGTCACATGTTGGGTCTGACGCATCGCAATAATTGCTCTAAATGGCGCACATTTTCGAAATTTTCATCAATGGTAGTGACCCCTAAAATTAATTTAAATGAAAAATAAAATAAAAATGTGTGTATATTTTTTTTGGCTATTGAAAGCATATAGAATCATGGATTTTTTTTTAATTTTTCGAAGCACCTTAGTATGTATAGCAGTTTCTGCGGATCTACACTTGAAATTGAAAAGATATTCGGATGATTTTAGGAAAGCACAATGGTTTAATTAAAAATGTGTATTATTTTTAAAAAGGAGATTATTTATTGAAAAAGGAAATAATTATTTAATGTTCTTTTCAAAAGCAATGTATAAAACTAGTAAGTTTTTCCAAAGTTTGTATTCTATTTGTCAATTCGTCATTCGAGTAGTAGATTTTTATAGTTTTTTATAAATATTTTTCAATCTGGTGATGGAAAAATTCAGTCATAGTAATGTGATTTATTTCAAATTAATAATTATGTTCAACCACAAAGTTATTGCTATAAATACTAAAAAAATTATTTATCTCACCTTGTGAGATAACTCACTTTATTCTCTGGACATGGGCCATAGTAACATGTCAAAATGGTCTCGTTTTTTCCAGTTAGTTTCTCCACATGAATTATGTAGTTTCAAGCCGTAATTCATTCCAAAACATAAACAAACATAACCAAAAGAATAAATAATATAAACTAAGGCATTCTGGGAGTATGGCAAAATTAACAGTAACCACAG
The DNA here is from genome assembly GCA_016648135.1 of Agrypnia vestita. NCBI lineage: Eukaryota > Metazoa > Arthropoda > Insecta > Trichoptera > Phryganeidae > Agrypnia > Agrypnia vestita. The sequence goes on along the minus strand of JADDOH010000333.1, from coordinate 79,649 downwards.
TAGATACCTCTGTATAAAAAAGATGCAGGTGCCCCTTTTAGAAATATTGTTTTACATCTTACAAAATAGGAAAACAAATGATTTATGATAAAAATCTCCAAAATACCTACTGATGTACAGTAATTATCCCCTTTGTAATTAGTAAGGCAGTATAGATCCTAATTGACATGCATTTATTTGTTTTGAGAATAGGGACTTTCATAGCAAAAAGATAACTAGCTGCAATCATCAATCGTCTATCGTGGGGTTAAATTATGTCTCTGTTGGTCCTGCTGACTAAAGCGACATATTCACAAGGGGACAAATCGCGCAACATTCCGCGCGGAATGTCGTATCAACATCTACCTTCATGTTTTGGGGACAATGCTGCAGTCATTTGACGTGTCTACACTGGGACTCACATATCACCTGTCGCGGAAATGTCGCCAAAAGGGTTATGATGATTAGTGCTACATATCTATTTATTCTAACTAGTTTATCGAAACGTAAGAGCAGAAAAGGGTGGTGGGTGTGAAAGTATACAAAGGAAAAGAAGGATGGATATTCTAAGCGATCTTCGAATGTCTGACGGATCATTTATCAATTTCATTCGAATGACAACAACTGATTTTGAAAATTTATTACAAATGATCGGATCTTCCATAGCCAAGCAAGACACAATATTACGGAACGCTGTTTTTATATCATACAGCATATGTAACTGTAGCGTATGCGTCTTAGCTTGTCAACATACCAAGTGGTACCGACTTGCGGTCCGATGTCCCCGTGCATTCGCTCGGGCAGCGTGCTCATGGCAACATTTCCGCGGCACGTAGAAATGCCGCTCTATGACGCGCACGATGTCGCAGAACAGTGCACGACATTGCAGCGTCACGTAGACTCTGTGCCGCGCGTCATGTTGAGGGGCAATTTGTCCCCTACTGAATACGGGACTTAAGGGTGGTAGTGTGCTTTCTGTTCAGGGTTTTTCTTGCCGCCGCTGTACCATCCGCTCTAGAACATATTGCGCCACTCAGTCCGGTCAAGTGCAGCTGTTCCCATTTACTGGGGATGTTCTAAAAGGAGGGCGAAGATAGGCGATGATTTTGTTTCAAGTGAGTAAGTTGTTGTGTGCCAACAGACTAACCTGCCCACTACAACACTGCACCTGATGGCACACCGGGGTGAAACGTTATTTGAAATAAGTTAAATTTGTTAGGTGAAATTTTATTATCAAGCTACTCAAAATTATTTTATTATCGCCAGACTCTAATGATTATGCAACAATAAAATGAGATTGAATATGTTTTAAACTATTATCTTCTTTTGATTCTAGATATCAGATAGTCTGACAGAGCAGGAATCTCTGCAGTTGATAGCATCGTGCATTGATTTAGAAGTAACTGAACTCCCGCAGCAAGCCAAGAAGATCCACCATATATGCAAGGGAGCCCCTCTCTTGATGGCCATGATGGGGGGACTTATGGCAGACAACAAAGAGAGACTCAAGCATGATATAGCTTCTTGGAAACATTACACCAATCAGTTAAAAAATAAGGATTTTTTTTTGTAAGTCAACTTATTACAATATAATTTTAATTGATTTTTTGTTTTTATTAACATTTGCTTTTAATTTTGTTTTTATTTTTGCATTCTTAGCATACTTTATACCATTACAAAAAGAACAATAACTAAATAAAAATTATCAAAAATCAAAAATGTCAGTACTTGTGATTTTTCAGTATTTTTCTTATACATTTTTAGATTATGAAGTCATCATAACGATGTTCATGTTTATTAATTTTGATTAACACAAAAACTTTGTAAAAACCACTCGGAGCAACTTTATGTCTACCGGTTTCGATACGGATGTATGCATTCTGATTATCCATTTTTTATTTTAGTAAACAAGTTAATTTTTGAATGGGGGCGTAGCTACAGTTGTGGCAGGGTGCAGGAGATTGACAAGTGGACACTGAAATGGGGAAAAAATCAAATAATGTTTTGTCCATAAAATTAAACGGGTTATTAATTATATTGGCTTTAGTGTTGAGGCGTTTCTTGATTTCTAATATTTCAAAATTATTCAGTCTAAGGCCTCTCTATTGATGATATAAAAAATCTTATCCCTGATAAAGGTTCAGTGGTATCGAAACCAGTAGACATAAAGTTACTCCAAGTGGTTTAAACAAATTTTTTGGTTAATTTTTTTTTTTTTTTTTTTCTTTCTTTTTTTTTAAATAGAGATGTGAACACGGAATACGTGTCACATCAATATTCTTATTATTTTCAAACTAAGCTAAACGCTTGTACTATGAAAATAGGACTAACTTGCTAGTCTGGAGTGAGGTTCGAACCCGCGACCTTTGGATCACGAGGCCAGTGTCCTAACCACAGGACCAACAAGCTACTCGATTAAATTATTAATTATGTCCAACCACAAAGTTAACACTATAAACATAAAAAATTTGTTCATGTTTCTTCATTTTTGCAGGAAAAATTTATTTAAGAATTCCCCGGGACAGTCAAAACCTTATTTGGCCATAGAAATGTGCATTAATTCATTAGAAGACAATAGGAGAATCAAAACCTACAAATCTCTATCTGTTTTACCCAATAATGTTAAAGTGTCGACCAAGGCTCTGAGTGTGATAATGAATGTGCCCGAGTCTGATGTTGAACCGCTGATGAGGCAATTTAAAAATAAATCACTTGTAATAGAACATTACAGTATAGACCTTAAGAGCTACCAGTACGAAGTACATGACTTAATTATGTCCTATTTAAAATCCATCCACACCAACGAAGAAATGAAAAGACTGCATTCAAGTCTGATTATAAGATATAAGGAAAGCTGCCTCGACAAGTCATTAGTTTTTTTACCTGATGATGGATACATCGCTTATTATATTGGATACCATATATTGAATACTGAAGATTTGAATAATATGTGGGACCTGTTCCATTCTCTCTACACCAACATTGTTTTCATTGGAAATAAGATCCGCCTAGCGGGACCGGCTGACGTCCTCCATGACTTAACCAAACCTGCATACTCTTATAAAATTGTAAGGGTAAGTCTTCTAAATATTTTTTATCATTTTACTTTGCATATTATTCATTCTCTTTTGTATAGCTATTTATTGATTTCAAATACATAAAAATACTTTTACTTTGATTTAGGTTTTTAGAGAGTGTATGCCACTATTAATTTCCACCTATACATGAAACAAAGTTTTGTGGTCTCAGCGCATTATTAAAATCATCTGAATAGAACACTGTTAATGTAGATTTATGCTAAGCTAAGTAAAGCTTCTGGTTTAACCGGTCGTATGCTGGAGCGTAGATCTATGTATGTGAATATTTTTGTACCCTCTGTATGTCTGGAGTTGAGATCTGCGCTTTCTAGACATATATGCGAATTTTACCTATTTTACCTCTGTTTATGGGTTTTTAAAGCTTATTATTGGTTGTATCTCAAGTTTTTGAATGAATGAGTTCTATTTGTCAAGTAACTTCATTTGCCGCGAAAACCGGACAAAAATCAATCCAAATGTCGTTTTCGAACCGTGTAGTAATTGGTTTATTTTTCTGTTAAAAAAAGTGTTTTTTAAAAATAAAAAAGTGTTAAAATTAAGTATTTTTATATTCTTTGATATATTTTGAACAAAAATATTGAAATACAACATCTTTTGTGTTATTGCTTCCATGGTTTTATTCGATAAACATGTGCGTACATTTCTGACAGTATTTTCATAATAATTAATGAATAACTAATTATTGTACTAATTATTGAAGTCTGTATATTGAGAAACCAGAAACTGTAACTTCTTAGCGTTTATTGTTGATTTTTACATGAATAAAACCATCACAAAAAATTGTCTAAAAAACAGCAATCGTGTGCGAAATTGCGCGTTACGTACGGGCAGCATACGATCGGTTAAGGCTCCACTGATTCCATTAATTCTTTTCATAATCAATTCTTCCCTCTTCGTTTATATATCTACCTCTCCATCCGTTGCCTGAACTTAGTTACCATCACGTCATTTCTAGATAGAGTGCCACACTCTTCTGTCTTGACACACAACTCTCGCCTCATACATCTTCGCAGGCAAGCTCAACGTCTTCCGCAGTCGCCCTCTCTTTCTGGCGCCGTCAACACTTGCGTCATGTATCTTTTTTACCATGGTTTCCTCATTCATTCGCTCAACATTTCCAAACCATCAGAGCGACCCTGCCTGAACCTTATCTAAATACTTATGTACATCTTTCGAATCTCGTTACCCGCCTAGCTTTTGAGTAGGGAATGCAATCCGATCCCGCGAGATCTCGAGGTATTTTATGAGATCAATAAGAATCGAGAAATCTGACCAGATTATCGGGATTGATCAGTATTTTATATGGTTTGTACTTTAAATAAACTAGAAAAAAAAATTATAAATGCTGTATGTAATATTAAAATAAAATTAAAAAAATGTATATGTCTATAGAGCTTTTAGTAAGTACTTAAAACTTATGTTCATGGCACATTCAAACAATGAAAATAGCTTAGAATAATGTTTGCTGTATTTTATAAACCTAATATAGTAATAATAACTACTACTAGTATGTAGTTTTTACTCTACTACATTGACTGATTGATGCTTGGAAAAACGCCTACAAAAATTTTAATGCAAATGAACATTTTATTAAAATTGCTGACATAAAAATGCAAAGCATTGTCGTTAATTGCTATTCAGCTATATAAAAAAAACAAAAATGTATTCGGGATCCCTATCCGTAAAGATCCCGCGGGATTGGAAATTCTAATCTCGAGGGATCTCGAAAGGGCAGTCCCGACTCGGGATTGCATTCCCTACTTGTGAGCTCAAATCTATCATTTACCAAACAATTGAATCATCCAGATGTAGAAGGATCTTTATTATAGATACAGTTTGATTTCGACATCATAAATGTACTGTTTCAATAATGTTCTTATGCTAAAACATTGATCCCTTTCATCCGTACTCGAAGGCATAACTCTTCTGTTGCTTTAATCATTTACACATGCATTCCTTAAATTTCAGAAGGCTTCTGACAATGATTTTATAACTGATCTAATAAAATTTATTCATAATCATTCTCATGACCTCTATCGCTATCCAAATACCGACATCATCCAGAGCGTCCTGCAACATGCTCAACAGGGAAAGTTGGCCGAAAAGGTGCAGAAAATTGTGATGCAGCGCGAAAACAAATGCCACCTGTATTTTCAATTTCAGTAAGCCTGAGAATTTATTCTGATTATGTTAATGCTGATTTTATTTATTTGATATATACAGGGTGTCTCATAGCTAGTAGCAAAAACTTTACACGCGGATTCCTGCCTTGATAATGGGTCGAAATGTTCAAGCAAGCATGACCTAATAATAATAGTTATGGAGATATGCAGTATCAAAGTTTGCATTTTTTTTTCAATATTTTAAAATTATTTTTTGCAAAAAGTTGAACTATCATTACAGTAACTTATGTTGATTATAAAATAAATCATTTGCTTCGATACAACTTAAATAAAAATATAAAAACCTTGATAAAAAAAATTTTTATTATTGCAAGCATATTATTATTATTAAGGTTTTTATTATTTTATTCGACTTGTAACAACAAACAAAATTTTCATAATCAATATAAAATAATAAGTTACAGTTACTGATTATGAAAAGTCATATAAAATGATAAAATTTCTTGCAGAAATTGAAAATAGATTTTTTTTACGAGACTTTTATAATTTTATTTGAGTTGTATTGAAGCGAATGAATTTTTCATAATTCATATAAGTTACTATAATGATTTTTTGCAAAAAATAAGTCAATAAAAAACTGTTGTTATTCTTGGTTGCTTGAACATTTTCAACTTATTATCGAGGCAGGAATCCACCTATAAAGTTAATAAAGCTACTAGCTATGAGACTCCCTGTATAAACCAATCAAATATATAATTGTGTTGATTTACATTAATGTCATTATTATATTTACTTTGCTAGTATGTAATGATATATGTATATTTTCAGAGGTGAAGACAATGCCGAAGACATTAATTATCTTATCCTTGATGTACGAGATTCTATTTGCGTCACTAAGTTTTGGATGGATTTTATTATCGTCGGTTACACTGACGGTAATATCACGGTGAGTTCGAGGATATTTATTTTAAATTATTATGGAGCCTCGTGTCATATTTTAAAATACACAAATTCATTGTCATTCATCATTTCCTGGCCTCCAGGGGCAACTTTGGTTCCCTTTATGACAATGTTTAATTTTTTAAATACAGATTGCTTTTAAACAGGTACATAAAATTACATTTGAAAAAATTGATGTGTGTCTTTATGTGTAATGATTTGTATGAGACAATATCAGTATCGTGATTTTGTTGGTGATTCATTCTCTCCACTTTCTCCCACCCCATCGTGGGTCCATCCTGCTCATAAATACTGCCTCCCTCGCACCCTAAATCGGTACAGTAGACTCCCCGTTATCCGGGGTGCGGATTATCCAGGACGAATTTCGAAAGGCATTGTGAAAATGATTTCTAAAATGAAAATGTTCCACATTGTTCATAATGGTCAAATATGTCGAAAATTTCCGCTCTCCGTCGTATCTGAAAAGTGATCTCTCAAAAGATTTATTACATTTTAGTTGCGTCCAGTTGTCATTTTTACTCTTTTACAAACTGTCAGGGGTGTGACAGTTTTTATTTTATTTGCGTAGCCCAAAGTGTTTGGTACCAATGCAAGAGTCCTACGAAATAATTTCTGTGTTCCACTCTTCCCTTCCCCCTCCTCTCACCCCCTCGCCGCGCTGCGAGCAGTCTACCTGTAGCGCCTGTGAGGAATGGTAAAAATTTATGCTAAAACGGCGAAAGTTTGAAGAGGTCGTAACTCTTTTTTTTTTTTTTTTTTTTCTATTCTTCTCTATTCAATTTCTAATAAGTTTTTTCTAATAATACAAATGTACCTGTGAAAAGGATAAACCAAGAACATTGTGCAGTCCACCCGCTGCAAGAAACAATCGGATCTAGACATGGATAAGGCCCGTTCGGTCGCGGGATATGTATCATTGTTTCTATATCACCAAAAGAATGGGTTTAAATGATCCGTTCATTCAAACAATATCGTTCATTTGGCTTAATAACTCATTTCGGTCTTTGACTCATCGTTCAATTGTTTGTGGTACTATAATTAGTAATATGAGTCCTTACTTCTGCTATTATTTGATTTTTAAATTAAATATGATATGCTGTAATGCTGTATGTTGTCTAAGAGATAATAAATAGATTAAAGTTTTAGTGCATTTTAAAAAAAATGCATATTATTGAAAATAATATAGCGAGAAGTGAAAAATTTAACATACCAACTATTGACAATAAATACTAAAATAAAACATCATTCTTTGTTGAATAGGTACATGCGTATTTATCACTTAATATATCTAAATCCAAGATTATCTTTTCATTGTTCATAAAACTTGTCAAATAAATACAAAGACTCTTTTATACTGGTAATTATAACAAACAAATTGTTACACATAATTACAACCAAACTGGTTATTACATCAAACGCCCAGTTGTCATCCTTCATTTCGGTCTCCAGATATTTTGGACCTCCAGTTCAATGTTCAATAAGGTGGAAATGGAAACTGTATCTCTAGTTGAGCGTAATTGACCTGTTCATTTGGACCCGTCCGTTTGCGATCTACCCACCTCTAATCGGAACTGGAGGAGCCTTGGATGATCACGTGTCAGATAAGAACGATGAGTCCCTCCTACAGCTCCCTGTCTTCTTGCTTCCAACACAAAGCAAAATATTTTTATGACATGTTAAAGTTGCAAAGTGACTTTAGCGCGTCTTTTGAATGGTAAATATAGTTTAAAAAGAGGCACGGCATCTTACAAATTGTTCAAGAGAAAAAATTAAGCAGTGATAAACTAGCTGCACGAGAATTCATCCGTTTCCATAATTTATAGAAACTGTAAATATAACGCCAAAGCAAATTTACAATAAAAGTGTAAAAAAGTATTTGTTAACCCTGGAACATCCCTGCAGTATTTTTGTTCCGTGTAACACTTGTGCACAATTTTCGAACATAAATGCACAACATGTGTGTTTTTTGCATTTTTAAATTTTTTAATAAATTTTTCAATGGATTAATCATGAAATGGATTATCCTGGATTTTTTTTTCACCATCCATCATGATAATCGAGAGTCTACTGTATTTGTGTATTACTGATTTGGTAGATCGAAATATTAAATCAGCTTGTTAATTTCCACCCATATTAATCCCATTATTTACTCTAAAATGTTTCAATTGTAATACCACGGCCACCATTCATTTTCGCACTGCATGTGGAAATTTGAACATACCAACTACTTTAAAAGTTCACAATGTGACTCATGGTAATAATGGATTGGAGCACATTCTGAAAATGCTTAATATCAGAATCGTATGAGAAATATGATTTTCAGAAATTAATTTTGCTATCACACTTCATGCCATCATCCGCATTACGTTTATAGCACCTTGACATTGAATTTGTATTTGTTTTTGTATAACTTATAGCTGTGGGATTTGGGAGAAAATAAAAAGGTGAAAACATTCCGCGGCCACGATGGTGAAATCGTAACCATTGCGGTGAACAAAAGGCCTCCTTATAAAATGGCCTCTACCAGCACCGACGGACTTCTGAAAACTTGGAATTTGGATGATTGTCATGTGGATGAAGATATTGGAGTTGATGATGTGGATTCCGGGGAACAAGGTGAGTAACCTCAATTATTTAACTAATCATTTTTTGTCACAGCCACATACGGTAAAACCTCGTTAATTCAAAATTCGGGGGACCCTAAAACAATTTGAATTATGTGTTAATTCAACCCAGTTAGTTCAAAATTCAAGGAAAAATAAATCTTGAGGTGATTGCGAAACTCGCCAAAAATCGTGAAACTCATGAAAAAAAGCCATAAATTTTGTGAAAAATGTCTGTATTTTTGCATATTTCAAGAAATCATTTCGAAAATGCAATATTTATTATGCTAATTCAAAGATCGCGACATTTGTATTACTAAAGTACCCGATATTTACATATTTGTTCTCACTTGCGAAAAAAATCGAAATAATTTTTCAATTTCGTTGAATTTCAAAGAATATTTGAATTATGTAAACTAAAATATACTGATTTATGGCGCAAGGGGCTAAAAATTATTTCGATTGACGAATCACCGGGGTTTTGAATTATCGGGGTTAATCTACTATGAAATTAACGTTTTGTTACTTGTGGGTCTGACAATTTTCAAATTATCAGGGTTCAAATCAACAGGGTTCTACTGTGTAAGCAATTTATCATTAACAATGTGACTTCTCAGTTTTTGTTTTCTGTGCATTTTATCCTGGATCTCTTCAAAGTCTATTTCCCCTTGTCTTTCATGCATCATTTGCCTGGAAGAGCCAATGCATCTCATAGATGTTGCATAAAAAATCTTTTATGTGCAGCAAAATAAAATATGGCAGATTTCATCAATATTTCTGTGTGATGGGGGACTATAATTACTTACGTGCTTTGTGTCCTGATAATTAGTCTTGTCCCTCTCTTTTCAGGGGAACATTTCCAGACCCATTACGACACATCTGAAAGTTTGCTGACTATAAAGCACGACCGGGGATTATTGTGCAGCGTTTGTTGGGGTCACTTTAGCGACATTTTACTAGCGCATACAAACCCCGGTAGCGCTCTCGCCGTCTATAATTCCGAAGGCCACCAAACAAAGGAAATTATGGTTGGTAATGATTTCACCATAACCTGCAGCATCCTATCTTCCGATGACTCGCTCATCATCTGCGGACACGAGTGTGAAAATGTTGGTATAAAGAAGTATGGAATAAATGTGTACAGCATGACAACGAAAGATATAATAATGACATTCACGGAATCCGCTCCAATTTTAACATTAGCTTTAGTTCCAGGTAATCAAATATTTTATTTTACTTACATTTTATTATTATTATTATTACAAAACTCTAAAGAAGAAATTGAGTAGCTTGTCGGTCTTGTGGTTAGGACTCTCGCCTTGTGATCTAAAGGTCGCTGGTTCGAACCTCACTCCAGACCAGCAAGTTAGTCCTATTTTCATAGCACAAACGCTTAGCTTAGTTTGAAAATAGTAAGAATATTGATGTGACATGTATTTCGTGTTCGTATCTCTATTAAAAAAAAAAAAAATTAAATCAATACAAATAAACTAACTTACCTTCAAGCAATCCTCTCTAAGAGAGGAAGCAGAGCTTTTACTGTCATGTAACAACAAATAATAAACCATCATTGTCTATTTGCATAGGTCACGTGAAGTGTATCCTAGCTCTTACTACCGTCCACCTCCAGAAACATAAATGGAATCACAGCACACCGACAAACCTGTCGCAAGCCAGATCAAACATCACTCAAACAAAAATTGCAGACATAGAAGCCCTGCAAAATGAATATCAGTTTCAGACTGCGTGTGTCTCTCATGACGGTTCCTACATATTCATCTCTACAACCGACTGCCGAATCCTAATCTACAGTTTGAAAAATAATTGTCTTGTATCTGAATTGGATAATAACAGAGGGTAAGTCCAAAAAATATTTACATCTGTAAAATTACAGAAATCTTATCAAGTTAGTCCATCATTTACTGCCAAACGTGATTACATATTGTAATGAGTTGTCTGTTGATGTTTAACAGCTGAATAAAAGCGAAGGCGCATGCGCGCAGAACGATGGGCCGGTGTGCTCAGTCATAAAATAACGAAGTAACATTATTCGAAAGCAAAGATTTTAGAAAAGTTTTTATCGAAGTAGCGAAATAAAAGCGTAAGTTTTGGTTTTAAAAAAGAGTATGGGCATTCCAGTGAATGTTAAATGTCAAATAAAATGTTGAAGCGATAATAAAGGTTTATTTACAAGTGATAAATTGCGAAATACGTTTTTTCATTCATTTCGGCCGAGCCACAACACGTAACAATATTATAAATTTTCGTTCACATAATTCCAAGAATTTTATTTTTAACAATAAAGATAGTGGCTTTTGAAATATTTTGAGATGTCATTTTTACATTATCGTGATAATAAATACACCTACAAATCTGTTTATGGTGCGGAAAAATTTGTCATGTTTTTGCAATTTATTATTGTAAACATATAATTATTGGCAACTGGTTGATTTTTAGTCACATACATACGATCACCGTTTGAGAAGCCCGGTGGTCAAGTTCCCCCGAGGACGCTGGTCGAACTGACTGAGCCACAATGTGGTTAGCTTGTTAATTTAATATCGCTTTTTTTTTTTAGTGTGATTGTGAGCATCGACACCAAGGCCTATTGGGACTGTGAAACAAATCCACGCTCCTACCACAATCTCATAACTAAAAGTGGAGACGACATCCCCACTGTGAAATTGTGGTTTTTGCAGATTGCATTAGAATCTGAAACATCCAAGTAAGTAACCCAAATACGTATTATTCTGCAAGAAAAAAATGCTTTTTGGAATCCATCTTCTGTATTGTCACAAGACTGTAGAAATGGAAAGAATTACGCATAATCTGGGATTTCACAGCACACTGGACGTTTTGCAGAATCGTTAAAAATTACAAGAAATGTTTAGAATTCAGTCCATTATTTATTTATTTATTTAACGCCCTTAAGGGCATTTACAATATACAGAATAATTTTTTTTTTTAAATAACATAAGACAGTTAAAATAATAATACAGTTAAAAGTTACAATAATAATAGTTAAAAGGTAATAATAATAATACAGAAAAACATAAAAACATAAGATAAAATAATAATAAAGTTAAAGGTACAAATAATAATAGTTAAAGGTAAAATAGAAAGATTTATTGTCCATTTCCATTTCGTTGGGATGTAAACAATTGTATCAGCTTTGTCCTATAAACAGTTATACTATCAGCAAAAATGTCAGCCGCCTCTGCATGTTCATTCCCTAATGAGTGTAATCTGGGAATTACAGAGTTTGCTAATGCATTAGTTCTGACACTTCCACTATAATAGAACAATGCACTGTATCTTGATGACCTCGATGGAGCATATAAGTCGATCAAACCCGATTATACCCGAAAGCTTACGAAATGAAATTGTCTATATAAAGGGCGACATAACTGGTACACATAACACAATTTTTTGTGATAGTTTGGTGATTTCATAGAAATTAAACCAATGGCGACTAGTGCACAGTGTCCAGGAAAAATAAATTACATGAGTAAGGGTTAACAAAAGCAAAATCTGTTAATTTTATGAAAAACATAAAATTGTTCTAAAGTCATTAAGTATATTCAAGTTATTAAATATTTACTTGCATAACATTATTAGTGTTTGGCCATTTGAAAATTTATAGTTTGTAGTTAGATATTTTGTTAGTTAATATAAAATATGTAATGCCAATCAGCTTCGACACAGATCAAGTGTGGTCCTTTTCTAAGAAAGATTAAAAAAATCCTAAGAATTTTGTATTTAGATTTAGTTCAACTCTTGGCGAAAATACAAACATTCTGAAACCAGTTGACGTTAATATAGCTGGCAATATGCAAGATGCTTTCTTCATATTATGGCCCAGTTGTGAACAAAGCGTTTGGCTTGTTTTATGGGCCTATTCATTTGCTTATTTCAATTCAGTTGAACGCTGTGGCTGCGGATCCTTTTAAAACTCAGCACGGGTGGGCATATTGGTTTGTATTTGGTACGGCGCTAGGATTGCTTTTCCCATGAGTTTGTACAGATTTTAAACAACATTGAAAACATTGAGTAATAAAATTGGTTATTAAAGAGTTAAGATTGTTATTACGGTCGTTAGACATATTTAACTGTAATTTCGGATATTTTATATGCACCGTATGTATTACCGAGAAGCGAATCTCGACCTTTCGTTGGATACTTATCCAATGTCATCAGGAGGACCACCTTTACCCGCGGAGGTGGAGGTCGGACTGATTAAAGGTGCTGCTTTCTAGGGCGTAAATTGTATGCACTTTGTTGTGGACTGTTCTCTTCTTCTACAATAGAGGTCGCCAGTGTGCAATATGTACTAGGTAGTTTACAATAGTGTAGTGTACAATAGTGTAGTGTACAATATGTATGTGGGCGGATTTTACTGCGACTTCTCTCAAGGGTTGAATCAGTGTCGTTAGAACAGGGCGCCAAATACTTGATAGTTTGTAACTGTTATCTCTATTGAAATTGGGATGTTTGTATATTTCAATGGACTCCCTCACTAATCTGGGTATAAGGTACGGTTCTGTTGATAAGATTTTTGCTTTGGCAAATCTGATGAGGTGACAGAGATTCCCTTTGGATGCATGTTCGCAGATTGCCGTTGTATTGGAGTTGTTGTTTTTAATTGCTCCAATGTGTTCCTTCAATCCTGTAGCGATATTGCGTTTGGTTTGTCCTATGTAGAAAGCTCCACAATTGCATGGCACTCTGTATACTGTATACTCTGTATGTAGTGTAAAAGATAACACACCGTTCAAGTCTCCAGGTGTATACAGAGTGCCATGCGATTGTGGAGCTTTCTACATAGGACAAACCAAACGCAATATCGCTACACGATTGGAGCAATTAAAAACAACAACTCCAATACATCGGCAATCTGCGAACATGCATCCAAAGGGAATCTCTGTCACTTCATCAGATTTGACAATGCAAAAATCTTATCAACAGAACCATACCTTATACCCAGATTAGTGAGGGAGTCCATTGAAATATACAAACATCCCAATTTCAATAGAGATGACAGTTACAAACTATCAAGTATTTGGCGCCCTGTTCTAACGACACTGATTCAACCCTTGAGAGAAGTCGCAGTAAAATCCGCCCACGTAACTAGTACATATTGCACACTGGCGACCTCTATTGTAGAAGAAGAGAACACTCCACAACAAAGTGCATACAATTTACGCCCTAGAAAGCAGCACCTTTAATCAGTCCGACCTCCACCTCCACGGGTAAAGGTCGTCCTCCTGATGATGTTGGATAAGTATCCAACGAAACGTCAAGATTGGCTTCTCGGTAATACATATGGTGCTTATAAAACATCCAAAATTACAGTTAAATAAAATTATATACTTATATTTATAAAAATATATTTACGAATACATTTATAAATATCTTTATAACTTTCAATTAGATTTCTAAATCGAATAAAACAAATTGAATCTTCACTTTGTTTTATTTGATTACTTTTGAGTCATAATAATCGTAAGCAAATTTATTTATTTATTTATTAATCAATGCCCTAGTGGGCTTTTATAGTACAAGAAAATTAAAATAATTTTTATATACCTAACATTAATCACATTTTACAGTAAATAATTAAAAAATAACAAATATATGATAAATAATTTACCCCATTGCGTACAATTCAATTAAATAAATAAAAAATTACATATTTGTCATAAAACTGAAATTAAGGTAATTGAAAATTCACAAAGTTTTTCTTAAATTAAGTGCTGATAATAAATACATCTTAAAAATTTCAAGATACTTAATTTTATTATTATTGTATTGCAGAAAGGTGAAACTGTCATCAAAGTTTGACTGCGTATTTGATAGAAGATTGTTGTGTTCTCCTGTTTTGCCCGACATTCAGTATGCGGAATATGCAGGGACGCCTGTGCGCCGGGCGGAGACATTAGGCAGTCGACAGGCATTAGACAAACCGAACTCAGATTCGGAAAACAGCCCCAAAAATAATGTTCAAAAGAGTATAAGCCTGGACAGACGTACTCTGAGGCCTTTAAATTTGAGAAACGGTTCAGCCTCCAACTTGGAAATACCTTACAGTCCTCTCATTGCAGTAATCGATAAGAGTAATAAAATTCAGGTATGTTTTCGTACAAATTTTTCACAGAATTTTTAATAATACTCAGCTCAACTATAAAACTCATTGAAACATTAATTCCGAGCAAAGTTTGCTTGTGGTAGCTTTAACACCTCTCTGACAAAAATGTTTATATGTAATACTTATTTCTCTAATGATTTTTTGTAATGTATGTAATGTAATGTAATGTAATGTAATTTTGAATGTAATTGCTCTTAGGTATTAAGAGGAAAAAAGTTAATCACTGAAACACCAGTTGCCGAAAGTGCCATCATTACAGTTCAACTGGCACCGTGCGGTCAATATTTGGCTTACGGGTTAAAAAGCGGCGTGGTCAAATTTTTCTGGTTAAAATCCCATAAAACCAAGAAGATTATGGACTTGAACGATGAAATCAGTTATTTGGAATTTATAAATACAAACATTCTAGTTGCCGCTGGCATTAAGAATGGTCTAATGCTATATGAAATTGTGAATTATGCGCACGGGGAGTGTAAGGCCAAGATGGTTATTCTCAGTGGAACCGCACTAGGCTCCCAAGAATTGATCAATGACCTGAGTGGAAGGCGACCCAGAAGAAGAGGATCTGATGATTTAAATAAAAAGGCCTCTCCCTCATCCGTCTCCAGCTCGGGGGAGTATAATGCGCACCGAACATACCCTCACACTGAAGCCAATTTGAAAAATCCACCGATCGTAAAATGTTTCTGGCTCGAAGATATCGGACTAATGAGCATCGCATCCGACGGCAGTGCTAAAATTTGGAATCTTGATCCGAAACTATTAACCGTGCTTATCAGCAGGCAACACAATTTTTCTGTTTCGTGCGTGGCGTTGAACAAAAGCACCTTGGTGCTCTGCGATTACTCGGGACTTCTTCAGGTACAGCGTTTGAATTTTTACCGAGGCTCCTGATCCTAATCCTATACTTCATTTAATAATGCATACTTCGTTCTTTTTTATTTTAGATTTATCAGTTATCCACTATATCTGAAAATGGCCCGCTTTCTGCTTCCTTAGTCTACACAGATCGAGTCAAGGAATGTATTTCCTGCTGCACTTTGTCAGTTGATGGCAAAATATTAGCTATGGGCTTGGATGGAGGTGACATTGTGGTAATAATGAATCCGTTTCTATTTATTCACTTTTGTACGCATATTAATACAATGGAGGGCTAATTGCTTATGGTTATACATATATAATTTCTTCCAAGAACCACACAATTTAGTAGAACAATCAAAACATATTTCCGGTATGCAGTGTAAAAGTGACAAAACTAGAACCATGATAACGAGACGAGTAGGAAATGGACGGGAGACAAGGAAGGGTTAAACTAGGTTTTGGGAAATTGCCTTAATCTGCTTTAGAATGTGGTGATGTGATATCTGTGCAGAGTTGATTCCACAGAACATTTTGTCAACACTTTGTTTATTTCTTCACTCTTCCATCTGTTTATTTACTCTTTGGATTTAATTTTGTAATCTATGACATATATGGTATGTTGAAAATGTCTTATCAGTTGTCAGTGACATTCATACTAAATTTTATATACATAATTTTTATATGTATTAATATGTCTAGTAAAACCTCAGTAATTTAAATCCAGTGAACATGTAAAGCATATAATGACCACTTCAACGACATCAATATATTTAATACTACCACCTCACCTCTTAAAAATCGTATTTGAACTGCCAATATCATTTTTTTCTATGTCTTAACAGGACTGACTCAGACCGACCATCAACATATGCACACCCCAGCCTCTCATCACTCTATGCACAGAGCCCCTATCCTCACCACATATGTACACACACACTCCGCTCAACCACAATCCCAGCCACCTCACTCTACTTCCTCCTACTACTTTGTATTTTTATTATTTATGCTAATATAAAAAAAACATATATTCCTTCCACTTATATCTCTACGCGTTACGGTTTATCTTTTCCATAAATTTTCTTTTTTTCTTATACCACTTTGATTACTATGTTTTATTAATTACTCCATTATTTTATTTGGTTTTATTGTTATTGTTCTTTTCTGTTTTGACTTTAATATTGTATGTTATGCCGTGGATCTATAGTTTACCAACTATGGTTTACAAACTATTCAATGCATTGTATCATTATAATAAATTGTACTGTTGAGATTCCTATAATAAAAAAAATAATAAAAACCTAATTCGAAATACGGTACAATTCTAAATTTAAGTCTCCAGACCAAATTATCAATTTCATGCTAAAGTACCATTGTTAATTTACAATTTCATGTCCTTTGAATGATTGATTTTTAAATTATATGGATGTATGTATATTATAAATTATATGTATGTATAATAATTCATGTAATATATGTATGATTAAAAAATTTACATAACGATTCAAAATTGAAAAAAAACCAGTTTTTTGGCCCTGGCTAGCCATTTTGGGAATTTTCATTTACATTTTTTGCAAACACTGCACAATTTACTGAATTCCAGACAATTGTAATCCAATAGACTGGTGTTCCAACATGATACATAGGACAACTGAAGGAATTAAAAGCAAAAGCACCACTATCCAATAGATAAAATTTAGATTAATGTTTTTGTAACTGATTTTAAAGCCAGAGCGGAGATATTAAAATTAATATTCTTTTTTTAAAATACTTCCAAAGTACACATACATTTTTTCGAAATAAGTTTTCAATTTGAAATTGACTCTCTTTGCTAGATAATCAAATTCAAATACATCACTTTATATTTTACACTTTAGCTATCTAATCCCCTTCACCGTCATAATGGGACGCTTGCTCTGTTCGTAATTTATAATAAATGTAAATTATTTTCAGCTGAAGCACATTCCAAGCAAATCGATGTACACATTATCGCTGCACAAAAACAAGGTTCGCTGCCTGAGATTTTCCCCGGGTCCTGTATTGCAGAATGAGCGTGCCCCCAACTCGCCATTCTCCTCTAGAACATTCTCCTTCCCTCCAAGTGGTAACTCGCCGCCCATAGATAAGAACGAGACACAGGTTGAGGAGACTCCGTTGGTTCTTGTGTCTCTGGCTGGACAAATTGCGTGGTGGAATATCTCTTATGTGATGATGAATAAAATGCAGCAAAAAAGAAGAAGCAAGTAAGTTAACTTGTATTCTTCTTCTTTTGTATAATCGAGGGATCATATTTAAATCTCAAGTTCGGTCCGCTTGAGGTCTTACATTGTGGGTTTTAGGATTATTGCCACGAAATATCTTGACGGAGACGTATGGCACTATGTATTCTAAAATTGTTAAACTTAAGAATTTTTACTGTGTATCTGATTGGAAAAATGCAGAAGTCTCGAGTACGCCTTTACTATATGGAATCCCTCAATATATTCATTCATTGGAACAAGTTAAGGCCACTGTTTTGACTGTTCTTTCATTTTTGGCATGCAGTGATGGGATCCATTACAACGCAGCGAAGTTGTCATGTGCTTCTGTTTTTATTTCACTGTGAGCAAATGAGGCACCCATCTCGCCAATAGCTTTGTCGTACTCAATTTTTGGTGTTGTATGGTACACATAGTACAGACAACCCGGGCACTCTCCATCAAAAACGGATATTTGGCCACGCTTGAATTCATTAAACTAATATCTGATGGTAGTCATCGAAGGTGCTTGGTCCTTATAAATGGCTTGCAACTTTCATTTGAGTTCCTCACATTCTTCTTCTTCTTCCCATCCAAAAAAGGAATCAAATCACTGACCAATACTGCTCTTTTTCCACAGTTTTCCAAAGTTGCCCACTTTCAACACCTAATAAGGCAAAAGAACTTGTAAAATCCGTTTAAAATTTTGACAGGCGTCATTCGAAATATGGCTTTAAACAATTGTAAACAGATTTTGCACCAGTGGCGCTGTCAATCGTTAAACACTGGTATTTATCATACAGCCCTCGTAAACTGATAAAGATAGAGAATTACACAGTGCTAAAATAAAAAATATTATCTACTGACTGCCGGGAATAGGGTGAATGGTGCTTTGAATGCAATAATTTCTAATAGAAATATGTCTACCGAGGCAAAACTGGCGGTACATAATGGAGTTCTGGTACCGACACTAATGTATGGAAGTGAAGCCTGGAGCTGGCAGAAGAGGAACGAAAGTAGATTGAATGCAGTGGAGATGAGGTCCCTTAGACGTATGTGTGGTAAATCCATGTATGATAGAGTAAAGAATGAAGATATTAGGAATGAATGTAAAGCTGATCGTAGCATAATACAGAGAATAAAAATAGGGTCGCTCAGGTGGTTTGGGCATGTTGAGCGAATGAATGAGGAAAGAATGGTAAGAAAGATATATGATGCAAGTGTTGACGGCGCCAGAAAGAGGGGGCGACCACGGAAGACGTGGCATGACCAGATTAACCAGATACTGGAAGATGGTCCTGTTAGAAGCCTGAACAACCGTCGAGCTTGCATGCGAAGATGTATGAATGTAGACGAAGCGAAAGTTGTATGTCAGGACAGAAGAGTATGGCGCTCTATCCTCTCTGCCTACCCCTGCGGGGCGTGATGGTAAGTAAGTAAGTAATCTACTGACTGTTTATCATACATCCCAATAACAATAAATGGTTGGCTATTTTTGCGAGTTTTAAGTGTAACATTAATTTACACATATCTATATTCCAGTGGCGTGCAGCGCATACAAGCAAAAAAGCTGTGCATTAGTAAAGATTCTGAGAAACAAATATTAATTAAATAATCCTTATCTTAAGAAAAAGTTGATTTAAAATTCTGGCTCTAATTCGTCCTACGGCTAGAAGTTTTATTTCTGACGTTTCCATTTAACGTGACGTATCTGTTTTTTATTTCCGACTTTTCTGTGTCTTAACTTATGTCAATTCTTCATTTATTTCGCCAACCAATTTGTTCCACAAATATAGTCAAGTCGAGAAATAAACCATGTATTTTTAATGCTGCGAGTTTTGTGTAATAGTGTCCTTCTTCGAAAGGTCCTATGCCAGGAGCACGTCATGCAAAAATGTTATTTTTTACAAATTCCACCCAAAACTTTCGGTGTAAATTTTGTGTCTTTTCTATGGTAAATGTAAATACGAAAACGACAAATATCATCTGTCACCTGTCATATCATAATGATATCATAAAATGTTTGATTTATTTTTGTGAAAAGAAACTTGTATCTGAAATTAGTATTGTTCCCGATTTAATTATATATAAATCGTCTTCGAAATATATTGAAATTTTTCGCCGTATTAGCTATACCTATATAAAATATTTATTTATTTAGGAAATATTGTTTACAATACTTCTTTTATAGTTCAGTTATTTTTGTGGATTGAAGCTACTCAAAATAGTTCATTATATATAGTTAAAAAATTTAAAAATTATATACCCTTATAGGTATATGCGTATATATATATATATATATATATTCATATTAATAATATAAGTACAGTGAAACTCTCTTAATACGTTTTTCAAGGGACCAGCAAATAAAAACTTATTAGGCGTGAAAACATATTAACAGTGATTCAATATTTTTTTCATATATTATTTACACTTTCTAATTTTGTATTTTAATTGAATTTTCGTTTATATAATATGACAATTTTAGGACATTTTATTTAAAAAAATAAGCAGGTAAATATATACATTTGTAAAATATTACCTATGTGAATAGTACCTGAGGGTCAGAAAACAATAAAAACCACCAAAACAAAAAAAAATTTAGCACTGTCAAAAATATTTTATTAATAACCATACTAAAGGGAACCATAAAATAACTTATGTAGGTATGTCACTACCTATGTGCAAACCTTAATTTTAAAAGAAATTTATATAAGTTATCTAAATTTTAATTCATTAAGGCCGGCGCCGCACTACGCGTTTCTTCTGTTGCGTCAAATCCGCAACCGAATTTAGGGCCTGTCCGGATGACGCGTTTTACGCGCGAGTCCATTCGCGCGTTTTAATTTTTGCGTCCAGATACCGCGTTTTACGCGCGAGACCACTCGTGCGTTTCGATTTATATTGCATCCAGATATGCAAATTGTATTCTGTGATTCTCGAGATACTGGTGCTACACCAGTATCTCGAGAACGCGCGAGTGTCTACGCGCGAGTGCACTCGCGCATAAAACGTGTCATCTGGACAGGCTCTTAGCAGTCACATAGTATATTCCGCGGCGGACCGCGCGGAGAACAAACACACGTGCGGATAATCTGTCAAATGTGGCGCGTTACAATCAAAAACACGAAACGTGACGTCACCGATTTTACGTTGACGTAAGTTCCGCCGGCGGGGAAACGAACAGACGCCGGCGGAACGATCGATGATCCGCGTAGTGGCGGCGTTCCGCGGCGTCAAAGACGCGACGGAAGATACACCTAGCGTGACGCCGGCCTTAGAAAACGATAGGAGATATTACGTTATTAATATTGCCGATTGTTTCCTCGAAGAAATACAACCAAAATGAAAACAGTTTCGTTTAGGCGACTATATAAAAAATTATCGTAAATAATTGCCGGATAAATTTATTTATTAAATATTATTTTATTAGCCTATTCAAATACTACAGGGTTTTTTCAGCGGCTAGAACATTTGTGACGCTGCCAAAACCACTTAATTTTTATTGCGCCCATTTTTCATTTTTAGGAATGTTGAACAAAATTTCGTTTTCCGAAAAACGTACTATGAAGATTTATTTGTATGAATAAATTGAGTTCGGCTATAAATATTTTCACTACTTAGGCGAGAAACGAAAATAAGCGGGAAACGTATTAAACCTAAAAAAATATGGGATTTGTATGGGACTTTTTCGGGACCGCAGAATTTAAACTTATTTAGCGGGAAAACTTATTAAAAGTGAATTTATTAAGCGAGTTTCACTGTATATAGTCGGTCACAGCATAACCTAAGTTTATACCCACTGCACGCCACTGCTATATTCACAACTTGGAATAGATCTTTTATCAGCAAACAGTGGTTTGCACTGTTAGAAATTTTTGTTTTTAAATCACGTATTTTGATAATACAAGTTTTTGATAATAATACTATATTTAGTATGACCAGATTCTTTGTAAACCAGCAACCAATCAATTTTGATCAACCTGTTTTAAGATAAAATGACAAAAATTGCACCTTTTTGAAAAATCATTTCCGTAAGTCCGCATTGCTAAATTTTAAATACTATACTAGTGTAGAACTATACCATTTTTGTGTAATAAGCCCTTAAGTTGAAATTTTTACAAAAGTGACACTATAAATTATCCACTTTTATTTTTTAAAAAAATTACGGCAGCTATGTATTTTTAATGCTCTAAAAAATGATTTTTGCAGAGGAGGCAGTGCATTACACCTTCTATCACCGAAATCCAGTTCCATGGTCGACTTCACTGCATTTGCTGATTCTGATGCTGTTACTTCTGTTCCGAAGTCTGGACTGAAGCAGAATGATTCATCTTCTTACTTTAATTATCCTGACTTACAATGGGAGAATTTGTGGAAAGGAAAAAGGTTCGCATATTTTATTATAATCTTACTTTGTTTTTTGCAATATTAGCTAAGGCAGCTTACTATATAATTCTTATTTTTCATTAATTTATCAAATATTAAAAAAAAATTGTTTCTCCAATAGAAAAATCTACTTAGAGAAACTCTATCAACAATATGGACTTTCAATTTGGTACCTTATTTATGGTAGTTCATTATTCTCTCTTGTTTATTTCTGTGTATGTACACAAGAGGAGTATAAAAGCATGGGCAACAATATCCTCCCAAGGCGTTTCTGAGATTAATACAAAACAAGTGAATCAAAAATTTTTTTGAAGACATGCTCTTAATATGTGGTAACAGTTTCACCGCGAGAAGGTGAAGGAATAACACACGAGTGTGACAGGCTAATTGCAGAGAATACTGCGGATATCACGCATCAACACTCTTTGAACCGTGGCATAATTATGTTGGATATCCTTTTTGTCAAACCGACTTTTTCTAAACCAAAGTTATCTTGAGATATTACAAATCTAAATTCAACATAACCCCAATTCATCGAATTTGACAGTTCCGATGCCTAATTTTAAAGTTAAAAATTAAAAATTTTGAAATCGGAACATTTTTTCATCGAAATAATTACCAAATTACGTTGAAAATGATTTTTGTACAGTCTTCCATTTGTTGAAAGTTTCAGAGCTCTTGCTAGTCAGGAAGTTGGTGAAAAATCAATTACAAGATTCCGCCACAACACAAATAAACAGAGAGCTAAATAAAAGCAGTAAAAAAACTGTTACTACTCAAGGAAATTTATCTGAAACCTTATTGTATATAAAAATACTTATTCTTTTTTTTTTAAATAGAGATGGGAACACGGAATACGTGTCATATCTATATTCTTACTATTTTCAAACTAAGATAAACGCTTGTGCTATGAAAATAGGACTAACTTTCTAGTCTGGAGTGCGGTTCGAGCCCGCGACCTTTGGATCACGAGGCGACTGTCCCAACCACAAGACCAACAAGCTACTTATTATTGGAAAAAAGTTTTTAAAAACAATTGCCTCCCTCAGTGGACATTGCTGATTTTGCTATTTACATACAGTAGAGACTCGATTATTCGGACCAATTGGATGGATTCCCGATCAACCGCAATCTAATAACTTTGTGGGTAGTTTAATCCGTGTGTGCACCAACGTGTCGCAACTGTGTTTTCACCCCGCGCGATTACTGTCCACTCGTTTTGTTATTGTTTTTGACAGTTAGGTACAATTATTACTCTGCTGTGTTACATCATATTATATCTGTGCTTAAAAATGCCAAAGCGTAAGAGAGTGGTGTTATTGTTTAACTTGTTGAGGGCCTAAAAATTCCAAAGCAACATATAGGCAAGGGCCGTAAATTTTCGGAATTTTTTGTGATTTTTCTTTTTACGAAAAAACCATGAAAACATGCGTAAATTAAAAAAAAAACACACACATTCATATTATTTTATCGTAAGTGTCGAAATGCAATGATTTTTTTATCAAAAAATTTAAAAAAATAATCTTTTTTTGAATTCCGATAATGTTGCCAACCCGACATTTTCCGATTACATACACTACTATTATTATTTGATATCCTACCTAAAAATTTTCTTCTGTGTGGTATATTTTGTCGCACGGCACGGCACACAACGGAACATCACACTCAAAACACATATAACATGTTTCCTTCCGTTGCTTTCGTGCCGCGCACACAAAACACTACGCCATTGTTTCACTTTAAATTTTGAAGCATATGATCCACATTTAACACACACATTTCTCAAATAAACGCAACATAAATAATGTATTTTTGTTAATAAATCACTGTTTGTATCAAATTGCACCATAAACCAAGAAATATCGCGAATATATGTATATATTATCCGCGCGTAGATCCGTGTTCCAACTGTGATTGCTGGGCGCGAACTGAAGAAATAAAAAACCCTTCCTATCGACATAGCAACGGAATCACGTGATTTTTGCATGTACCATACACGTGAACGTCTTTCGCGCGCTGGGCACATGACGACGGAATAGATCGACACGGCGACAGACACGTGATTTTTGCATGTACCACGCATGTGTCTTTCGCGTACTAAGGACGTGACGACGACGGAATATTATTTCATTATATAATTTTCGATCGTACAACATGAGTTTAGGGCGACATCTATAACTTTTCTATACGATTTTGACGACCGAAAAACTTCTACTTTGAGTGTTGATTTAAGCTATAATCGGCCATGTTTTTGAGTCGAAAATGGAACGACAGGTCACAACAGGATTTCTCTATTGGGAAAAAATTACGTTTTTCAAATTCGATACGCGGCCGTCGATAAATAATTTATTTTGTGCCTGTCGGATATATCCGACGCGGCCCCTGGGGACAGTCGCGCTCCGTCGGATATATGCGACGCGGCCCCAGGCTCATTAAAGATAAAATAAATATTTAAAATATTGTAATTACATACATGTAAAATAGATTTATTACAAAAAGGAGAAACCGGTCGCGAATTGTAAATACAAGGTTTTAATAAACACCTAGAATTATGTGTATGTGGATTTATCTATATATCCGGATTTTCGATTATCCGAATGCCTTACGACAACAATTTGTCCGGTTAATCGAGTCTACTGTAATTGGATACTGCCGCCCTTGCTATGATGTTTCAGTCTAAAATCGACATCATCTCTCACTTTAGTGTGAAGCGGCCATTTTGTCATACAACACATCCTTGTGGGTTGTTTGGTTGAGGATATTGCTAATGATTTGGAAATATGATTTTGGAAGTGATGGAGCTATATTTCCTATAAAATCTCGAATTTAGTACGTTCTAAATTAGCCATCCTCGGTGACTGCATACAAAACATTTTTAGTTTTTTTGGATATTGCTGCCTTTGCTTTTGTACCTCTCAATTTATCAAATATAAAAAAAAAATTATTGCTGAATTTATATAGAGATTTTTATTGGTGACTTGAATAAATCTACTTAAAGAAACTCTGTTGACAATATGGATATTCAATCTTGGTACCCTATGTTTTTATTTTTAACCTAAGTTATTTCTTTGTGTGTGTACATATTATGCCCCAGTAAATATAATATTATGCAATAAATAGGGTAGGTATATCTTGCTAATTATAATTGAATTTTTGATAATTGTGTTTTGTTTCAAGGTTCAAAAAGAATTGTCTGCAAAAAGAGTTGCTGGCCTGCATCAAATTAGTCGGAGATGAAGCTAACAACTTAGTTGTTGATGATAAGTTTTCTAAGTTTGTAACCGTTGATCAGAGCGGTACAGTGTACATTATGAATGTATTGGACAATAACGGATCATGAGTTACGCTCCTTTAAGAGTTACGCCCCATTAATAAGGGTTTTATATAATTAATATATGAAATTCGGCATCGTTCCGAACAGACTGCCAAATAAAGGTGCTATAAATTAGAAGTGTCGACTGAATCACTTCTTGTGTAAATAATAATGGCTTTAGTCATTTTAACCTCGTGAGTTAAAATTATTACAATTTTTATTTTAATGTGTGGGTTTCTCGCAAGAACAAAGATTACTAGATTAGTCAAATTGGCAGATCCCCAGTGATTTTATTTTGTCACAAAAAGTATTAATGTGATTTTTTTTATTAGTTAATTTCAAACTACCATTATAACATGTTTTATCACAAAGACTGTTACCAGAATTACAAAGTTTCACTAGATAGAACAGAGCGTTGTTTGATTAATTTATTAAAGAATAATATTTTTAATCAACTTTTTATTTACAGTTTATATTTATAAGTATAAATATTATTTATATATATAGTGCGTATAAATGGGAAACATGTGTAATATTTCCATAAAACTAATTTTTATAGTTTTCCTGGATTCACTTATTTTTATAAATACATAAACTTTAAAATCCCTGTTAATTTGAATTTCAAAAGATCAAAATTCCTATTAAGTTCGACTAATGAATATTTATAACGAATAGAATGCCAATTTATAAATACATTTTTTATTTGCATAATATTAAATGTTTTGATTTTTTAGTAATGATAACTAAAAATTTGCGTTGGAATTAATAAAAAACTCGAACTTGAATTTATGTCCTTCATCAGTATGAGCAGCATCAGCTGTTCGGTTATAGAACAATTTTAATTTTTTACAGTGATTATTTTATTATTTTTGATATCTTGTTATATATTATAATTTTTTATCTAACTGTGCAATGATTGGTTGATTATGCTTATAAAGCAATTAACATATTGCAAATATATTCAAATTATATCAGAGCTATAAAACATTAGAATTATTAACTACTTTGGGCTGGTTGGTATTAACTTGATGTATGGTAATAGTTTGTTTAAAACATATATTTATTTGAAAATGAGTTGTTTGATTGGTGGAAAACGCAAAAATCTATGCTTTAAATGAATGATTACTATAAACCAAGTTGATGCAAACGGCCCTTAGTGCTCTTCCAACTCTTATTTTTATATAATGGTGTCTTTTTAGAGGTATTCAACTTTAAAACTATATAAAAACCCATAATAATAGCCGTGTTATTGGCTTATTGGAAACAATTTTATGCCATTAGTGTTTTTCGAATTGGAAACACTTTTTCCAGCGACAGCCAATTTGACAGCTGACAACTGATTTGTGCTCAGTTCGGTTTGTCATTTTGCCATGAATAGACTGCCAGAATAATGCTTGCAAATTTATTTAAAAAATTGTGGTATCTTAATCATATTTAAATATTAACGGCATAAAATTATTTTTTAACAAAGCCGATAACAGTTTTCCTTCTTTTTCTTCTTCCTCAGCCTTCTCTCCTCCACTGTTAGCCTCTTCCATTTTCCTCCACTCATCTCTGTTACTCCCCCTTCGCATTCAGGTTCTTCCTGCTTGCTAGACTATGTCATCAGACCACCTTTTGGGAGGTCTTCCGTCGCTTCTATTTTCGTACAGGGCTCCCACTGTAGGATTCTGGGTGCCCATCTAGTATCCTCCTGTCGAGTCATATGTCCAGCCCACTGCCATTTTAATTTCGCAATACGGTCCATAATATCAGCAACTTTTGTTCGGCGTCTTATTTCTTCATTTCTGATTTTATCTCAAAGGCTCATGTTGAGGTGTGAGTGTGAAAGTAGACTTATTGGTCGGTATTTTTCTAAATTGTCACTATCTCCCTTTTTAAATAACAGCTTAACTTCCGCATTGTGTCAAGCGTTGGGAATTTTTTCATTTTCTATACATTTATTGTACAATAGTATTAAGGCTTCTTTAAGGATTTCTCCACTTAACCTCAGAATATCAGATATTACATTGTCTTCTACCGGTGTTTTGTTATTTTTCATTTGTTTTAATGCTTTATCTATTTCATCGCTATCTATTTCAGCGAGTTCTTCTGATCCCACATTTAACACTCTAATTTCACTGTGCTGTCCCTCGTTGATGTTGGATGTGTAGAGAAGTGATCTCTAGTTTGTCTCTTACAATTTCATTGTTTTGGTTTTTAATTTTTGTTATAGCAGAATTTCCCTTTGAGTTTATTCGTTTGAGAATTTTCATGTTTTTATTTGTTTCTATGGTTTCTACTGTCAAATTGGTATTAAATTTTCTTATATTTCTTTTTATTGTTTTATTTAACATTTTGTATCTGTATGTGTTTCTATCTAAAGTTTTCCTTTCTTCGATCAATTTGGTTGTTTCTTCAGATATCTTTTGTGTTTTATCGCGTCTGAGGGAGACTTTCTTCAGGGTGGTGTGTATGCCTGCTACGATTTTGTTATTAAATTCGTTTATATCCATTTGTTTAAGGGCATTTTTGTATTCAAATTTGTTCTGTAATGTGTTCTGTATAATGTTCTTGTTTTGCGATAGTGTTTCCATATTGAGGTGATTCAACTTTTTTCTCATGACCATTTTTCTTCTTTCCATTTTAGTGTTTATTTTGAATTTGGCTCTGACTAGTCGATGGTCCAGTGTCAATTTTGTTTAATACTGATATATCCTTTCAATATTTACTATCGTCTGATATGATATAATCAATTTCATTTTTAGTAATTCCGTTTGGGCTTCTCCACATTCATTTTTTCTGTTTTTGTTTTTTGAAGAAGGTATTTAGACGAAACAGTGTTTCTTTTTGCAAGTAGTCCAGTAACATTTCTCCTCTTTCGTTTTTATTCTTATATTATAAAAGTTTTATACCTCTAAAAAAACACTTTTGTATTTTAAAAATTTGATTGAACCAAATGAGCTCAAAGTTTAAAGGGTTTCAAAATGTGTAGTATATTTTTCTACAGCTTGGTTTAAATATCACAAATGTGGCCAGTATTGTATTAATTACCGATTATTTATAATTCTGATCAATTTGCACCACTTTATCTAATATCTGATTGAATAGATATTCATTAGCTAAAAATTTAATTAAAGAAAAAAATTTAAAATAATTTGAGTTATTGACGAACGCAAACAGCAAACTGTAAAAAAAACACTAGTGTTACGCAGAAAAATTAAAAATTAATGGTTTATAATCGTGTAAATAGATGAATGCCTGTAGTATGTATTTTAACACTTATATTTGCGCATCTTTCAAAACAATATCGATACATACATACAACAAAAATTAAGTTAATTTCTTAATTTTCTTCTTTTTATGTTATTTTCAATCTTATTAATTTTTTTTATAAATTTTATAAAGGCTGTGAATGCATGCCATCTATCTATGGATTGAATACCCTCTCATAGAGTCGAAACATTGCATATTTAAGATGGTTTGTGAGTTATTTATTTGGGCAATTTGTGGCTTTATTTGAAATAGCAATCGAATGAAATTGTCCTTTGGAGAGCTCAAGAATGGTCCCTTGTATTCTATGAAATTTTATAAATAACTGTAGAAAATTTATTATTGTGCCAATTTGATCAAAATAAAGTTTATAATTTTTTTTATAGATATCAACGTCAGTTACATTATTTATAACTATTTTTTGTCTATTAGGAGTGAATTTCGAACATCAAGTAAAATATTCATTACGTTTTGAGAAATAGTTAGAGAACTGACAATTTGTATCGACTAACTGCATAGGGTAACCAAACATTGCTGATTGTAGGCCATATAATATGTATTAGAATATTTCCGTGAAATATTATTCTCTATTTCACATGTATGATCTACATCATTTTTATAGAAAATATAATGTAATTACCAAATATTAACGATTTTAATGTTTAATTTTTATAGAGATTTTGATTACTTTATTATTACCTACTTTACTTTGTTATAATTTTTGTAATTACATATATAGAATATAATGAATCACACTCAGTCCATAAAGTGATTCCCATCTTTGAATTGAATACGAAAGTAAAATAAATGTATAAGCAACCTAAAGATATAATCTGCCATTTTTCTAAATAAAAGTTCCAAAAAACATTTATTACATTAATTCGATTTAGTCAAAAGTATTTTTTAAAATTGTAAATAGCAAAGTTAGAGAGAAAAATGTGCCTTATGACAGAATAGTTAAATATCTTATGCTCAAATGGTAGTTAAGAGTCATTAGTACTTATAATTGACATAATATTACATCATTTCAAGTGTGTAGCGTTGTATTACGTTAGATTTTATACAAATCCACAACAATCTTAAGTCATTTATATCTCAACTACTTAAGATAGCGGCGGTTAGGTTTATTAAATATCTGTGCATTTTTATTACTTATATAATTATATTAGTATTGTTACCTTTGAAATTATATTTTAATGTCTACATTTTACTGATAGCATCGAACACTGCGAAGGACAATAGTTTTGTAACACATTATTTATGAAGAAAATTAATATCCTCTGCTGTGGCCATTTCATTTTACCAAATAAATCCACTGAATGTATTGGGCATAACATACGATTCACTTAAGTTTACTTAACATATCTTAAGTATTTGTATTTTAGATTGTAAGTAAATAATGAGGAGATTCAGTAATGATAATGTGTGCCTTCCACAAATTCTATGTAATGTTCGGGTTCAGCTACAGGCAGTATGTTAATTTTTATATCTTTACATAAAATTCCCAGAACTTATCTGTCCCAACTTTTTATAGATATGTTAAGTACATTTGGGAGGGTATATGCACATGGCCTTATGCATTCATCCGTCTCTGAGGACCTAGAAGAGAGCAACGTTAGTTCCAAATTTTAATATATAATCTATAACAATTTAAATAATAATTTGATTTTCTCAATTAATTCAGAATTCGGACAATAATTGTTTGGTTAAACTGAAAGTCTAACCCGCAAATAATGTATGTACATATATACATATTTGTTATTTGGGCTAAGAACACTCATTCTTTGATTATCTTGGGCAAAAAGGCTTAAAGATATATTTATACCAGTTGTATTTTTACTATTAGTTTAGATATCAGTTTGTATAATATTGTATCCACTCCACTTCCTATTTTACTGTGTATTTTTAAGAATATTGTTGTTTTTTTGCTCAATCTACAATAGAATTAAGTTGCAGCAGACTTCACATTAAAAATGGTGACAAACTGTTTCTTCTGCCGATACCACAGGTATCCAAATTTCTGGTTTTGGACAATGAGATATGGTAATAATAAACAAAATTATACAGCAGTTTTACAATGCTGGGTTAATGCTGTAATTTGACATATCCTTTTTTCCACGAGTATTTAGTAGTTGTGATTTTTATGACATCTTCAAACTAAGTTTAGTCATTAAAAATATTTTCTAAACCTTCGAGTGACGTTTTATATTATTGTTTATCCTATAATGAGATTTGGTTGTAATAAGAATATGTACTTTGATAGTTGTGGCATTGGCATCAATCTTTGATTTATTTTTCTGTATTCTGATGTTTATAGTTACAATCTGATATTTATAATTAAAACAGAATACAGAAAATTATATTTTATTCAATTAATTTTATTATCAGTAAATTATGTAGCTCTTTGTATGTCGACATCCTACATTTTTTCAGTGTTTTTGAATCTTGTATCCTAAAATTTAACTAACAGTGTCTCCTCCCTGTCATTTTCAGCATAATAATTTTTATTAGACTTTCAATCAGGAGTCTTGTCATATGTCAAGATGAAATAAAAAAAATATGGGTTAAAAATTATAATTTTAAGTAAGGAGGAAAAGTATTAACGTCGACCAGTATCAATTATAAAAATGCAGGTTGTTTCTTCTTTGTATTGAAATTGTTGCCAGTATTAATCAAATCATTAAAAATTCAAAAAAATAAATGTACATACATTTATATAAGATGTCAAAGCATTATTAATTCTGACAATCGCCAGCAGTTCCACTAAGCTAATATCTTAATTTAAAATATGAAACTGCTCTCTAACATAAAAGAAATACAAGTGCAAATTTAAGGAAGTTATCGTATGTTACTGCCACTTTTTTTAGGCAAATTATTCAAAATTCATATACAATTGTAGCTAGTAGCAAAAACCTTGGGGGTGTCTTCTTCATTCAGTTTTAAATAGAAAATATTCTTTATACCACGAGTGAAGTGTCGACAGTTTGGGAGATAAGCGACATCAAAGTTTGCATTTTTTTTTTCAATATTTCTGACTTATATTTTGTAAAACGCTAAAGTATTATGAAAGTAAATTATATTGATTGAATATTAAAAATTCATTCCATTTGATCTAAGTCAAATAAAAAGATTTGAATTTATTTTTGTAAGGTTCTTGTCATTTAATTTGACTTTTATTAAAGCGAATGAATTTTTAATATTCCATATAAGTTTCTGTAGTGATAGACAATGTTTTATAAAAAATAAGTAAGAAATATCGAAAAACAATGCAAACTTTGATGTTGTTTATCTCCGTAACTCTGACATCTCACACGTAGTGTAAAGAATATTTTCTATTCAAAATTGAATGAAGAAGACCCCCAAAGTTTTTGCTACTAGCTACGCGACACCTATGCTGTCTAAATTATCCAGGCAAACACAAGCAATTTTAGAAGTGTGTATTATTTTGAATTTTGGGATGATTAACTCATAACTTATTTATTTTTAAATTGCCTCAAAAACTTTCGAGACTAAAATTAATATTTAATTACTCAAATTACCTCGGTAGTTCGGTGCGAACTCTCGCCGCACTCCAGCGGTTGTGCTCGGCCGCGTGATCTCCGTCTCCAATGATTGTTAAACATTTTATGTTTACTAAACCAGCACTGCCATGTCAATTATTCTCATACATAACAACGCACCATTCGTCAAATTTTTATAAGTATCATTATTTTTTTAGGACTTTTAATGAATTTATTTTTTGAAAATATTATTGAAATAAATGTATGTACTTTATACTATGTATTTTGATCAAATCAAATAATTTGTATTATGTTTATTTTATCTCAATAAAATTATATCGAATTATTTGTTTTTTATTTATGTCCGTCTCTGGGTCTATCAGTATACATGATGAGTTTAACCCTCACTAGTACTGTGTTAAGTTATGCAATTATGACTATATAGCTATAATCTGTCAAAAATGACGGACATTTTATTTTTGAACTTCAACGAATTAATTATCCTAGCTGTAACCCGTTAAAAATGGCGTACGTTTACTTGTCGGTTCCTAAAGAATATGCATTTATTTATTAATAAGTTTTTAAAAGAGAAGTCACAAACATTACAGGCAGTTACGGACAGACAGACGATGAAATTATTATTATTGGGTTAATAATATACGAATTTTAGCATGGATATTTTGTATTCGGACCAAATGTTGGACCGTTGGCCTTTTGTCATTTTCAAAAAAATTAAAGTTACAGACATTACAGGAACTTATAGGACAGACAAACAAAATTATTATTATTGGGATTGGTGACTGATTATTCATAATCCTGTAAAAAATCACTGATAGACTGGATCAAAATCGCCATTTCATTAACACTAGGTTTACGGGCATTTTTTATATACCTATCTCTACGGCACCCGTCAAATTGACGGATGCACATAAGTACTTGGTTTTTTCATATTAAATGATTTTTTTAACTGTTTTATTTAACTTAAGTCCTCAATTGTTCAATTGAAATGGTTTAATTCTTTTTTAGAATACGACGTGCTTCTATTTCTGTGCAGTCTTTGATATGTTCTAACATGCGCGTATCAATTATTAGTTCGAAGGCAGTTCGCACATGACCCGACATCATATTTCTTTTGGAATATCCAGTAGGTCCTGCGACACCTTTGAATATTGTGTGAATGGGTAGTCTACCGCTGGACTCACTTGCTTCAAAGCCCATCCATCGTGTTCCATCGACAGCAAGTAGTTCTGTTGTATTGCTTTTGGAGGTGGATGACTTTTTCTCAGAGTCAGTGCTTGCGGAAATGTGCATTATTTTTTTACCAAGACCTGGAATGTTTTCTTCTTCTGATGACTTTTCTGTCATTTCACTGTAGAAGGATTCGGAAGTCTCGGATTCATGTTTTTCACTTTTAAAAGCTCTTTCTTCAGAGCTAGTACCGGAATGTACTTCATCGATTTTAGAAATTTCTATCAATAATTCCAAACACTTTCTTGATTTACTCATGGTTGCTAAAAATGGGTGAAGATAAAATAAATATTATTGCAAAAGTAATTAGTAATTATTAGAAAACTACAATTAGTAATTATTAGAAAATTACAAATTAAAAATTCTTACAATAAGTAGACTTTTCTTTGCAAATATTTATATGCATTGCTAAAATTTTAAAACTTAATATACGTCTTCACACACAGACTACAATTCTAAAACTGAAGATTGTCATATGGTCAACTTTGAAAGAAATCAACCCTTGAAGAGACCATTTTTTATTGCTCCATAAATCATAATGCTCCAAATGCATTACACAACGTATAGGTTCTTGTAATTTGTGTTTGAAACAAAAACATCAATGACTTTCTTTCTTCATTGCTTCACACAAATTGTAGAAATATGATTATGTTGTTTCAAAAATAATAATTTCACAAATGGGACGAATTCAAAAGGGATATTCTTTAAACTACCAAATCCGTCAATTTGACGGGTGTCCGTAGAGATAGGTATAAAGCATATAAGGGTATAAAGATTTTCTAAAATAAGAGGTTTCCGAATAAAAAAAAACTGTAAATATATTTGTACTGATCCATTATAAAAAGTCATTTAAAAAAATCAGAAAAAAATTCTGCCTTTTTATTTTTTTTATTTTTAGCGACATTTAAAATAAATTAAATTTTAATAAATATTATTATTAAGTTCTACGGGTTAAGTATTTTTATGTGTTACAGCTGTTTCGGCTTGTAAGGCCATTATCAAACATTAACAAAATAAATAAATAAAAAAATAATAAAAATTCTGCCTGTTTAGTAAAATTTACAAAGCAAATCGCTAATCCGTCAATTTGACGGGTGCCGTAAACCTAGTGTTAACGAAGGGTTACGTGTATTCAGAATTTTCAAAAAATCGATTTTTAAGTATACTGTTTCAAAAGTATTCTATGAAAATTACAAGTTGATCCCATAGATATCTTACGGGGCCCTCCTACACAGGTAGAGGACAGCAATTGCTACGGACCTGTTAATACCAAAATAATTCCAAGAATAATTATATGCATTGTACTCTATTCTATTTAGCTTTTATTTTAAAGGCGTAAACTGCACAAAATTCATTTTATAGTTCTACATTCAGACTTAAGACCCAACAGAGTAATTGAAATTTAGGTTTGGTGTCAGAATTTCAGTGGCAGTGAAACTGAGCAGTTGATAGTTGTATTTTCATGTAAGATAATTTAAAAATATACATATAAAAGGACGAATTCTACATTCTGTGAACGAAATAGTCAAGAGAACTTCGTTGATCTGATAATGTTTGTTAAAAGTCGATTTCAAGCGTATGAAGCTTGCAGACCTATGTGCTAATGAATACAATCGAGAAGGCAGAATGACGCATAGACAACAACAAATATTTTTGGAAGCTTGACATTATTAGAAGGTTTATTATATGACCCAGAAATAGAGGACTCCATGTAAGTATTTTAATAAATTGTATTAATTATTTAAAATAAAGAAATCTCAGTATGCCTGAAAAGAAAAATATTTGATACACGTATCCTACCGATGTTGACATATGGTCTAGAAACAGTAACGCTAACAGCAAAAAGCATACACAAATTAAAGTGTACACAGCGGGTCATGCAAAGGCAGATGCTCGGCGTGAGCCTTCGAGATAAAATCAGAAATGAAGAAATAAGATGCCGAACAAAAGTTGTTGATATTATGGACCCTATTGCAAAATTAAAATTGCAGTAGACTGGACATATGGCTCGACAGGAGGAAACTAGATGGGCACCCAGAATCCTGCAGTGGAGGCCTTGGACGAAAAGTAGAAGCGTCGGAAGACCTCCCAAAAGATGGTCTGATGACATAGTCCAGCACACAGGAATAACCTGGATGCGAAGGGGGAGAAACAGAGATTATTGGAGGAAAATGGCAAGAGGCCTATATCCAGCAATGGAGGGAGGAAGAAGATTAATTATTTAAATGTAAAACTACAAAGCGTTCTTCTCAAAACTACACTTTCAAAAACAGTGATCACTATTTTAAAAACTGCTAAACAGATTTACATGAAATTTATACAGCATTATTAGGCATTAAAAACTGATGATTGATCGAAGGACTTTTGTTTTTGGCTGAAATTTTTTTTTATAAACAATTAATGAGCACTTTTTTTCCTCAAAATACGTAAATAAACCTTCAGAGGCCACCATCTTTCTAAATTTGAAAAAAAAGCTTCGATTAAGCATTATATAAACTTATAATCTAATTAAGATTAAACCACTAAGGGCCGGTTATTTCAAGTTGGATTAAAGTAAGCGTTGTTTTAAAGCATAGATTTTTACGTTCTCCACCAATCAGACGATCCGTTTTCGTAAAAATCTATGCTTTAATCGACCGCTTACTTTGAGCGAACTTGAAACAACCGGGCCTAAGAAGTACCAATGGTCGCCACAAGGCACTATTTATAAGAGAGGGGTCAACAATCGAGCTGATTGATACCTTGGTCCAGAATTAATATTTTTATTTGAAATATTCGTGAAAATTACTTAATATATATTGTATTATGTGTTAAATCAAAAACATTATACAACAGTTCAAAAAAATTCTTAAATGCGCTTCTTACTTGTACCTCGAGTATTTGTGCGAATTTCATGATTAAATATATAATATTGGATATCCAAATTACTTTTTAAAGGATCTCTGTATTAATTATTGAAACAAATAAATAAGTTGGTAAAAATATATTGAAGAAAAGTTTTGGGATTTTATAAAAAAATATGTAAAAATGTATTTAATAAAACAGTGGGTTTTTTATAATAATGAAATAATAGATATTGTTTGTTTTTAAGTTTTCAGTAAAATAAATCTAATTGATGCGTAACATTCAAACACATACATATTTCAATAAAATTAAGTAGTAAAAACTCGAGTTATACATAGTCACTGCACCTGCAAAACGGCTGTATGCAAGTTTTTTTATGAATATATTATTTGGGCCTTTTACAGATAAATTATATTTCATGCGAATGCAATGAGGAGGCCAGAAAAAAGCAACTTTCGACTAAAAAAATGTGTTGCTTAGAATGGGCCAAAAAATAAAATTGGGGTGAAATCAAATAGCGATGTGTTATTTTCAATGATGAGAGCAAATTCAATATTTTTGGTTCACATGGAATCCAGTACTTTGTTTGTGAGATGAATGTTTAAGCAAGGAGTGTCTACAGAAGTGAAACATTCTCCTGAAAAGAATCTGGGGATGTTTTTCTTTTTACGGAGTGGGAAAATTGGCTTTTATTAAAGAAACCGTGAATTAAAAATTAATTATATTAAATTAAGTTTTGTGTGTCAATAAAACATCCAGAAGACTTTATTTCCATCGATTGAAATGCATTGTTCCCATCTATAAGTATTATTTTTTTCTAGCAATGTACTTATTAATTATTAACATAAATACAATTTAAAAGAAAGAGTAACTTATTAAATAATTATTTTTAGATAAAAGGATTTATAAAATTAATGGGATGATGATAGCATTGGATTAACCTGGAAACAGTCTACACCTGAATTGTATAGAGAACCTATGATATAAAATGGCCATTGACATAAATACATTGAAGCCTGTGTCAAATCAAAACCTCAAGAAAATGATTGAAAATGTGTGGTATGAGGAAATTTCAGATTATCTCCAAAATTTGGTAAATTCCATGCAAAGACATATTGAAGCCGTGATTTAAATAAAGGAGGATCAACAGGATACTAATTATTATTGTTTTCCTTAGCTAATAGTAAAAATTAATAAAAATGTAACACATAATTTTTTTAATTAAAAAATAGTGAAAAAATATTTTTGTATTATTTTTTCCAAAAAAGTATAAGAAATACTAAAAACACCCTCTAAAGTATTTTCAGTTCAGTTAAAAGATAAAATTGTTATTTTTCCAGTTTAAACATTGTTACTTTATAATTTTATTTTATAATTTATTTTTTCACATAAACCGTGAAAAAATCTGACAAGAAAACTATTATTTTCAGGGTAGACACCTTTCTATGCTCGCCACTGTAGTTATTTATAGGGTCTTTTGGTATTTAAAGGGCTTACGACCTGTTGCAGCTTAACATAAGTGATCACTTTACACAGTGTAACGTTTATGATTCCACCCATGATCAACTACCACACCTATTGAACATTGGAATGTTGTATATATCATATTTATGTGCCAAGTTTTGCTTTAAACTAAGCTATCACCATCCCTAATTGATATTTGTCAAGCCCATAAAGTATATTTATATAGATGTCGGCGTTGATAATGAAATTTCTATATTTTTGCTTAGAGTATGGAGCAATATTCTTTTTATATGTATGACATTCTTCCAAATTATTGACATATATACTAAAATACGCCTGAAAATTATTTAATTTTTTTACTCCTTTTTTGAACAGTTTTATTATATTCATATAATAGCTTTATCTCTGAGACATCTATAATATATACATGATAATGACAATCCCTCCGGAAATAAAATTTAATTGTGTGTGTGAAAATTTGAACATACATACTCAAAAATATTGTGTATATTTGTTTTAAATCATTTTACAATATTAGTTTAAAGACAGCAAAAATTAATGCTATTAAAAAGGTTTCAGTTATGTAAAATATGTAACTGAACTTCCAACAGCTTTTACAGATGCAGTGGTGATAATGATGCAAAATATTTGAGTACAACAGTAAATAGTCTTGTGTAAATCTTTCTAATCATGGTTGGTTAGATTCCAATAATAAAATATTGAAGAAAATCACAATGCAAAGGAGGAGGAAAATTAATAATAATATGTCATCGACCAAAATAAAAAATATTGCATATTCTGCTTTCTATTTGCTAACCTGACCATTTATTTTTAAATTTAATTTTTTTTTTTTCATAAAAATTCAACCGTCTGATCAGACAGTTTTCTCACATTGTGTGTGTGTGGCTCTTGAATAATAATGGATAATGTCACAATAAATAATGTGAGTTCAATCTTAATTAATGCAAGCAAAATAATATTTTATGAAAACATAGAAGCATAACATCATTTTGTACAACTTAAATAAAGTTTTTAAAAGGCAGTTAAATATCTCAGAATTTACATTTAATTAAGTCTTATTATATCTTAACAATAACGCTATCTTGCAGAATTTTAGAATCCTAATTTGTTATGTTATAAATATAATAGCATAAACTCATATAATAAACTTTATTAATTAATATAATAATTGCAGGAATATAAAGTAATATTTTGTATTCTAGTCTGCATTCTTTTGATGTATTTTTGCAGATAAATTGATTGCCTGTGAAATATATTATAATTTCTAACATTACCAACTGAGGATATTTACAAATGTACATCCTTGAAGCTCAATAATTACGTTCAGTTTTTGAGTGTTATTAAAAGGCCCTCGTCGGGTAAGGTCTGGGATCAAACCATGAAGCAGTCAAAGGCGAGTCATCGCAGTCTTGTGATAGCATAAATACTTGACACTCCCACCAACTGTCACCTAGAGTGCTTACAGCAGCTTGCTACACTATACATACTAGTAAGTGACATCTATATGCTCAGCTGGACATAAAACATCAATTACAGGATAATAAATGTATAATTTACTCAGGGACACCAGGGTTTTATCAGTACTAAGATTCTTCAAATTTCTTCCTAAAGTCCTCTTCGATTACGACTTTTACTAGAATAAAACGTTATATTGAGGAACCAGCAAAGTAATTATTACATAGTGTGAATGAAGTAGAAAAGCTCAAATGCACGCAACGATCCATGGAGAGATCCATGCTTGGAGTAAGCCTAAGACGTAGAATTAGAAATTACAAAATTAGGCGCAGAACCAGAGTAATGGATATCACGGATCGTGTAGCGAAGCCAAAATGGTAATGGGCAGGACAGTTGCAAGGCAGGATGCTACAAGATGGCCTCCCAGATTTCTGAAATGGAGACCTTGGGAGAATAAAAGAGTAAGCCTAAGACGTAGAATTAGAAATGACGAAATTAGGCGCAGAACCAGAGTAATGGATATCACGGATCGTGTAGCGAAGCCAAAATGGTAATGGGTAGGACAGTTGCAAGGCAGGATGCTACAAGATGGCCTCCCAGATTTCTGAAATGGAGACCTTGGGAGAGTAAAAGAGGCATCAGAAGACCTCAAAAGAGATGGGTCGACGATATAGCCGCTGTGGGGTGAAAGAAATGGCTACAATTAGCAAACAGCAAGGAAGGATGGAAGGGTATGGAAGAGGCCTATATCCAGCAGTGGGAGACGAAGGCTGATGAAGAAGAAGAAGATGAATGAAGTAAGGATATCAGTTGATAGAGCCAACTACCGTAATAAAAGATCTTGGGTCCTCAGTGGGTACAATGTTTTATTTCAGAAAAAATGCATGTTTACTTTGCCGATTTTCAGTGTCGTATTTTCTGTTTTGAATACCAATGAAAAAACATTTTTATAAAATCTTGACGCATTTAAAATAGTTAATTTAACAGTAATCAGGAATAACCAACTAAAACATTTTTATTTATTTGTTACATGTAACCCTTATGTTTCAACACAACTTTCCCATATCTATTTTTCATAAACTGATCATGTTTTCACTAATTAAAGTATGCAGGTGTGTGTGTTATGACTGAAGGAATTTAACTTCTACTTTATTTTCACCAGAATGAATTGGTGTACTGTATGAATTTCACTTTTGGGCCTGAAGCCTAAATTTCTGCCTAATTTAATATTTGCAATAATTTATGGTTAGTAACATTTTTTAATGGAACCTCATTTATAATAAAATTCTCATCAACTAAGCAGAAATTTAGAAACCAGACCTTACTGTAAACAATATAAATTAATGGGCTTAGTTGAGCCAAGTGATAGAAAAGGTATCCATTTGTTGAACTTATAGTGTACGTACTGGTTTACAACATATATAAATTTATTTATTTTATCAAAATGAATGAATGTTTTAAAAAAGTGAAATTGCTGGCACCAAAAAAACTGTGAGCCTGTATTCAACTAAAAAACAGTTCATCATACAGATTACCGGATCTCATGGACTCCATTTGACATCAGAAGGATCTAAGCAAGCAAAGTTTCATGATATATTATTATCCACAAATTCTATTACAATTAAAGTAAATGCGTGCAGATAAAGGTTGTATTTGTGGAAAACATTATAAACCATGAAATTTAAAATAATCACAACATTAAATATCTAAAGTGAAGAAAGTAAAACGTAGTATGTAGAACAACTATATTATTCTTAATAAATGTTAATCAGGCATCAGGTATGTGATTTGGTTGTGTTTTTTGGGCAGTGGACCCACTAGGCTGCTCCCAACCTCTCGTGTTGATGATGTTTCCTTGTCCCTGAAACAGGAAAAAATATAATGGATTTTATATTACACAAAATAAAAATTCGTATGTATAGTTGCACTTAAAATGAATATCATTCAAAAATGTATTGTCTACTTCACGAGAGAACACACCAACATTATACTCATGATCCACCTTTTACATTTTATTTTTTGATTCTATTCGTGCAGCGATACATATCGCTTGTAAAATCTGTGGACATTGTAGATAGTCCTTGTCCTATTTAATACTCATTTGTAAAGATTTTCTTATTTGTATTGTCAGTTCCCCGTAAATAAATAACTAAACTGAGAAAAAATATCACATGACTTTATAAAATCTCACTTATCTACGATCAAATATGATTAAGATAACAGAATTCTAATTTTAATTGAATTTATATAACAACATGTAAAAATTTTGGCATATCATGTATCGAGAAAGGTAACATTTCAAGTTATATCACTGATTAGCTTGTGCATTATTACAAAAGCAAAATATCTCCCCTTTCCTTATTATAACAAGATTGTTATAATGAAGAAAGGATCCCGGAGATGGTTTGGTCATGTGGAAAGGATGGTAAAGAAAATTTATGAGGCGAGTTTTGAAGGTAGCAAAAACAGAGGGCATCCGTGAAAGACCTGGCATGATCAGATACAAAAAATATTGGAGGATGGCCCTGATAAAGGCTTCAACAACCATAGAGCTTGCATGAGAAGATGTATGAATGTGGCCGAACGTCTCACTCATACATTCTACATGAACAAACCATCTTGGATTTTTTTATTACATCTAACACGCTACAGCCAGCATTACATTTAATTTGTTCATTCCTCATTCTATCTATCAAAGATTTAGCAATTGTATTTCCAGCGCATTCAGTCTATTTTCATTCCTTTTTTGCCCACTTTAGACTTCACTTCCATGCATTAGAGTTGGCACCAGAACTCCGGACAAACTACACACAGAATATTAAATTGATTGTTTAAAACAGCACTATAGGCGAGACTACCGTTGCAAAATATTTTTAGTTATCCAAAAGTTTTGAACATTGTGAAAAATAAAAAAAAACACAAAAAGGGGACACCCTCATACAAAATTAAAAATTATTCATGACACCAAAAGGCTGTTTCAAAATGGCAAAGGGACGTAATACTTTTCTGTTTTTTTTCTCTGGAAATTAAATCTTCTCAATTTGGAGCAGAAGATACATAATTTGGCAGTCGATCAGCACGCAGCTCAGGCTACATCAAACTACACTGTATTGACATTAATATTAATTTAATAATATCCCATAGTTTTTCACGCGGCTAGAATTGTTATTAATTATACAGGGTGCCTCGTAGCTAGTAGCAAAAGCTTCAGGGCTTCATTCAATTTTAAATCGAAAATGTTCTTTACAATTTGGGTGAAATGGCAACAGTTAAGAAGATATGCAATTTCAAGTTTGCATTTTAATACTTCTAGTTTATGTTTTTTAAAAAATTAGATCATCACGAAAGTAATTTGTGTTGAATATGACGCTTTGATACAAGTCAAATGTATCAAGCTTGTTGCAAAAAAATCTGATTCAAATTTCTACATGATTTTAATCATTTTATTTGCCTTGTATCGAAGAGAATGAATTTTTATTATTTAATATAAGTTAATTTCATGATCTCCAACGTTTTACAGAAAATAAGTCAGAAATATTGGAAAAAAATATACAAACTTTGACGTCGCTTGTCTCACTGTTAACATTGCACTCCAAGTGTAAAAAATATTTTCTATTCAAAATTGAATGAAGAAGACTCCTCTGAAGTTTTCTCTCCTAGCTAAGAGTCATTCTGTATATTCTATATTTTAGATGACTTATAAATTAATATAAACTTTTTCTAATATAATTATTTTATTTGATATTTTTTCAATTTAACACAATTTTAAACCGCATCTTACACGTCTCGGACACACATCATACTGTCCCCTGCAAAGAATATGTATTTGTCTTTCACCCCACCCCACCTCATATTTAGATGATTTTTTTTTTACGATCTTCAAACATTGTCAGCATTTTATTTCAGTTGAGATGCCTTGGTATTGCGAAAATATTTTTTCTTGTGTATCTACTAAGATACCAAACACCAATAACAGTTTTACATATTACACCACCACCCACAATTGTCCTATAGAATATTACATACTTTTATAATGCACTTTTTTTAATGCAGTTTCACATCATATTTTACCTGGGTACTTTCTGAAAAAAAATTGTATGTTAAAATATCTGCTGTAAATTTTAACCACTGTTGCGTGCCAACACTGTATATTTTTTCCTACCCACCTCCCATATTACACTCAACCACACTGTTATGACCTGCCACCGCGACGGTGCATATTTCGGGATAATCCAAGATGACGGTCCCGGTGTTCATAAAATAAAAGTAATTATTTCACTATATAATTGAGTGTCCTGATTACGATATAAAAAATAATTCACACTTAAAT
Organism: Agrypnia vestita; assembly: GCA_016648135.1. Classification (NCBI taxonomy): domain Eukaryota; kingdom Metazoa; phylum Arthropoda; class Insecta; order Trichoptera; family Phryganeidae; genus Agrypnia; species Agrypnia vestita. Next base: position 35,830 of record JADDOH010000333.1, on the reverse strand, counting down.
AATAAATTTTAAATAAAATATTACATTTTAAAATTTCGACTAAACTTCATTTTATGGCCTCACTCGATTTTCTTAAAAATAAGTATCCTGGCGTAGTTGAGTGCCCTAATGTCAAATCTGAAATAAAAATTTGGCGGTCGTAAGTATTTAAAAAGTTTTTACACTTTAAAGTTTGGAGATTTTTCATACGTTTTGATATTTCAATAATTTTATCTATAATATATACGACGCGAACCATAGATAATTTTTCACCAAGATTTTTTCATTGAATTAGACAAATTGAAAAATTTTGCCTTTTCTCAGTATACGGGGGCACATTGGTACGAAAATATACATTCATATTGATCAAAATATTTTATTTTTCTTTGAATTAGACGAATTGAAATATTTTGCCTTTTTCCAGTACACGGGGGCACATTGGTACGAGGGGGCACAAACCCCCGGAACGCCCCCATGACTGCTTTGCCACCAAACCATAATACTTACTTACTTACTTACCATCACGCCGTTTCCCCGAGGGGGTAGGCAGAGAGGATAGAGCGCCATGCTCTTCTGTCCTGACATGCAACTTTCGCTTCGTCTACATTCATACATCTTCGCATGCAAGCTCGACGGTTGTTCAGACTTCTAACAGGACCATCTTCCAGTATCTGGTTAATCTGGTCATGCCACGTCTTCTGTGGTCGCCCTCTCTTTCTGGCGCCGTCAACACTTGCATCATATATCTTTCTTACCATTCTTTCCTCATTCATTCGCTCAACATGCCCAAACCACCTGAGCGACCCTATTTTTATTCTCTGTATTATGCTACGATCAGCAATACATTCATTCCTAATATCTTCATTCTTTACTCTATCATACATGGATTTACCACACATACGTCTAAGGGACCTCATCTCCACTGCATTCAATCTACTTACCTATAATACAAGGAGTTAAAACCCTGACAGGCCGTAGCAGGCGAGTACCCGGGAGCACAAACCCGCGGAACGCCCCCACGACTGCTTTGCAACCAAACCATAACACAACGAGTTTAAACCTTGACGGGCCGTAGCAGGTGAGTACCCTGGGGCACAAACCCGCGGAACGCTCCCACGACTGCTTTGCCACCAAACCATAACACAACGAGTTAAAACCCTGACGCGTCGTAGCAGGTGAATATACGGGGGCACATTGGTACGAAAATATACATTCATATTGAAAATATGTTTCATAGTTATAAGGAAATAGGCACAAAATGATCAATTTGTAAATATATGTTTTATAAAAAATGATAATGTTTATAAAACATACTTTTTGTCAAATCTACGTATTTATTATTGCATCGTGATTTTTTCTTAATTATGGTTCATACCTTGCTAGAATTATTAATAATTTTAACAAAATTTTAAAAAAATATCTTGGTGAAAAATTGTCTATGGTTCGCATCATATTTATTATAGATAAAATTATTGAAATGTCAAAATGTATGGAAAATCTCCAAACTTTAAAGTCTAATAGCTATTTAAATACTTACGACTGCCAAATTTTGATTTCAGATTTGACATCAGGGTACTCAACTACGCCAGGATACTTATTTTTAAGAAAATCGAGCGAGGCCATAAAATAAAGTTATACCAAAATTTCTATAATTATATCATAGATTTTGAATGTCAATTATTACTTTCAGAACCATAGAAAATGGTATATAGAAGAAAAAATGCAAACCATAAACAATAATAAATATTATGCAAAATAAATTTTGTTTTTCATGGCATCATCAAATATTTACGCAAACAGTAAAATATAGAAAAATTAATAAAAATCTATAAATTATTTGAATTCATTAAAAAAATATTTTAAAAATCAATTATTAATAATAAAAAAAATCATCAAAATAATTACATTATGTTAATAAAAACAAGCAAGGTAATTTTGTGTAACAAAAATAACTGTAATCTAAATTAAAAAAACCAAACCTAATAACCTAACCTAACTAAACCTAATAACCTAACCTATATATTAATTTATCTTTATCCTTACATAATTCATTCAAACCAATCAAACTAAATCCAATTTTAAATGTAACGCAAGTAACAATAAAATTTTCAGATTTGTCAAGACAAAAATGTAACAAATTTTACATTAGAATGACTCAGCTAAATTAAATATATATTTTTTAAAAACAAAAGCATTCAAACCATCAAAAATCAAGTCTATTAATAAATTACAAAAAGTACCTATGTTCAATATTCATAATATTTCTTTCGTCTATAAATATTAATTTGTCATTTAAACTTATACATTGTCTATGATTAACACATTTTTATTACAGATGTTGCCTATGAAATGTCAAAATATGCGGTACATTTTTCGAAACTTTAAAATGTAATATCTTATTTAATACTTATTATTTAAACATAAATTATCTTTCATTTTATTAATAACACATTCAATAATATAGTGTAATACTCATTTTTATTATATATGCATTGGGACCGTGAACTTGGATTTAGCCCTTTACCTTAAAATAAAGTGAAAATTATGTCAGTGTTCGCATATGTTCACTTATGGTAGAGAAAGTACAAAAAAGATTCTAAGAGAAAATATGAAAACAATAATAAAATACATGAGTGAATACGGGCATTATTCTTGGCTTTACTCAACCGAGTTCCTCCAGGGTATGCTTGGTTACAATAGTTTAGAGACTAGAAGGAATGTGTATCTGATTACGCATTTTTATCGATTGTTGCGCGGTATGATCGATAATCCTGAAATTATGCGGAGCATTGATTTGTATGTTCCTGATTATTACCTAAAACAGCGTCAGGATAGATTGTTTCACATTTCAATATACAAGACCAACCTGCCAATGGTTATGCCTGTTGGAAGAGCTACTGCTATGCTGAACAATATTACTCTGGACATTGATCTGTTCCATGTTTCTGAGACGGTTTTCCGAAGCGGGATTCTCCTACACCTTTGATATGAATGAATTTATATACGTTTGATATTTTGCTGTTTGTATATTTTCTCACTTGTTAATAATATTTACAAATTAACATATGTTTGTAATGTAAATGTTATATTAAAAATAAATAAATTGAAATTGAAAAAAAAATATTGCCAAAACATAATGTTTGAGCGTGGCGAACTAGACAAAAATTACCAGCCGATACCGGCCCTTCTATACCAAAATCGAAAACAATAAAGGTACGTGATATCTCAATTACCATTATAAACTCCATTTAAAATGATTCTGTGATCAATCACCGGGACAATATTACTTACTGCCTACGAATTGATGCAACGTATTATGATTTCTTACCAAGGGGTTGGGGGACAGCGCAGCACCTTCAGAATGTATTCGCTTGTGTCCAGGACTGTGGCTGTAAGCCTTGGGGTCCTTATTTCTTTCCGAAATATTCTCTAGAAGTGGAGGACTGCTATTAATGGGCGAAATTCCCGTTGTATCATTCTGTTTCAAGTTATTCTTAATAATATCCGTAACAAAATCAAAAGGTTCAGACTGTTTAACAGCGGGGAGAGATAACGCTTGGACCAGGGGTTGGATCACAGCTCGCTCTTCTTGTCTAGAGGTGGTTCGGCGGACCATGGAATGGCGAGCTCGGTGGTGATTAGCTAACATTGCGACCATGCAGTTGATGTCAGAAGCCACCTCTCTCGAAGTCGTCTCCCAATGTGCCGCGTCAGCTGCGGCCTTTTCTAATGTCAGTCTCACAGCTTCAGTCACTCCTCTCGAGCCATCTTTCGTGGCCTCCAGGACAGCTTTATTGAAAGGATCATTTTTATCACCTGTCGATGTCCGTTTGTACCCTGATACATTCTCACCCAGATTACTCGTGACATCAGCCAATGTTTCCATCTCGCCACCATTGTTTATTTTATAAAATCTATATGTGTAAGTATGTGTTGAATTAGTCGATGTCTGCCTACTTGTTATGTTGCAGCACAAGAAGTATCGGAAGCCAGTTTTCGTAAAGTATTTTTGTAGCGCTTTTGAGATCACTTTATCGCGCATGGTCGGCTTAAGAGAATTGTTCTGCCTATAATGATACCAGCCCACCACTTGGTCGGAAACTCCGTCCAGCATGTCTGCCAAGACATCTTCCTTGATTCGGCCGGAAGGGTTGTAGAACATACCCGTCTCCGGAGCCGGTAACATGGATGACACATTTATCATAACTTCGACACGCGTATTATCTGTTCTGGAGTCCGATATGTGATTTGTTTCTAATTTTGTCACGTTTCCGAATAAAAACCCCTCCTAAAATAATGCTAATTATTAGTATACTGAGATTATCTCAAGTTCGATGAATTATGCTTTATTCTTATCAACATTGATCATTGAAATATTTTTATTGAATAATATCTACCTGTCTGTTGGGAGAATTCACGCATTCTTTTAATAAATAAGATAAGGCTGTCCCACTGACAGAAGTTCGCTCGGAAAACGCCATGATAAATGACAATAATCGACCACAGATAAATAATAATATCGACAACATGCTATTTCTATGCCATCAAATGTCATTCGAATTTCGAATATAATGTGACCATAATAAAAAAATTGCGTTGATTGTGATTGTGTTTGATGTACCGGAATATGACGCGAACCAGGTTATTAATTTTGTCCTAGGGCAATACCGAAATCAAAGCGCCCATGTTTCGAAGATCACGCGCCATGTGGTCACAGCCGGTCATGTTCGATCTTTTGTTCGAGGACGAAATATGTGACCTATTGTTCAAAAAAATAACATTGCGACGGACGATCGTCTTAGCCCGCCATAAAACATATGAAACAATGAATTAGAAAGTTAGGGTTGCCGAGGGCGTTGGGCATCGCCGAAGACATTAATAGTGCACGGCCTTTTGTTAGGATGGGCAATACGTTCGCAACCTTTTGTTCTTAAGTAACATCTTGGAAGGGTAAAAACGGTAAACCTTTTCTTGCAGCGGGACGTATATCTCTAACCCCGATTAAACAATAGAAAGAACATCTTGGCCAAATGCGAACACATGGGACAACGGTTTAGAAAGCTGCGTTTGTTAGAGAAGTCGCCATTGTTTTGGGAAAGACATTTTTTAGAAAAACAAGATAATAATTCCGAAAGTCGTCGCAGTAAACTTACTATTGTCCTCGACAGACAATAGAGATGTTTTAGAAAGCGCTGACATACCGATCCGCCACATGGCGACGCTATCCGCGAGATGTAGGATCGTATAAATCATATTATTAATATAAGGGCGCGAAGATCCCACAACGCACGACCAGGCGGTCATTATCAATAAAGATAACAGGGGTCAATCAATTAAGAAGGTAGAGGCCGAATTAGAAATTGAGGCAAAGTGGTGAATCATAATATCAATGTAATATGTACCTAATTAATGAGCAACTGATATGTTTAATTTAAGTAAGGTAATGATTGTTTAGATAACCCAGGCCACCTCTGCAGGTGGATGTTACTCGTTTTATATGTAGTTAAGGACCGAAATGAACGGGACATTGCAATTTGAAATGATAACGAGATCATCCCGAATTAATCTAACTTGTGGCAAATAATAAAAAATGTATTGATCGGAATAAAAGGAAAAAAAAAACTCGATTGTATTATTGCCGACGATGTTTGATATTGATGTAATATGTAATATATAACGTAATAGAATATTATCTCGTGAAAAGATGTAACACGGTTGAAGAGATATAAGATTCCGACTTTTTAGTTTTTGAAATCTGTCTGCAGAATGAATTTTAGCACACGGGGTTGAAACAAAATAGTTTAATTAATTGCAAATAAGTAAATGCCGTGTTGGAATAAACATTAATATTACTTTAGATCGAGGCTTTCATGTCTTATGTTTTCATGTATTACACCTAGTTGAATAATGTTAATTTGTGAGTTTTAATTATTTTTAAGAATAATGTTAATTCGTCATTAGTTATTCAAGCTCCCAATATTGTGTTTTTTTTTATACAAATTTGTAGGTTGTAGGTATATAACCTATCTGTAAACATGCAATTATTGTTTTGATTACTCGTTTAAGCAATATAATTTGTCGGTCTATTTTAAAATAGTTGTTTTAATCTAGTAATAATAAAGCTTTCGAGCTTTATTATTATTTATTTGTAATTAATTTCACTTTTTACGATACACCATTCACTTTGGTATTTGTCCGCTTTAAAAAAAAAGAAAAACATAACGAAAATTATGAAGTTAGTTAATTGTAGTAGGGACTTCCGCTACTGGTAATGTTTCAGAATAATTCTTGTTTGGAAAATTTTCAATTGTCTGCCTGGTGGAATGTGGCTTATATAATTTTTTTAGTGTTCTCTATTTTTATTCTTTCCTTATATCCTTATACCAGGGGTGGAAGAAAGCTGATTTGATAAGATAATGATTAGTATAATGAAAGTCCTAAAAAAAAAAATGTTTTGCATTCAATCCAGCTTACATATTGAAGTAAGAATTTTCATTATTTAGGTGTAAATAATGTTACATTAATTAATTTACGCCAAGTTTTCTTAATTTTTCTTCTAGTAATAAGGTTTAACATAATTTCTTGAAAAAAAAGTGTCTATCGAATTTGATTATGTTAGTATATGTAAGCATTCCTTTCGGGAAAGTGGCGTTGATGCAAATTCATGTACTTTGTAATCCCAAAAGAAATTACAAAGATGTATACAGAACATTAACATTAGGGGACCCGCTTGAAGCATGTATCCCATGTAAATAAGTTTTTATGTTAATTGATTCACTAAGAAATGCCACGATGTCTGTATAATTTTAGCCCTTTGTTTTGTATCTCTATGTCACATATTGACAAATATGTTTGGACCAACTAAGAAGTACGATAGCTTGTGTTATTTAAGCTAAAATTAAAGATGAAACTAAGTATCAAGTACATGTTGTCATTGTTAAAGAAAAAAATTAAAAAGAAAAAGAAAGGAAGAGAATATGCGGAGTGGTAAAGTTTAAATGTAAATGATAAGGATTGACCTGTAATGATGTAATGTATAAATAGCGTTAAATCAATGTTAATGATAAGGATTGACCTGTAATGATGTAATGTATAAATAACGTTAAATATTGGGAGGCCTACTGTAAGAATCAAACTGACACTTAATAACAAGATTGATATTGTAATGCATACTTAAGGAATTTTACTATGATCTAATGAAACCCTACGTTCAATCCCATGTAATTAGTCAATAATGGTAGAAATAACTGGTCGATAAAAATATGTCTATCTGGCGTGTCGATTTAATTAAGTATGTATATGTAAGCAGTTTTATTTTTAGGTAATAAGTGTTGATGCGAATTTGTGTTTTCAATTTTCCGCCTTTGCCAATTTGTACTGTAATATTTTCCTTAAGTTTAATTCATTTTGCAATGTGTTTTGGTGACGGGATAGGGATATGAACAGTGAACAAAGCATTCGTGAAATAACAAAGTGTTTAGGCCTACATACCAGAAAAGCATCGAGATTAGCCGCGAACTGGGAGAACAATAGGGGGCGGAACGGAGGCAACATTGGGTTCAGTAACCAATAGCGTCAATCGGGACCTAGGAGGGATCAAGAGAGACGAATGGACGATGGAGGCGGACATCAAGGGAGCCAATCGGCGGAAGACCAGCTGGAGGCTTCCCCTCGAGCCCCCGCGACCACACCCTGGGTCGCCGGGGAGAGAATATAAGGCGAAGCCAGCCGCCAAGAAACCAGTCGAGTTGAGCGGAGTTGAAGTTGGAGTTAGGAGTTGAAGTTAGAAGCTGAAGGTGGAGAGACCAGGAACTCTAGCCTGACCCGTAAAATCGGTCCGGCCGAATACCCTGGTAACTCTCGAAGAAAGTAAGTCCGAACGGTAGCGACCACCGAATCGGCATCGCGACGCCAGAAACGACGTATCAGAAACCGCGACGCACAGTGTACCGCCGCGACGCCCAGTGACAAAAGAAGCGACGTCTCGCTACCGACCGCCACGACGCCGACGTCAGAAGCCGCCGACGTAGCCTACACAGTCAGAGGACGACGCCGACGCCAGAAGCCGCCGCCCACCACGAAGCAGCACGAAGAAGACACCTGCCGAACTCTCCGAAACAGGTTACCCCGATCTAAAGACTTTTTCTCCGCCCACCTGGTTCTACCGAAGTGTTAATTTAATCTCGTCACCATACATTTTAGCAGTAAGATCAGATTTTTTATGTGTTTTGTCTTTTTTTTCTTTCTTTGTTTAGAATTTTGTCCTCTCCCTCTAAATTAGGGTTCATGTAATTTTTAAATTGGTAACCACTTTGCTGTCGTATGTAAGTTAAGATTAATGTTTCATGTAAATTAATTTGCTACAGTGCCCAATATAGAGACTTGTAAAATTGTTTCGATTTCATTATTTTTCTATCCCTTCACCCGCCTCGAGATATCAGTGTCCTAGTCAGTCACCTGACGTTTTGATTGTACCTAGGGGAGGGCGTAACCGCCGGCATACGTAGATCTGAGATCTCCCGGCCGGTTTACCACACCGTGATTTTATATCACCTCTGACACCTCTGAACTTTACCACCCCCCCGACTCCGGTATATCAAGTGGCGCTTCCAACGCGGGGCTCGTGCGTATAAAGCACGCCGGAAAAGGGTTTTCTGGCGGATGCCACCCTGAGATTCAAATTAAAGACACTGATATCTAGCGAGTGAAACGAGGGGTAATAGAATCGAGCTAATCGGTTGGTACTTCAACCTTAAAGTACCTGGCGCCCCGGGTTTTAGTATTAATTAAGGTCAGATCATAATAGCTTTTCCCCGATAAGTTTCTTATTGTAAGCTAGTAAGATAACAATAACAGGGAACAAACTTTATCGAGGGAGCGACACCTAGCGGCGAGGGGAGGGAAGCGCGGCGGACGGAACCGGGCGGTTTGGTTCGAAGGCCCGCTAAATCATAGCTTCCAGAAAGCCCGACTAGGCCGAAAGGTAGTGCGGCCAGCCGAACACAGAGGTCTCCGCATATAAGGAAAGATACCAACCCAGTGTCGATTAAAGTACTAAATAAAATGTTTCTGTCCTTAACGCCTAGTACCTAGTAATTGACAGATTTTTTTCGCGAACAAGAGGGTTATGTTTTTTTTTGGATTAGTAAATCGTCATATTTAGTTCATAGAATGATAAATTGTGTATTTTCTTTTCTCTTCCATCAGTAGGCAGTAGAATAGAAATATTAATAATTATTAGGATGCCGCAGACCTAATCGCGTCCAAGTAATGAACGCTTCAGTTTATTTTATTATATTTAACTACGGCTGTACACGCTCGGCCTAGGCTATTAATTAAAAATAAGATATAGCGACAAGAAAAATACATAGACAGAATAACATCAGATTTCTGCCACGCATCTTTGGAGTTGTGACAGACACCGTTTCGGCGCCGGCGGAAACAAATTGTAAGAATGTTGGCGTTGTCTTTATCCTGCGGTTGAGCTTGGTTTAATAATAAAGAAAGGGAAAAAGCCGACACCTTGCTCGCCCCGAGCCGACTCCGACCACAGAATATAGACCAAAATAGAATGGCAACTGTTATTTGCAAAGTGACATCTTGCGATTATGGGAGATATTATTATTTATTTATATATTTGTCCTTTTTTTCTTTATTTATTTATTTATTTCAATTAAATGAATATTTAGACCGTATTCTGAAAATAGCAATATTGCTATTTCTGTATCTTGACAGTTATTGTATAACATTATAATGCTGTTAATTTTAACGTTTTAAGTTTGACAGGTTTGAAATTAACGAATTCAAATAATCAGATAAGCTCTAAAACGTAAACAAACGCTAAGTTATTCACATATTATGAATAACTTATTTTACTTTCGTTTATTTACGTTTTAGAGCTTTCTGATTGATTGAATTCATTAATTTCAAATCTGTCAAACTTAAAATGTCAAAATTAACTGCATTACAATGTTATAAAATAACTGTCAAGATACAGAAATAGCAATATTACAATTTTCAGAACACGGCTGTTTGTTTCTGAAAATGAAAATAAGGTTTAACAATAAAAGATGGTACATTTAATTAAAAATGTATTATCCACTAATTCTATAATAAGAGTCAGAAAAAGAATTGGCAAAGAAAACTGACAATTATTTTTAAATTCGTCAATATTGTTACAGCATATTTTTTAAATTTTACACACTACCTCTCTGTAAAAGAAAAATCTCATGTTTAGAGAAGGAATATGTTTACATAATGAACATAATTTCAGATTAAAATAGATGATTTTGTTTTAAAAACAATGTTCATATTTAAAATTCATTCAATTCAAAAACATAGAATTAATATTTTTTAAAATACCAAAACTCGCAAAGAAAATAAAAATTCAATATTATATATTTTGTAATTATTAATATTTTAGAAAATAAAATGTAACATTGATCAGTAAATAATTTACACCACAAGCTACCATTTTAATAGATAAAGGAAATCAATGATTTGTGATGATTATACAAAATAAGATTACACTTCGTATTCATGTGGTAGTCAATTTTCATTGCCTGTTAATATTATTACTAATATTATTTAAGTGATGTGATAAAAAATGTAACATTCAAATAATATATTTTTTAGATTCAGAATGATTGTTTTAAGTACAAATATACATTGGAAAAATTCAACAAATATTGATTTAAAAAAAACATTGCAATAAATTCCTACCCAATTCGATGTAAAATATTTGGGAGCAATTATAAATCATAAACTAAACTTTACATTGAACACAAAATATGTAACAAAAAATAGCAAAATGAATTTCACCCTTGGAAAGAATCAGAAGAGATCAAAACAGAATTGAGCAAAAATATATTATATAACGCAATAATTGTCCCCCACATCAACTACTGCAGACAGTATACTATTTCTGGGTTGAAGAAGAATTGAAAAAATAACAATACTCGAAAAGAAAGCATAAAGAATTATACTAAAAATAAATCAATACACAAGAATTAAAGTGGTGCTAGAAAGTTTACCAATAATAGACAAATAATTAAATTTAATTCTATTTCTACTTATGTATAAAATTAATAATGGATACAACATCTTTGAAGTATTAAGAAAAAACAAACACAAACATGCACTGCACAAGAGAAGATGAAAAGATTACATTAAAAAAAAATCACAAATTTTAATCATGCACAGTGCTATATATAAAACTACTACTACAACGAAACTATACATAAAACTACCAGGGACATTAGAGATGTAAATAATATAACAACTTTAAGAGGAAACTAAAAAAATATGTGATACTTTAGTTAGAATAAAATTTTAAATAATTATATGTAATGCTGTATATATAAAGAAATATAAAATTATTATATTTCCTATTTAAAGAATAAATTTTTAAAATAATAAAAAAAGGTTAGGAATATCATCTAAATGATCAAAAGTGTGAAGATATGATAAACAGAGTACATTCTAATGGGTTGACAGTATTTTCAACGATTCTTACATACATATACATTACACATACATAATAATTATTCTGGATACACAACAAAAAAAGTATTCTTTTCAATTGTCATTTTACACTTCAATGTTCAGAATAATTATTTTCAATTAAATAAGCGTATACAAGAACAGATATCAATAAGACATCATTTACAATGCATTGCAAATAATATAACCGGTCAGTAAGATCAAGCGGTTTGAAACTAAAAAAGTAGAACAAATGATTTAATATTTTTTATGCTTATAGCGTTAAAAACCACACATATTTTTTTTAAACGTCTAATGATTTCGATACTGTATTATATCTTCATCAGGACGATCGGACAATAACTTCCATAAGTTTAATTTGTAAGGAAAAAAGGCAAACAGTGTTAATGATCGCAAAATTATACGGCTTTCTCAAAATTCACAAAGGAAACAGCCCCATCAGATCAGCAGTATCCCAATGTAATGCAATTCCCCAACATTCAAAATAACTTCAATCATTACAAAAATATTAAATAACTCCAACGTATTTAAACCAAAGTATACAATTAAAATTTCATGTAGTCAATACCTTAAAAGATATTGAATGAAAAGTTAGTATCATTTGATATTGCAAGATCATTCATTAATGTTCCCATTCAGGAAAGCAAAACACTAATTTTAGATATACTAAAAACACCAGATTTGTCGGAAGGTCTAAATGATTTATCTCTTTTATAAAACCTTGTCTCAATCAAAATATAATAAAATAGTTATATTATGCTGTACCCATTGATAAACCTTATAAGCAAATATAAGGTTTATCGATGGGTGCATGTGAGGCTATCCAAATCCTTGCAATATTCAAAAAATTCTAAAACAAATAATTGAAAATCAATTTGATAAAGAAATTTATAACATCTAACGCCGATATCTCAAAACTGCATTTTTCACTTAATACACTAAAGTACTCATGGTTCGATATTATTATGCACATTATTTTTACATTTCTAATAATATTTTACAAAGTCCACTGTCTGTGAAGCCTCTTTGTCGATGCTTACATCTGCATGGATTTTTAAGAATGCTGCTACAGACCGGTTAGGCAGCAACGCTTTCTTTCTTCTTCTTCTTGATTTTAACCTTAAAAATAATACAATCTGTTAAATTTGACAACGCTGGAAAATGACAGATGAGTGTGTCCATTTTTAACTAAATTTTATTAACAATTAAATTAAATTAATGGGTATTAACAATTAAATTAAATTAATAAGTGTGGGAGAGTGTGTCCATCTTTAATTAAATTTTATTAACATAAACATACTTTGACTAAATTATTTATTTTGTAAATTTATTTATGAAATTACTTTTTAGTTTACTAGTTTAATATTTTAGTACTGTTATTTAAATTTATTTTATTCATGTTGTAAACATTTATTAATGTATGTATTGTGTATTAAAAAAAATACAACACAAGCAATCATTGTTTAAAAAATATTTAGTTATAGATTATAGTTGTATATTCTTACCCTCATCTCCTTTGCTGGAGCTGGGTTCTGAGGATTCCATTGAGATATTTATCCGTCACACCAATATTCATCTCCTTGGACTTGAATCTGTAGACATAATAATTTTACTTATCATTTACACATGTCAGTGGGAAGTTCTGTTCTTTCTAAAAAATTTCTAAAAAAAAAAAAAAAAAAAAAAATAAAACCAGCAGTGAAATAATAATAACTCTTAATTAATAATTGTATGCATGTTATACAAAGATAATGATGTAATAATAATTAACCATAATTTTTTTTTGTATTTTAATCATACGGAAAACTTGGACAAATGAGTCAACAGTATTGAGATTTTATGGGAAACATAGCCTGTAAATTTATAGGAAACAAGATTTTGGAAGGGATAAAATAATACATAAAATCTAGAATTCGGTTAATTTTAAATTAGTAATCCTCTGTGACTACATTCAAAACAATTTTTTGGATATTGCTGCCTTCGCTTTTATACCCTATGTAAATTAGTTTTCCTTTGTAAAATAACTTTTTCTAATAAACTTTCAAACACAATTATAATAAAACATTCCAAATATAATAATTATAAATATAAAATACAATCACTCACGTGTATTTTCGGTTTCAGTATGACAGTTCAAAAGGACGATAAAATATTTCGTTTTTGTAGCAGATATCCTTTGTGAAATGTCAATATTCAGTTTCATATCGAAACAAACATATTATCAGAGGATGTCAATGTCGGAGGCGGTGACGTGGTAGCGGGATTGTAAAAAATAAACAAGCAAAATCGCCACAAAATAAAGACATATTTGATATTGAAAAATTAAAATGGCGTCGCAACACAGAATATAGCGTCGCAAATTGTGAACTAGGGATGGGCGTTGAATGGACGGACTAGTTGAAATCAACCGTTGACGTTGCATCGACGCGTCGACCGTTTACGTTTATCGCATGGACTAGTTGAATTCGTAGACGGTGGACAGCGGACGCCGTGGTCGGTGGACGATTCGAGATTAACGCAATGCAAAGCAACGAGCGAGAGCAAGACAAAACGTCTCCGTTTGTTTCTCTCTCATCTCTCGCTTGTAGATGCCATAGACGTCATAGACGGCTTGACGGGTAATTTCATTTCAACTCTAAAGTACACTACCATAGAGTGCAGATCTGTGTACACGAACTATGACTAAAGATTTGAAATTTGAATACATGCGTAGGGCGAGATAGGCTAAATAAGCTATTATCTATTATTTTTTTACTTGATTTTTTGTGACGTGCGACGATTCGGTGAATTTCCAATTTTACGCTGTATAAAATAAAACAATTCTGTTTAATTATTTTATTTTTTATTGAACTATTATTAATTAACAGGCCGGCTAGATATTTTTCTAAAATCAATATTTTATTCGATCGACCTCGACTTCTTATATCTACCTGAAAAGGGATGCAAAAATTTAATTATTGTGTTATTTCCTTACTTTTCAACTTTAGCATATAAATGATAAACAAACTTATAGGGAATAAAATTTTCTATACCTAACTATGGTCCTTATTCAGGAGTCCAACATTAATTATTATATATGTAATATAATCTTGAATTTAGGTTTAATTAATTTTTATTAAAAATTCCCTATTTTCATCATCTTTATAGATAAAAAAATAAATCTATTATAATTTTGTTTACACCACTTTTTATTGGTTTTTTACATGTTTCGGGAACAATGTTCCTTTTCTCAGATTGAGCCTTAAACTAAAGTTGAAAAATAATACAGATATATTTCTTTATTAATAATGTCACCACAAAGTGAAAGCCTGACTTTGAAAGATGTATTCTTCAATAAATTTCTTTCGATTCGAATCAAAAAATTCGAAAATATAACATCTCTAATGTAAAGTATTTTTAAATGATGTATTTATTTATAAATTTATAGATAATAAATAAATGTAAAGTATTTTTTCCCGCACCTCATAACTGGTGCCTTTATTACGCAAAATCATTGTTTCCTTCCATTTTATTTATTCACATTTTAATTGTTATACCCAATACTTTCACTGCTTATATATGTAGTTTATATTTATATTTTACTGCTAACACCTGATATTGCTGTGTATACCTACTTCTTTCTTTGTTATATATAGAAAGAAGTATATAAAACAATATGTAAAAGCCTATAATGTGCGTAAACAAATAAATAATAAAATATTTCTTTTTACATATAAGCACAAGTAGCGGTTTTACTTTCCCCGAAACTATATTCCTTCGAACTTCTTTAAATTTTAAAAATTAACGTCATAAAAATAGCCAACGGTTGAGCCGTCGAGAAGCGTCGCGTTGAACCGTAGACAGTTGACCATCGTCCCGATGTTTAGATAGAACGTCCGCGACGCCGACGTCCGCGTAACGAAGTTGACGCGTCAACTAGTTGACGAATTCAACTAGTTGATCGTCTCGTCGATGGATGGACGTGGACGGTCTCGTTTCGTCGACGGTAAATACGTCGACGACCCATCCCTAACACATACTGATGCTTGCATATGGGACTTCCCCCGCCGGTGACTTTTTGTATTGTTTTGATATTTTAATGTTTTGTTTCTGATCAATTGCGTGCCGTTACATCGCTTGATGAAAAATAATTTTAATTTTGTTCTGTAATTAAAGTGAACTTTAGTGCATCTTTAATTACTTCTTCAAAAACAGCAAAATAATTTTGTGGTGACATTAATAAATAAAAATAAACTTAGGTAGTTTTCACCACTAAGTTTATTTTTATAAATTACATCTTTAATTATTCTGGTACTTGTTAAAATGTTATTTCAAGTTCAAATTGTGGTTAAATATGAAATGACAATAAACTTTGCTAGGTTTATCAGAAATGTTTTTTTCCAGCAAGTTTTCAAAAGACAAAATTATGTCAGTGAGAGTGGAAATCTTTTATACCCACAGCACATATAAGTTGTTTTATTTCGAAAATGTAAAAAATGAGATCTTATCTGAGCTTCACAGAAAAATTTTTCAGATTTTTTTTTTGCCTAATTTTTTTTTTACAAATTGTCTTGTATAAACAATAATAAAACTGTCTTGTTCATGTTTTAATATAAAAAATAAATAATATAAAAAATAAATATGTCTTGTTCAATTTTTACCTAGTAATTTAAAAAATAGTTTTGACAAAAGAAAACAGCACAAAATGTCTTCTGGAATTAATAGGAAAAAACTGTGTTCCACTCGAGGGGTCAAAGAAAAAGCCAGGAAGGGGGAGGTACAAAACAATTCAAAATAGAACCACTGATTTATGGACTCTTCTTAGGCCCGGTTGTTTCAAGTTCGATTAAAGCATAGATTTTTACGAAAACGGATCGTCTGATTGGTGGAGAATGTAAAAATCTATGCTTTAAAATAATGCTTACTTTAATCCAACTTGAAACAACCAGCCTTAACGAGATCATTTCTTTTAAGTACCTACTTTAGGTTAGGGTTTCCAAAACTTCATTCTCTCGCAGCTTTTCAACATTTATCATAAATAATTATAACAATTCATTGATAACAAGATTATTTTATTGGTGTCTTTTCAACTATACATACCAATATGCAAAAGGAACAAAACTATAATATTTCCTTTTTTACAAAACAGTCAATAGATGTCATATTTTTCATTTTTTTTATAAATATTGTTTTCAGTTATTCATGCCAAATTCAAATTCATGTAAAAAAAATAATAAAGATCACACGATGTTTAGAATATATTTTTTAATTTCCAACTTTCAAAAACTGTCTTACAATTCGTAATCATAAAAATAAGGAACACCAGTATAAAATAAAGATTTACAACTTCAAATTCTATCGTACAAAAAGGAAATATCTTATGAAATATTCAACTTTTTAAACTTATATTTGGGACTTAAATTTATTAGTCATTCAGCTGATTATTTTATATGTTTTATTTCTGAGGACACAAAAGTAAATAATATTAGATTTCTAATACGGGCAGTAGGTATAGAGTCCACCATGCAAGAATGCCAAAACTAATACGTAAACAAATAATTTGTGTAATTCGCAGGTCTGTAAATGTGTTAGTAGAAATTGCATTAATAATAATAATAATAATTGGATAACTTACATAGCGCCGTTTTCGCGAATACTCACCTCAAGGGCGCTTTACACAGAAAGTTTACGCATTGTCGATTGGTTAAAGTCATGTCGTGACTAGGGAGGGTAATCCCGAGTCAGGATTGCCCTTTCGGGATCCCTCGAGATTAGAATTTCCAATCCCGAATACTTTTGTGTTTTTTTTTGTTTATAGAGCTGAATAGCAATTAACGACAATGCCTTGTATTTTTAAATCAGCAATTTTAATAAAATGTTCATTATTAATCATTGCATTAACTTTTTGTAGGCTTTTTCCAAGCATCAATCAATCAATGTAGAAGAGTAAAAACTACCAACTAGTAGTAGTTTTTATTACTATGTTAGGTTGATAAAATACAGCAAATATTATTCAAAGCTATTTTCATTTTTTGAATGTGACATGAACATAAGTTTTAAGTACTTACTAAAAGCTCTATAGACATATACAATTAAAATACAAAACATAAAAAATGCTGATCAATCCCGATAATCTCGTCCAATTTTTCAGTTCGGGATTGATCTCGTAAAATGCCTCGAGATCTCGCGGGATCGGGATTGCATTCCCTAGTCGTGACGGACAAGCAATAAATCTTTAAGTACGTATTTGTTTAAATATTTGTTTTATTTTTTGTCATTTTTCCTAGTTAATATTTTTTCCACTTAGAATACATTTTTTTGATATATAGTATTTTGATTTTTATATTATTTATATAATAATATATATATAAATCGAATTATTTTGTTTAAGTGGTCCTTTACCCTGAATCTAAATTTTAGAACATGATTTTAAAAATATATAGGTATGTGGTAATGTTAAAAATAAGATCAAATATTTTTGCATATTTACATTATGGTCAGCTTTGGCATCTCTAACTGGCGGACATTATACCTTGTGGTGTAAATTTATTTAAATAAGATTGTCTGTGGTACGTATAGGCAATTATTGCTAAAAATATAGTCACAGAATAGAAAAAAACTGTTTTCAGGTTGTGACTTAAGCAGCAAAAACACCAGCTCTCAAAATGTGAATTACAACTTTGACATCTATCTTTCTTTCTTATTCTAAACATCATTATGGCTTTGAGCCTGAAGGTTTCATTTGACTCATCTGAGCTGCAGGCGGACTCAATTTAAAAATATTGGTTTAGATGATGTAGCCCTTTTTTTCAAGTTTTCATATTTTTCAGTTTTTATTATAAAATCCAAGCATTTCTTCCAATATACATATATCACCATTGCAAACATTACTTATTTGCGATTACTTTGGAATGCACATATTGCATAGTACATTTGCCAAGCTCCATACAAGTGATGGCTAAACCTTTATTTTAGCCGGTCACACGTAGTACTGTTATTTGAGATTAGTATCAGATTGTATTAATGATTGGCAACCTAGATATAAATTTTGTCTAGTGTCGATGGTTATCCGTAGAAATGTGAAATATCAGTTACCAATACATCCATATAATCACGTATGAATCTCAAATAACAGTTATTGTGTAACTAGTTAAAATAGCATTTTCTGTCTTTAACACTGCACTCTTAGTGCCACTATTTTTTCTTATATTTTATTTTAAATAATTTTTTAATTTTGCAATGTAGAAAGAGGGGAATTTAAAGTTTGCTCAATGGCAACCTCAAAGTACCAGCACAAATATCAGATATCCACATGTGTTTCAATGAAAAATGACATATTGAGATTCACACAATCAGACATGTATCACTGATCAAATTATTATTATTATAGGCTCTAAAACCTTTTAGGTCCATGGCCGACCAGACAACCACTCTCCTGGTCTTGAGTTTTATCTACCGACAAGGAATTTATAGCCTCACCGTATCTCTTTAAACACTGTCTGCCCATTTTATTCTTGAGCGCCCCAGGGGCCAAAATCTCTTTGGTGTCCTCTGATAGACCTTACGGAATAGTCTGGAGTCATAACACCTCTGTTTTTCCCATCTTAAGTCTTCTAGACATCTATATTGCTGAGGTATTTAGGCGTTAACCCTTTATAGGGCGCAAGCCAAAACTGATTGTATATGCAGAATTTGTTTTTTCTCAAAATAAGCATAAATCTCTTTAAAGATAAAATTTGCATTCCCATTGTTTTCTTATTTTAAGTTCCCAGGATATTTTTTTATGATTTTTTATGATTATCAGAATCCTTACGGTAAATATTCACTAAAAGCTGCTATGTTCTTACGAACAAAATAATTATCTTATTGTTAAATATGAATACTATAAAAATATTTATTTCTGTGATGTTATCAGATGCAACAATATATATAAACAATAGCTTTTTAGAGAATGTATAAGCAAAAAGCTTTTAACTGAAATTTTTTTCAATGAAAAATGGGATGTTTTTTTAGATCTATAGAACTTTAAAATGAAATAAAACACATAAAAATCGTAGTAACAGCCAAACAAATTTTATGCCATTAGTGTTTAAATACGATTATGAAACAACGATTTCTGAAATAAATTTGCACAATTTGCAAGGGTTGTTATGGCGTGAGTCTATTCTTGGTGAAATGGTGAACCAAACTATGCACAGATCAGCAATCAGCTGTTGAATTGGCTGTCGCTGGAAGTGTTGTCAATTCTAAAACACTAACTGAATAAAATTATCTTTCCAATAAAGCCAATACCATGGCTATTACCGCGATTTTTATGTGTTTTATTTCATTTTAAAGTATAAGGCTGACGCTGCACTACGGGATCTTCTACTGCGTCTCTTCGGTCGCGGAACGCTGCTATATATCTTTCCGAACAATGTGCGTTTATCCATCTTTTCCATCGCTTATCCACGTGGCGGAAGATCTGCGAAGTGTGGTGCGTGCCATATATCTCTAAAAAAGCACCTCTAGAACTTTGTAATATTTTAGTTCAAAACACAATGCATTCAATGAAATGTTCCTAAATATTCCTGAAAAATGAAAATTCCCGAAAAATGAAAATTCCCCTCTTAATACATTTAGTCTTGATCAAAAATCGTAATATAGTCCTGCCAAAATGCATCACTACTCGTCATAGATCAGTCAAAAATTATGTTAATTAATTTTCTAGAACTATTTTAACAAGATAATTATTGATGAGTCGCAGTAAGCTATTGTAGGCAGGACTTTACTGCCATATATTCGACCTTTTTAAAAATAATAACACTGATCATCTTGTGAGACACCACTCCACCAACTGGCAGAGTCACACAGGATTCATTGTGCAAACAGCTATGATAGAAATCAATCTGCAGCACTCGCGTGATGATAATCCAATAGCGTGTACCATATCAGGAGCGTCACCAGTCTACTTGTGGGTGAGATACAGGACCACGATGCTGGTCAGTGCGCTCACAAGGAATATCACGTCAAACCAGCGATGGTAGAAATTGAATTGCAGGTCGCCCAGCACCTGGGTGATGATGATCCTGTACTCGGCTGGCATGTTCATGCGCATCAGGAGCACGCTGGAGCAGAAGTACATACCCATTATCTGGGCTAGAATCAGCACGATGACATTGGATGATTTTGATGATGATATCTTGTAGAAAAACTGTAACAAAACAAAGAATTTAAAACTTTTGATTTCTGCCTTGCTTTCTTTACATCCTTCATTTAAAAATGACTCAGATTTTTGTACAAGATTGAACTTTGTTCATCAAATACAAGATTGTTCAAACATGTGTTCTTTTTTATTTTTGTTCTATGCTGCATGCACACAACTTACTGCAGTGATAAAAAAATAGATATAATTAGTTTAGTGCACAGTTAAAAATCATTTTACAAGAGCCTTTCGAATCTGCCAAATTAGTAATTAAAAAAAACATATTTTACTAATATGTATATTTTTTAGTTTTTACCATATCACGCTTTATCATTTCATAAAAGAATGGACCGCAGTAGTCATTTCGCGGTCTCAACGAACTCTTCGGTGAAGGGACAGTTGGTGAAAGTTATATTCGAAAATAGTTCATTCGTTTCATATCCAATGAAACAGGATTGACGACTATTTGCCAAGAATGATTATTCAATAAAACAATAAATTAATGAAATTTGTTGTTTTATTACTGAATAAATTAAGAATAAGAAAGATTATTGCTAATTACACACCATATTTATTACATATAAAAATTAATAATAATAAAATAAAAAATACTGTGAATGCAATAAAAACCTTAGTGAACGTGAGGAGTAATCCCCTAATGCTTGTGACTACGATGCAGCCAACGAGGAAGAAGGAGACATGCTGCGACCAGAAGGAGACGTCTATATCAAAGCCAACCCAATGCACAGCTATTTCTATCCCTCTCGTCACGGGATCTTTCTTGCCCACACGGTCAAACACTATATTTATTGTGGACTGGAACAAAATTTAACACACTATTTAGTAAAAAATTATTTACAGGTGAAGGAAGAATTGAATATTCAACAGATCTGGTTCTATTGCCATCCCACTAAATGATATCCTTCCAGATAGATGACTCTTCTATATTACAAATCTAATTTTATGCCATACAATACTCATTTTAAGGATCATTTAGTATGCGTCCTTCTTGACAAAGATATAGAAATACCGAAATAGGTTGACATTAAATTATTTGTGTTTATTAATTATTTATTAATATGAGTTTATATAGAAAAGCATGGTTTGCAATACTCTTAACATTGCTTTTTAACTTAATATATTTTCACATACATATCATAAAAAATTAAATAAACAACTCATTATTATGATTATAGCACATTGACAGGATTTGAGTAGGTTTTCTCTGCGAAATTATTTAAAATGAGTTATGTATAAATTTGGTGACTAGATAAAGCAGCACTCACGATGAATATTTTCCACAGACAATAGAGGGAGAAAAAGTAGCCCAGGCAATTGAAATACTTTCCCTGCAATGTCTGAGACCACTGGATCCTCTCCATCATATTCCGTGCTCCATGAACCTCGAGGAATAGTTGTCGGGCTAGTTCCTCTAGAGCCGATATTTCTGACTTCAATTGACTAATGTCTGAAAAAAGATAATCAAAATATTTAGACTAAAATAGACCTTGAGTTGTGTCTAAAGAATATAAGTAGGTACTACATATATTTTTGATGTTTATAGCGTTAACTTTGTGGTTGGACATAATTATTATCAATTTTAATTAATTAAACAACTTTGTATTACCCACTTAACTACTAATTCTATGTCTACCGGTTTCGATACCACTGATGTATGCGTCTGTCCTGATGAAGATACAGTGGTGTCCAAGCCGGTAGACATAGAGTTACTAGTTTAGTGGTTAATACAAAAATGTTTAATTAATTAAAATTAATAATACAAGTACTTATTACATTTAGAGTTAATTCATTAATTCAAATGAAGAAAAGCATTCACACCTGTACCCACTGTGGTAAAAAAATTACTGTTCTAAAGATGGCAACATCGCCATTTAATATCATAATAAATTGACAAGGCCGGTATTATGTGGTGCAACCCGATTTTTTTTTATTCATCAGATTTACTTTTTACAGTTATTATAAAAAAGAAGCTAACGAAATAGGAATTTTAAAAACTAAAAAACAAATTTAAACAAATTCAAGCTCGGAAGATTTAGCGCAAACTAAAAGTATCCGCACATTACAAGGCAGCCAACTGAAGAAAGCGTGCATAATATTCCCCAATTATAGAGATGGCAACATAATATGTATAGATATATTGAATGCCACAAGGTACCGCAAAATACACAAAGGATACCCCACACAAGTGCGCGCGTTCAAGAAGCCGCACTCATTATTAGTTATTTTTATAACTTGGAAAATAATTTTGAAGTACGTGACATAAAATGTATTAATTTATGGCGCAAGGGTCTAAAAATTATCAGGGTTAATTAACATTTTGGGACTTGTGTGTTCTAAAAATTTCTAATTATAAAGAATTTTACGGTATCTTATTATAAAGCGTTGTTAAAGTTAAAATATAGGATACTTACTTTCGGTGGAATTGGACCCGGCGACACTGGGTAAACTCGCCATGAACGAGGTCCACAGACTACTGGCCGAACTCTTAAGATATGGCTGTCTCACTCCGGCTGACTGCACCTTGTGTAGTGCTATCCTTTTCTTCTTGACAACTATCATGTCCATAGTTTGCATTAGCTTTTTCTCTATGGAAAGCACATCAGACTGGGTAACAGGTCTGAAAAAAATATGATGATACATATAATATTTTCCATTACTACAACATGTAAAAACCCATAACGGGTGTGAACAAATAAATAAATAAAAATAAATTACTAAGAAAACCAACATGTCACGCTGATTTTTGTAAAATTTAATTAGAGTAAAGAAAATAATTAAACCTTTTTAATAATCTACAAACGAATGCTACTTTGTAAAAGTTTAACATGTTTCAGGCCCGCATCGTGTATACAAACGGGCGTTGTGTTTATACGTGCTATTTTAATAACTAACTTACCATCGCTTTGTTTCTCAACAAGGATAAGAAGGGAGAATAGAATGCCACACTTCTTCTGTCCCAGCACAAGAGATGGTATTTTAATCAGTGACACACTAACCGTTTTTTGAGAATCTTATCTGATTGCATAGATGATTGGGAACTATTTTTTCGCAATTCAACGGGTAACCATTGGCACTGTACAACTGTTATATCTTATTACCAATCATCGGTAAAGTCAGATATAAATCACAAATAACTGTACCGGAAATAACGGTCTGACCATCATTACCCAGTACACCACTCTTGTGACATCCACTTTCTTCTCATGTAAGCTCTTTGGTATGCTTTTAACTCTAATATTTGGTTTAACTGATTTGTTGTCCTTAAAATCATCTCACCGTATAAATATTGCCATGGATGTGTAGGGATAGTTGACTGCACCAAAACCAGAGAGAATGGCCATCACTGTGACTCCTATAACTCCCACACGAGAAACTCCCTGCTCCATAGATAATATACCCTAGAAAATAATTATATAGCCATAAAAATAATATATAGCATTACTGTTGTACCTTAGAAATACATAGAATAAACTAAATTTATTGTTGTTGTCAGTGAGTCTTACTGTTATATAATTTAGACATTAAACATTTAGATGTTATTAAATGTTAGTGTCGAATTTGAAATGAAAAAAATAAATTAGTGCTTATATTATTTAAATGTTTTTTAATACCTTATATCATTTGTTTTGTATACTAAATCAAAAAAAAAATTATAAATAATTCGATGATCTTTTCCTTTTCTAGAGTTTGCGTAAGTACCCAATAAAGTCAGTAGTCACTTTACTAAAGTTATTTTTTTAGTATACATCTAACTCATTGATTTAAAATAGCATAATGTGGGCGCCCAAAAGATAGTTCTGTATGATACACAATTTTTTTTTATAAATAATTAATGATTCTACTCCAAAGATTTAAAATCTCTTTAAATGCGATTATCTCATAACTTGTTTTTGTGACTTAATTCCTTCTGCCAGTAAACCCTTTATATAATTTAACCTTTCCTCTCTTATGCTGTAAACTGAGTTGACATTACCTCTAATTATGTGAATATCTCTGTAAATATATAGTAAAACCCTGTTACTTCGAACCCCGATTATTAAAAATTCGCCATAATTCGAAATTTTTCAAACACACAAGACCCAAAATGTTAATTTCATTGTAGATTAACCCCGATAATTCTAAAACCCCGGTAAATCATAATTCGAAATAATTTTTACCACCTTATTAGGTGCGTCATTTTGAATTTTTTTTTGAAATTTGACAAACTTAAAAAAAATATTTTTTGATTTTGAAGTAAGAACAACAAATATTTATATATCAGGTACTTAAGTAACAGAAATGTTGCGATCTTTGTATTAGCATAATAAATATTGTGTTTTCAAAATGATTTATTGAAATATGCCGGGCCCGAGTATCTAAATAGCCCGTTACTTGATATATTCCCCATTTCGGCGTCCACTTCTCAATTATCCCCATAATACAAAACTGTAGCCACGCCCCTGTACACAAATTGATTTTTTTGCTAGAATAAGTAATGGATAGTTAGTTTGCATCCCTCCTGATGAAAATACAGTGGTGTCAAAACTGGTAGATGCGGAGTTACTAGTTAAGTGGTTAATACAAAGTTGTTTAATTAATTATTAAAATTAATAATTATGTCCAACCACAAAGTTAACACTATAAACATCAAAAATAAGTTAAAAGAAAATTTAAAACACACCTGTTTTGGACTGAGTATTGGAAAAGGATCTCCAATCTTCCAGAAGAAGTAGAGGTATATGAACCAAACCAGCAGAGTCATCGGGAGGATGAAGTTGGGCCGAACTAATGACAAATTATCTTTATAAGTAATAAAGACAAACATTTGATCAATTTAATAACTTAAATAAACGGTTGATAATATATAAAATCTCCAACTTTACTAGCTGTCATTAATTCAATTCTATTTTCGTATCACATGATACTTAGGTTTGTTCTGAGAATTAAAGGGCTATACCATTCAGAAGCCTGAAATTTAGGAAGACATTGGAAGATTTTTTACGAAATGATTAATTTTTTTAATTGCTACTTAGATGCAATTTAAATTAGTATGCGTGTGGATTTTTTAATCTGACAAGCCATTTGTTAACAATACTTGTTAATTTTTTTTTAAAATTGTTCCTACTTTAAAAAAAAAACCTTTTTCCATATTGGATATGCTACATTTTAGATATTTCATTTCTTTTAATAAGTATGTGATCTTATTTTCTGTCTCAGACAAATGTACACCGGAGAAAGTTGCGTCTCAGTGATGACAGAGGAGCTCCACGGAAAAGGACTGACATGACATGGCTGGACATTCACTGCAAATGCATATTTCGATGTTTTTTTTACGAAAATGTGGGTTTTTATTATTCATTTATATCAGAATGTATATTCTAGACAATTTTTTGCAATTTTTTTAGGGCAATAACTTAGATAGAACCCTTGTTCTTATATAAAAGTAATAAACTGAACATAATTTACAATAATTAAAGATATAAATGAATAATCAAAACCCACATTTTCGTAAAAAAACACCGAAAGCATATGTGCCCGTACAAAAAAATTAATTAATTATCTTCTTGTAAAAAATCACACAACTTCCACCTAAACTCTACATAAATATATTTTTGAGATAAAATTTCATCCATATAACGATTAATTTGGTCTTTCCTCAACATATATTATCGTTCACGGAAAAAAAGTCAAAATTTAATGTAAATGTAATATTATATGTAAATACACACTATATCTCATATTGCTTATGCAGAAATACGCTATGTAGAAGGGGATAACAGCTATCACCATAAACAGCATCAGGTACAAGCCGAGGTTCCAGTGGAAATATCGGGAACTAGAAGAAAGATATTCAACACATTAGCCGGATTGTAAAACTACATTGGGTTCCGATCTCTGTGTGGACAAGACAAGGCTAAAAATCTATCAGATACATATACTGACAAACAGAGAACGGCAGGGGTTATATGTCGGGACAGAAAGGATGGTATTTTATTTTCTCTAGATTAGTTTTTATTTACCTGCTATCGAGATATCCAATGATTTCAAAAATAATCAGCTCAAACATCGTGCAACTGAGAGCAAAGGTGATGGAGAATATCAGCTGCACGAGAGAATGGTGAACCTCATAATCGCGGAACAGTTGCTTCACAAAGAACACCCATCCTCCCATGAAGAAAAATATCTGCAAATATGCAATTGAACATTTAAGTCCTGCAATACAGTATTTGCATTCAAAATGAAAATGAAATGCTTGTTGCTTGACACAAGCTATACAGAGTGTCCAGTGACCGGTGTCAGAGCATAAAAATTTATCAATTTCATTGACAAAACACCTCCTATATGTCATTTTTCTCCAGCCATTTTTAATGTTACCCAAGCACAGGCGTGTGTCAATTTACTAATATCTGGCACGTTGGTGTATTGGCTGGTGTTTATATCCGTAAACAACATAATGAAACAATGTGTGTCGTATTACATATCACGGCTTATACATACAACTTCAATTGTCTTCCATAAATGGAAAGACCTATGCACATTCACCAATTTGAAGGATTCAACTTCATTTAGTGGTGGTAAATACCAGATAATTGAGGTTGACTGGAGTGATAATGAATGATACTAATATTAAGAATTGATAATTCATGTACTGTCATTTCATTAAAAAAATCACCTCAAGGGCGCTAAACGCAACAGCTGTTTGGTCTTACATTAGTATGTATTTAAAATTTAAAACTATTTGCAAACATACGGTACGATTTTTTGAAAAGGTACTTTCAGTATTTTTCAAATATTTTTCTGAAGCAATGCTCTGCAAAAATGAAGGAAGAGAGTTACATGCTTTTGGACCTTTGCCATTTGTCTTCTGACAATGGTTGATCAATTCTATAATCCTTCCTGCAGGCTGTCTTCAGAGTTTGGCATCTTCCATTCAAGATGTCCGGGATGAAAAGCACTTGAAGACACTCTAGAGGTTTTGTGTTTTGACGTGACACTAGCATCCCACAGTTGAGGTCACAATAAATATATATATATGTGATATACTCAAGCCTGGGTAGTTTTGTGATGTGATTCGTTTCAGTAACTCGGCCTCTTGGCCTGTTGAAGGGATATACTCTTTTGGGTAAACAGAGTCAATGTAGTTAACAAAAAAGGGATGTCATGTGTAAGAATTTTGATGTTCTCTGAGGTTAGTGCCAAAACATGGAGTAATCGCAATTTTAAAGTTTGGCATTCTCTCTAACTAACTGTTCACTTAGCATGTTTTGATTGTAAAGATACACATCGAGTTTGGATTATTCGGGCTACTTTTGCCTTTTTGCAAAAGTTTTTACAAACATTTGCCTATCTGATTCTACAAAATATTTGATTTTTGATATTTTCTTGAAAAAATGTGTAGCTGAAAAATTGCATTACCGATATCTGAGAACCTACAAACTTTTTCCAGACAAAGATATTCAAGTTTTTTGTTTGTAACATTGTGGAAATTCATTTTTAATATTTTAAAAAATGAGGGTAAACATAACACTGTTTTATTCCACTATATATTTATTTTGAATTGTTAGAATGTTTGCCAGATTTCTCCCATTGTCAATAACAACATGATTACAACTAAATTAAAAATAATTCGAGACAGTATTTATAGGGATTGGGTGGGTGTAATGGTAGTGGGGGTCGGGGGCGGGGTTAGAATGGATAGGAGTGGAGAGGTTACGGGTGGTATCTGGATGTTAATTAAATTTCTATTATTTGTTTTATTATTGTTGTTATTGACAATGGGAGAAATCTCAAAAACAGTGTTGTGTTTACCCTCATTTTTTAAAATATTAAAGAAATCCATTTACAGAAATACTAATACGTTACTAACTCCATTTACCTAAAATATGGATTTACCAACTTTTGGCAGTAACCCAACGATATGTGTATTATCTGTACTTTTATATTCAGAATAGACTGTAACCTATTCAGGTGAAAATTTGGCAGCCCAGCAAAAATACTACTATAGTCCCTTTTTTGAGTATACAGGCTGCCTCAGGTGAAAAAAGTCTGAATATTTTTAATCTGTCTCAGTTGATAAGAGAAAGATAAAAATACTGACAGTTTTGTTGATTTATGTATGTATTCACGGAGAGATCTAAATCCATGTGCACGTCCAACAACAGCAGATTTAGTCTTACAGATATCGATTCCTGGATATATACTCTGTCGTTAGGCCTGCGGCTTGTTAATATTGATATAAATTCCTGATGAAAAAGATGCATAAGATGTGGCTGAGCTCACATTTTTATTTGCATTTTCAATAGGCTTACCATACGTTCTGTTTAACCAGTTAAACAGAACGTATGGTAAGCCTATGTTGTCCTGGTCTCACACATCGGTCCAGGCTGGTGTAACATTTTGTCTCGTCCATGCGGGTGCAGGGTGCGAGCGGCGTAGCCCATCCCCGCACTGCGCGGCTCTCCGTGTTTTCACGGGTGACAATTGGTCACTTCATATAATAGAATCACGGGTGACAATTGGTCACTTCATAGAGTAGAATCACGGGTGACAATTGGTCACATCATAGAATAGAATCGCTTTCAGTGTAATTACGTTTTAGTAAGATGATGTAATTTATCAACCTAATTTTGTTCAATAATTTATCAACCTTACCCTTAAGATTGTGTCTAAAATGTTGAAAATAAATTGCAAATTTAAGAATGAACTGCAAAAAGACTACTATTTTAAAAAAAAAAGCTTTGTGATGGGAACAGCAAAGTGAAATTCCAGCAATGTTTCTCAGAATTTCATATTGCACACGTCGGACGAGAAATTAAAGATCATGTAAATTTTGCGAAATACAAGGCTAGTAACAGTGAATGGTACCCACCGCTTACCCAGGATCGTTCTAAGATCAAAAGCTTCCGTATCGGTCCTACTCAATCGTCTCCAGGTTGTCATTTTTTTCAACTAACGAGCAAGACCATGCTGCTCTGCACCGGTCATATAAACCGTTGCGAAGCAGCATGGCCGCTAGAACAAAGCCATTCACTATCCCCACCTTGAGGTACATATAAACATAATATATATTAAAATACGTACACAGAGATATTAAAGTGAATAGATAAAACATAAGTATAACAAAATCAGAAATGGTATTACATATAGATACATACATCTGTATTCTGAACTAAGCAATATTGCTATTTCTATATCTTGACAGTTATTGTATAACATTGTGACACCGTTTTTTTGGAGATTTATATTTGACAAGTTTGAAATTAATGAATTTAATCAATTAAAAAGTTCATTATTCATAATTGTGAATAACTTAACATTTGTTTACGTTTTAGAGCTTTCTGAATGATTGAATTCATTAATTTCAAACCTGCCAAACTTAAAACATCGAAATTGGCGGCAATACAATGTTATAACATACATGTCAAGATTGGGATAAAGATCTGACATCCTAATATTGGTATTTTTGGAAAAGCACAGGTATTATAAAGAATATAACAATAATAATAATAAAACCAAACAAAAGCAACTAAAATAAAGTATAAATAAAAGAAAATAAGGCTAGTAACAGCTGCAATAAGCTCTTCATTTATTGATTTTTTTTTTTAAATGATAATTCCATTAAAAATTATTTAGTAACTGTGGCCAAGGAGGCCAAATTTGCCTTTCACACAGAATGCACATTATGAGCTTCAAAGCTACTGACTATGCGTTTAGAGTCCCTGTCCCGATTAAGAGCTTCATTATTATGATAAGCCAAATTACCAATACTCATAAGTACAAATGAGTAGATTTATAGGATAAGTAACAAATAAAAGTCGAATTTTATTAACTTTGTTTGTTAATATAATTAATATGGTTCACAATACACGCGAGCATATAAAGTGGGGTGAGATCTTTTAATATTATTATATCGGGTATTAATAGCCCAGATAGAAAGTTGTGATGACAACAGGTGTGCGTCCGAGTTGTCACAAATTGTAAGCTCTTCCAAAATACCCGAAAATTTTACGATAAAATATTTACCTGAGATATTAAAATGATCAAAGTGTCTTCCAGAAATCCCATCGTACATGTTTTCTGTCACTTTTCGCGAGAATTTTTTGTTTATAAATCTATAAATCTGAGTTGACAGAAAATACTACGTGGGAAACGTCACTTTGACATATGCCGGTGTCCGGTTTCCATAGACTATTTATAGATCCATAATCAACACAATTTATAGTCCGTCCAACTTATCTGGAGAATAAAGGAGGGCGTCCCAATCGTTATGGTACTGCCCATAGTCTAAAAATTATCTCATTTGTAGGGAATTTTTTGCAAATTCGTTTTTTCTTAAACAAGTTATTAATTAATTAACAAGTTATTATACGACACGATAAAAAAAAAAACAAAAAATTTAAACTAACGTACAAATAAATTTATCAAAATATATATTCGTAAAATACACAACGTCACAAAATGGCGTTTTTTCAAAATCAAAGAAAAATACAATTTTCAGGAAAAAAAAATAGTAATAATTCTTTTAGGTCGGCGCCACATTACGCAGATCTTCCGCCGCGTCTTTTCTGTTGCGCCAAATCGGCAAAGCAAATAGATCGACCGATCATTCGCGTAATGTGTTTAATAAGCGCATATTGTATGGAAAGAAATGTAGCGATGTTCCACGACAGAAGAGACGCGGCGGAAGATCCACGCAGTGTGGCGCCGGTTTTATTCGGTGTCTCATACCTAATGATCATGACCACCATGTTTAACTCAGTAACACCTAAGGATATCAAACGGTTTAGGGCCGTTGTATCAACTTGGTTTATAGTAAGTAATCTTTCGTTCAAAGCATAGATATTTTGCATTTTCCACCGATCAAACAACTCGATCTCGTAAAAATCTATGCTTTAAATGAACTATTGCTATAAAGTAAGTTGATGCAACCAGTCTTTAATGTGCATAAATAAAAAAGTTTATTTTGAAAAAAGATGTTTATACAAATGAACTCGTTAATGAATTATGTAATAAAAGTATAAATAATAAATAAATAAAATAAATAAATAATAAATAAATATAGCTTTATTCCAGAATGTGGGGAGGTTCGTGCAATCCCACACATTCCATATAAAAGAAAATACACACATTAAAAATATTATATAAAAACAAAAGAGAAATAGTAAAATAGAAGAAGAACATATAAAATAGAAGAGAAGTATTAAAAGTAATAAAAATTCTATGTAAAAAATTATCGAATAAAATATGTTCTAAAACTTTTCTCATCTTACGGCTTCTAAATCAATTTTTCCACTTATCCTTGTTCTTTTTTTTCCGGGTGTAGATATTTTAATGCCCATTTCCACGGCCGCTTTACCTTCTTTAACTATTTTGTAAATTGCCGATTCAGAAAACCTGAAGAAATTGTATAATAGTAAAATAAAAAACTAAGTATGGGAAAATCATTATAACTGCATGGCAGCACTAACCTGAAGTGGCGGCAATAAGTCTATGAACAAAATCAAACGGTATAATTGAGGCTTTCAGACGTTGTTCCTCTTCAAAAAACGTGTGCATTTTCAAGATTATTTCCCGAACACCGCTTTTAATGGTTTTTGGCATGGTGACAATCTAAAATTTTCTTAAAAAACTATCGAAACAGTCGTGAACCCCTCTGTAAACAAAGGCTGTCAAAGGTCTGTCAGCTGTAGATAATCCAATATGGCGTCGTTAGTTCCAAATTTGGCCATTCTTCAGATAAGTTAGACGGACTATACTTATCGTTTTCGTTACCTACTTCATTTTGATATAATATGATATAATAGGCATAGAATAATAGGCCGTATTCTGAAATAAACAATATTGCCATTGACAGTTATTGTATAACATTTTATTACCGCCAATTTTGAAGTTTTAAGTTTGAAATTAATGAATTCAATCGATTAGAAAACTCATTTTTCATAATTATGAATAACCTAACGATTGATTACGTTTCAGAGCTTTCTGGATGATTGAATTCATTAATTTCAAACCTGTCAAACCTAAAATGTTATAACTGGCGGCATTAGAATGTTATACAATAACTATCAAGATACAGAAATAGTAATATTGTTTATATATTTATTGTATTTTTCATGCCTCATGACTACAGATAACCCTTTTATTTTTGTAAGAGTGATATAATCTCGATTATTTTGTGACGATACGAAATCGCATATTTTCTCGAAATATATTCCGTTAATAAGTTCTCGAACGCGCACACACATGTGTGCGCAACCTTTTTTTGTTGTTTCGGTGAAAACAGATGCGTGACCACATTCCTGGTTTCGCCGACTTATTCAAAATTAGATTTTAGCCCGTAGATTAAGCTATATATTTATAGCTATTTATAGCTTAGTATTAGATATAATAATAACGCAAGCAGACAGTGGTTGAAAGAAGCGGCGAGATGCGATGATCACCGTGTCTCGGTGGTGGCCGTTTCTATAGAGAGAAGCTCCAGAGGAAGGCCAGACCCTCCCGATGACGCGGATCCCGCGACGAAGCGGATGCAGCGGCGCGACGCGACAGCGCGCGTGGCCTGGAACGAGAACCGCGGTGGCCAGATAGCCCCAGCCGACCGCGGAATCCGCGGGGCCAGCGGCGGACGCACGGGCGCGAGCAACTAGCCAACTTTCGTGAAATCCGGACTGCTTACGTTTAGACTAGGGTCAGTTTTAGGTTAGTGATAATTTTTCTAGTTGATAAGTATTAAGAAAGAATATTGTGTTTTAATTAAATAAATTGTGTAAATATTTAAATATTGGTGGTTGTGTTTTAAATTTCCCGCTCCTTCCCCCGACACGCATTTTTATTTGGTAGACGAGGACGCGTAGCGTCGCGAATCAATCACGCCGGTTTGATTCCCGTCATATCAAAACGTGTTTCGTCGCGGGGAACTATCATTATTATTATAATAAGGGAATTATCAATCTTACTTTTTTTTACTTTAAAAAACTTGTATTTATACAAAAGTATTGAAAGAAACAACTATATATATATATATAGTTGTTTCTTATAAGTCCTTACATATGAAATTGGCGTTTAGTATGGGACGAACATAAAGCTGATTTTTTTTTATTATAATATATTTATTTAATCAAAGTATGTACCATTGCTATCTATGCACTTTTGCCATCTCATAGGTAGTTCATCGATCCCTTTACTAAAAAAACCATTCGCACGGGAATCAATAAAATGTTTGAAGGCGGTTTGGACTGCCCCATCGGAGTTGAATTTTTTCCTTTGCAAGAAGTTATCCAAATTTCGAAAAAAATGGTAATCTGTTGGGACAAGGTCCGGAGAGTACGGTGGATGTCTTAGACATTCCAATTGAAGCTCCTCTAATTTGGTAGCCGTCTGTTGTGCAGTGTGTGGTCTAGCGTTATCATGAAGCAGCAGTGGCCTAGAGCGATTAACCACGATTTCACCTTACCAATTTGCTTCAAGTGGATTAAAACAGTTTTATCACTAACACCGCAGCCTGCAGCTAACTCGGATGTGGTTTGCGATGGATCCGCTTCCACAATAGCCTTCAATTCTTCATTATCAACTTTGGTCTCCGGCCGTCCACGGGGTTGGTTCTGCAGGTCGAAATTTCCAGAACGAAAACGTTGGAACCAAAAACGCACTGTATTTTCTTTTGCGGCACCGTCGCCATACACATCATTAATCCTTCGAGCCGTTTCTGCAGCACTGGTGCCACGGTGGAACTCGAACTCGTAAATAACGCGATATTTCAAGTTTTTCATTTTGTAAACTGAGTGACGCAGAGAAAAAAAAATTGAGGAAAAAACAAATGAATTATAATTTTCAAAACACAAATACATGAGTAAATAGCTGTATAAATTTGGATTTGGAATTCCTAACCAAAGAGAAGATATTTGAGATCAAATTTGCCAGTACGGCATTATATTCATTAATGATGTAATCCCCATGCTTTTGTTATCCGGTGTGAGGTGTTTGCTATTTGCAGATGATATGAAACTCTATAGAGTAATAAATACGGAACACGACTGCAAACTTCTGCAGAATGCACTGGATATTTTACAGAAATGGTGTGAAGAAAATAAACTTTCTTTAAACATCTCCAAATGTCAAATGCTGAGATTCTGCCGTACCCGGACAATAGTAAACTATGACTACAAAATTAATAGTATAACTTTGAGTGTCGTTGATGAAATTAGAGATCTGGGCGTAATTGTAGACAATAAGTTTTCTCTTGTGTCACATATCAATTGCACAGTTGATAGAGACTTAAGAACCCTAGGTTTCTTACTCAGATTAAGTAAAGATTTTAAAAATATTGGAACTTTTAAACTATTATTTAAGAGTCTGGTTAGACCAGTATTAGAAACAAATTCAGTTGTATGGAGCCCTCAATATGCTGTTCATGTGTCACATTTAGAGAGAACACAAAATAAATTTCTCCGTTTTATCAATTATAAACTTAATTTACCATCAACACATATTGATTATAACTTTTTAAGATCATTTTGCTCTCTTGATAAATTGGAAATAAGAAGAATTGTAGCTGATCTCGTCTTTTTTCACAAAATAATTAACGGGAACATCGACTGTCCACAACTGTTGGAACGAATCTGTTTGCGAGTTCCATCCCGAGTAACCAGAAATTACGCAGGGTTTGCCTTGGAAGCTGCGACAACTAATTACTTTTTTAATTCACCACTTCAAAGGCTTCCCAGACTTGTTAACAGATTTGAACAGTTAGACGTTTTTTCCACAAATTTAAATAAATTCAAACATACAATTCGCAATATTCTTAATCAACAATGAACTTTCCTCTATGTCTAAAAATAATCCTCAAATATATGTAATTATCACTCTTTTCTTGTATTCTTATCCTATAAAAAAAAAAATTCTTAATTTATATTTCTGTAATTATCGCTAATCCTATAAAAAATATGATGTATTTATAGATTTATGAAATTATGGATTCTGTGTTTAAGTTTAGTTGTAGAGCTCTTTTTATATTTCTGTTATTATGTCATTTTATATTTCTTTATATGACTTTTTTTTATTTTCTTTTTATATTTCTCATTACCGACATGTATTACCCAATGTTTATGTAAATGCTCTGATGGGCGTATATATACTGAAATAAATAAATAAAAAAAAAAATAAAATAAAAAATATATATACATATAT